>SPJY01007111.1:57679-74225 GCA_005191435.1 Raddia distichophylla | reverse complement strand
AGCCGGGCGTTGGTCGGAAAGGTCTTCCGCCACGGCTTCTATTGGCCTACTGCCCTCCAGGATGCCTTCGAGCTGGTGGGGAGATGCGAAGCGTGCCAATTTCATGCTAAGCAGATCCACCGACCGGCCCAGGCGCTGCAAACCATTCCGCTCTCCTGGCCGTTCGCGGTCTGGGGGCTGGACATCCTGGGCCCGTTCCCGCGGGCGACCGGGGGCCACACGCATCTGTTCGTCGCCGTCGATAAGTTCACCAAGTGGGTTGAAGCCTCTCCAGTCCCGGCGATCACATCGGCGGCGGCCATAAAGTTCATGAAAAGCATCTTCGTTCGGTTCGGCGTCGCCAGCAGGATCATCACCGACAACGGCGCCCAGTTCAAAAGTGCTGATTTCCAAGAGTGGTGTGAAGAGCTGGGTACCAAGCTGTGCTTCGCCTCCGTCGCACATCCGAAGAGCAATGGGCAAGTGGAGCGGGCCAACGCAGAAGTGCTCGGAGGACTCAAAACAAGGGCGTTCGACCGCCTGAAAAAGCGCGGCAAGCGCTGGGCGGAAGAAGTTCCCACCGTGCTTTAGGCGCTGCGGACAACTCCCAACAGAGCCACCGGCGAGACTCCCTTCTTCCTGTTGTATGGCTCAGAAGTAGTGCTCCTGTCGGAGCTCACCTTCGGATTCCCAAGGGTGGCGGCGTACAGCGAAGACAGAGACCCTGACCGGCGTCAGGATGAAGTAAATCTCCTGGAGGAGATCAGAGACAGGGCGCCGATCCGGGCTGCCAGATATCAGCAGGCTCTGCGCCGTTATCAAGCAAAGCGGGTGTGTGAGAGAACACTGGCAGTGGGCGACCTCGTTCTAAGCAGAGTTCAGGCGCAGGCGGGCCGCAACAAGCTGTCTCCCCTGTGGGAGGGCCCCTTCAAGGTGGTCTCAGTCTCCCGCCCAGGCTCAGTCAGGCTCGCATTCGAGGACGGTCGCGAATTGGCGAACACTTGGAACATCGAGCAGCTGAGAAAGTTCTACCCGTAGGTAGCTGATTCAGGAGCTTTTTGGGCCTTCCTTTTGGAGCCGAGCGGCGAGGTTTTCTTCCTTCCCCTCTCGCCTCGGGGGCTGCGATGTACAAAGCCATCTGCAATATAAAGATAAGTTTTGTCTCTCTGTGGGCATCTGTTCTTTTTCGCCTAGAAAAATCTGTTAGAAAACATTCTGTCGAAAGTTGGTAGCGAAAAAGTATTTAAGGCTGATGGCCCCTTAGTCGCAAAAGCAAACGCTTAAGCTTGCGGTTGGGCGAGGTGACGCCGACGGAAGACGTGTTCTAGCCTGGTGTGTCTGCTCGGTCTGGGCAATGCGCCAATGACGGCATCGGCGTCTAGACCACTTCCGGAAGCTAAGCTCTCGCCACGCAACGTTTAAGGTCGGTTTGCGAGAGGCCATAAGGGTTGAAGTAACCTGATGCCTAAGAAAAAAGCGCTCACTTTCAGCAGAACGTTCTGTCTAAAGCTTTTGGTTGTCGGGTGCCTTAGTTTCTTCTTTTCGCAAGGGAGAAGTTGCGTAAAGTTTAATCGAGACCTTTTGGCAAAAAAAGCAAAAGTTTGCATTGACAGGTTTTGTACACAAGACGAAGCAGACAGGGGAGCTCCGCTACTCCTCATCGTCGTCGTCTTCTGACGATGTTGCATCGTCTTCTGACGATGCAGCGCCGCCCATCATGGACACGCGGCCGGCGGCGACTTCGACCCGGGATTGCTCGTTCCGATCTAGCTGGCACGAAGGTTCCCCGGTGGCGGCGTCGAGGTCGAACGCGGCGTTTTGGGCAAGACAGTTTTCTATCCTGCTAGCCGATCAGCTCGAGCTCGGTTCGATTTGAGCGTCGGGCGCGACAAAGAGAACTCCCTCGAGCTCGAGTTCTAACAGAATGTCTTCTAACAGCTCGTCGCGGGGACCAGACGCGCGCCTCGGCTTACGGTAGGCATGCCCGTTGCGATGAGAATTGGCTTACGGTGGGCAGAACTCCCTCGGTGGTGCACCGCTTTGGTTAACCGGAGCTGTACAGATTGTTGCCAGATAAAAAGACATGCTCGTACGCGGAGAGCGCTACGGGAGCGAAAGACGCAAACGAGATTTTAGAAAACCAATGCTGGGGAAAGGAAAAGGAAAGCTGGAAACGTACCTGGGTTGCCGAAATTCAGCTCAAGTCCCGACTGACCGGGGAGAGGCAGTCCTTCGAGGCTCTTCGGGAAGAAGCCAAGGAACTTCGCGTGCTGGTCGCGAGGACTAGCATCGCGGAAGGAAGGGTCGAGGAGCTGGAAACGTACCGGGGAGCCGCCGAGCAGTGCTTGAATCAGAGCGAGAGTCAGTCTGACCGAACAGATTTTTCCTGCAAAAAAGAGCAACAAAAGACAAGGACGAACTGGAAACCAAGAGCACGGCGAACAGCGCTAGAAAGTTTTAGGAAAAACCAGCAGAACGCTTAGCCTAACTCCCGGCCCCGTTGTGCAGCTGCTCGAGGACCTGAGTTTGCGAACTCGAACAGATGCACAAGCAAAAGAGCGACACCCTAGCCCCCGGTACGGATGATGCAGGAAGACCTGAGTTTGCGACTTCAAGCACGTGCGTAGAGAGATAGAGCGACACCCGTATCCTGATCGACTCGTTCCAGGAACTGCTCGTTAACGTAAGTTAGGCGATTCCGAAGGTAACCGAACAAGGAAAGTGCCTCTGCCGCGGAGGGCTTACGAGAGCAGGCTTTGCCAAGTGGTTGTGCCGTGAGCGGTAAGTGCCTCTGCCGCGGAGGGCTTACGAGAGCAGGCTTAGCCGCGAGGCTGGATGCCGTGTTACGCAACTCTGCGAGTTTGCGAACCCGAACAGGTGCACAAGAGAAAGAGCGACACCCTAGCCCCTGTACGGACGATGCTCGAAAAACTAAGTTTGTGAATTCGAGCACGTGCGTAGAGAGATAGAGCGACACCCGTACCCTGATCGACTCGTTCCAGGAACTGCGCGTTAACGTAAGCTTGGCGATTCCGAGAGTAACCGAACAAGGAAAGTGCCTCTGCCGCGGAGGGCTTACGAGAGCAGGCTTTGCCAAGTGGTTGTGCCATGAGCGAGCCCAGCATGCTAACCCTAATGCAATATGCACTTAAGTGCAGAGAAAGCTACCTGAAGCGGGGCCCCCCAAAAGCGAAGGTCGAGGGCGGCAACGTTAGGCCACTTGGCCGTAGAGTGGCCGTCGCTGCTTCTCCTCCCGTCGTAGGAGGCAGAGGAGGCGGTGGAGCCACCGCCGCCGGCGCGGTCGAAGCGAGCGCCGTCGCAAGGGGCGCCGGCGCAAGCGAAGCCGGCGCGTCGATCGGCGTGGGCACAGGAGGTGCTGGCGCAGAAGAGACCGGCGCAGGCGGCACCGGTGGAGAAAGAGTCGCCGCGCTCTCGCCCGGCGGCGGAGCCGCGGCGTCTCCAGCAGAATCCCCTGCGGAAGGGGCCGAAGGACAGAGCCTTTTCGGGCTCGCCTCTCCCTCTTCGTCGTCGTCATCAAGGGAGAGGATGAGGTGGCGCTTCCCAAGAGCGCGGTCGGAGTCAGCCGCCACGACAGGAGCGGCAACGGCCGTAGGAGCTTCGACGGTCGTTGGCGGGGGGTGGCGGATCTGCAAAGGTCCCCGGGTCACCTGGACCGCCGGGCCAGAGACTTCCATGGGAGGCAGCGCCCGCAAGTACGGGTTGCGCTCCAGTGGGTCCCAGTCGCAGAGGGGGCGGATGCTCGCCGGCGGAGAGATGTCATCGGCTGGCGTGGACAAGAGTCCTGCCAGCCACTGCGTGGGTCCCAGTCGCAGAGGGGGCGGATGCCCGCTGGCAGGGGGTGTCGCTGACCGGCGCGGTCAGAAGTCTCGCCAGCCACTGCCGGAGCACGTCCTCCGGCACGTTCCCTGCGGCTGGGCGCATCAACAAAGAAGCAGCAAGTTGGCAAGCGACCGAAAAGAGGAAATGATGTATCGCAAAGTCACAAGATCCCAAAGAATGCAAGAGAACTTACCTCCAGGAGCGACGTGGGTCCTGTCGTTGTCGCCATAGTACAGCCAGGCGGGGCGCGCCCTCATGCGAAGCGGGCAGAGGCAGCGCCGCAAAAAGTCCGCCACAACGAGGGTTCCGGTGAGCCCTTGGCGGCGGAGCTCGACAATGCGCGCCAGCATCGCCTCCATATCAGCTGGGTCGTCGGGCTGAGACCCCCAGTTGGCGGTGGGCTCTGCAGGACCCTCGGGGAGAGCAAAATCGTCGCAGCCGCTGGAGTCCTCCGCGTATAGCCACTGCCGGTGCCAGTCCTTCCAGTTGGACTTGGCCGGAACCGGGATGAGGGCGGCGGTGTCGCGGAGCGCGAAGTAGCAGCTCCCAACCGCGCTCGAGCGCGTGCTCGTGTGCAGGCTGAAGAGTCGGCACCAAAGCGGGAGGCTCGGCGTCGTCCCCACGAACATTTCGCGGAGATGGGCGAAGACATCCAGCGCCACGATGGAGTTGGGGGGAAGGTGCGCCGCCTGGATCTCGTAGAAGGCGAGCACCCCCAAGAAGAACTTAGAATATGGCGGAACGAGGCCCGCCAGCATCGCCCAGGAGAAGGTCACGATCTCCCCGGCACGAGGGCTCGGCATAATGGTGCCGGCGCGGAACCGGGCGGAGGTTGGCGGCACGAAGACTTGGAGCCGCGTCACCATGTCCTCATCGACGGCAGAAGCAGGTAAAACTGAGCCAGTTGGCGGCGCGCCGTCCCCACGGCGGCCCTTGCTGCGCTTGGGAGCCATTGGAAGTTGGCGGTGGCGCTAGCGAAAAACTTGGTGGCGTCGACAGAAAGGCAGTGTAGCGGTGGCGAAAAAGGTGAATGGCAGTTTGAGGACTTAGCGCGTAAAGGAACTCAGCGCAGCGCAGAAGAGAGGAGCTTTTATAGGCGGAGAAGATTGTTGAGGACTTAGCGCGCAAAGGAACTCAGCGCAGCGCAGAAGAGAGAAGCATTTATAGGCAAAGAAGATTGAGGCAAGCGTGACGATTTGGATCCCGTCCCCACTCACGCGCGTGGCACCATTATGCCCCACGCGTTTCGATCTCCCGCGAAAAGCGGCGTGATTCCACAAGGAAGATCGTGCGCAGGTGGAGAATCAAGCAAACGGCCGCCGCAGGGGGTGGGCCCCCCACGATTCGTCTACCCCCGCGCAAGAAAAAGCAAGATGTCGGCGCGACGGTTCGCGTATCCTGGTGGTCCCGGGGGCTACAGTCGGTATAATAAATACCAGGGCGTAAAGAGTCCCAGAGAAGACCATGCGAGGGCCCCACACGTCAGCAACATGTCTGCAACAATATTGAACAAAATTGGAGAGAACGGATCTCCTTGCCGTAATAACTTCGTATAGCATACATTATACGAAGTTATACGAATGAAGAGCCCCTCAGAGGCCGGGCGAGGGCCCCACACGTCAGGCGGGCGACCAGGCCCCGGCGTGTGGGCGAGTCCCTCAGAGGCCGGGTGAGGGCCCCACACGTCAGGCGGGCCGGGCTCTCGGCGCGCACAGGGCCCTTCTCTGTCAGGTGGGGCCCGCATGGCAGGGAGCGTCCCGAAAGGAGTCTTCTGGGCGAAGGCTTCCCCTACCGTGAAGGACAGGCACATTCAATGCGACGTTACGCGTGGATAGACGGATGAAGAGTTGATTACCGCCACAGTGACCTCTGCAGGTCTGATCAACTGTCACTGTGGCGCGGCGGAATTGACCGGCAGAGGGAGAGAGTGTTTGCCATCATCAGGCTCGCCGCCCGCATCAGGAGGAGCAAGCTGGGCCCCACCCGCAGTCTCACTGGCGTGTTCGCACGGGTCAGAAGCCACTTGCGAAGTGCGCGTGGGCGGCGCCATGCGGCGCAGTAGCTGCACGTTTTCATCTCTCCTGTCTTGTCCCTTGTGTCTGATCAGTGTACAGAGAGTACTGTACTGCCTACCCCCTCGGCTCTCTCCGCCAGTTCAAGGCTTGTATAAAAGGGGAGGAGAGAGACGGGAGAGGGGGTTCCGAAATATTCTGTAATCGCATTCCACACAACCACAACACGAAAAGAGCTAAGGCTCGGCAGGAGTAGGACTATTACCCGCGAGGGGGTCCGAACCTGGGTAAACTCTGTGCGTCGCTCCTTGCCGCGTTCTACGCTCAAATCGAACCGAGCTCGGGCCGGTAAGCTAGCAGGATAGAAAATCTGATAGGGGTGTGATCCGCAGTGGTTGAGCGGAGAGCTCGTCGTCAGTGGCACGCCAGGTAGGGGAAGTGCTAGCATCGGTTCGAGTTCTTCGACCTCTCTTCAGACGGCAATGGCGGACCAGCAGTCCGCGATGGACCAAGAAGTAGCCGCTAGAGCCGCGGCCGCGGCGTCGGTCGCGGCAATGGCGGTGGATCAGCCGGGTGGTAGCCGTCCGCCGAGGGTTGGCGCCTTGGCGGAAAGCAGCCGTCCCAGTCTGGCTAGGCGGCGCCTGGCCTTGGAGGAGTGCACCCCGGCACAAAACCTCCACGCGGCCAGGGCCCTGCTTGACAACCCGCCGGTTCCGGTGACTCCGGACTCTCCGGCGGCGCCGTGGTTGGCCAGTTTGGCCCGCTACGTTGAGGCCGCCGTGGCGGTAGTACAAGTTGCGGGGGGTGTGGGAACCGGGGTTTCCGCTTCCTTTCGTTCTTTGGTTTCTCCGCATACCTTTCGCGAATCTCCTGGCGGGAGGGAGCGGGGTCAGGACGATAAGAGCCAGGCAACCCCTGTGGGAGTTCGACCGGGCAAGCGTTCAGGTGGGCGGGATCTCCGGACCCACTTGGAGGATCGCCATCTTCGGCACGGAGAAGACCTGCGCGACAAGCTCCGCCGGCAGCAGATCCGCAGTGGTTGAGCGGAGAACACGCCGTCAAAATCATTCTACCTTGTCCCTACTGTCATGAGCCTGCAGGTTGCGGATCAATCGATCCACCGTCCTATTGGAGTCGCTGAGGATATACCGATAAAAGTCCGGAATTTCCTGTTGGCCGTGGATTTGTGGTGCTCGACATGGAGGTAGACACCAATACACCTCTCATTCTTGGGAGATCGTTCTTGAGCACGGCAAATACGAGCATAGACGTTGATGTAGGAGAGATTCAAGTCAACATCAATGGCCGAGATAAAGTTTTCAACTTCAAGCCAAGAGTTAGGCAATGCTCACAGGCACACACTTTTTAGGGTAAAAATTCAAAAATTGTGCAGAGGAAAGCGGACGCTATACCCAAACTTCAGGTGGATAGTCTCATACTCTCATTACAACCATGAAGAGAACTCTCCAACTATTGGGCGAGCCTTTACGACATCCTTATTGGAAGGAGAGCAAAAATAAAGAGACGAAGTCCCAAACCAAGGAATGGAAGTAACATGCGGTCGAGAATTCGGAGCCGCAAGCGATAACGTCACTCGAAAATCTCGAGCAAAACGAGTGTAGAATAAGAAAGAAATTCAACCGGTCGCAACATCAACTCCGGTTGCGTAAACTTTTAAAAAAGAATGAGGTATGGAGACAGTCCGACTCGAGGAGCACATAAAAAAATTTCAAGTCCTCACCGGGAGGTAAGCCGGAACTTATCTTTGCATTCATATTTAATTTACTATATTTTCCACTGCATATTTGATTTTCACCCTTGCATTTACCCTGGTTATAAAATAAAATAGAAAAAAGAGAGATGAGTGGCCGACCGACCCCACCACTCACCTCCACCTCTCATGTCCAATCTCACCCACCTCTCTACATGCTTAGCTAGGTATCTAGCCACTCAAAGTACTATAAATAGTAGATTTTTGCTGCATTTGCAGTACTATAAATAGTAGATTTTTGCTGCATTTGCAGTACTGTAAATAGTTGATTTTTGCTGCCTTTGCACCCATCATGCATGTCTTCTTTTCCTATAAATCGAGAAGGCAGCTACTGCGATTGATGCACACTCAGGGACTAATGACTTCTTTTCCTCCATGTCTTCTTTGCATTGCATTAGTTTGTTAATCATTGCATTAGTGCTAATGACTTTGTGATTTAAGCAAATGAAACAATTTTTGTGGGGGCAATAAGCTCCGCAAGGACTACTAATTTTTGGACGACTAACTGCTAACTGTTGAACCGCTGACCGTTGATCTTCACTCTATATATATTTTTCGGGTATTTGTGTTAACCTATTTTGAAGAAATGTCGTGGTACAACAAGATTGGCAGAACCCTATCCAAGGGTGCTAAGGGCATCCGCAAGAGATTCAACTCTTTCAGCTCGGAGCGGACTCACACTCCGACCAAGGTCTTGGATAGCAACTTAAGGGAGGACATGTCAATGGACTCCCATTTCTCTCGGTATCACAACTGACGATCTGGCTCAGCCGAACCATCTGGGCCTGATCAAGGCCTCAGGATCAGGGTGCTAACATCGGAGGAACAAATCATACTCCAAACCAACCACGAACGACATATGTTCGAGGCGTTCAGAAACCGAACCTTTCAGTACACGCGGTCTTACGACCCGATGTTGCTGATAAAGACTGGCCTTCTAGACAACTTCGACGATGCCTTTCAGGCGGTTGGATGGAAACAACTTCGACGTCCCGATCATGGAAAGAGATTCGCGCCTTTTAACCCTTGAATTTCTAAGTACTATACGCATGCTAGATAATGGAAATAGATACTCGTTTAGATTTTTCAATGAAACATTTGAGTGCTCATTGCAAGATTTACCTAGACATCTAAGTTTTGATGTAGAGTCACACCCGATAGGCTAAAAGGCTTTAACCGTGATGATTTATGTTTAGCTATCTCTAGGAAGGAATATACAAATACACCTCACATCAATGAAATAAATAATCCCAGTCTTAAATTTATGCACCGCTGGCTTGCTATGATCATTAATTCTATACATGATTTGCGTAGAACTATAATACGTATATACTATGGTAAATAAGAAATCTGTAAATCCAACAACAAGCATGATATTGCATTTGCTAGAGATGAGGAGCATGTTAGGTGACATATATTGCACTTCTATTGTTACCCGCATTGTAGAAGGTTTGGGGATTCTGAAGAATGTTGAAGTGTCCTTATTAGAGACACCATTCCCATTAGTAGGGAAGGACCACTTTTATTGAAGGGCATATTTTGAGGGTAGATGAATTTGAGACCTAATACATGAGATTTTCGGGAACCTCGGCCGAGGTCCGCTTGCCTAATTTAAGGCTCGCCCTCTTTGATGCCCAAAATCTAACCCTCAACTTTAATGCCATGAGGCCCCTGTACATAGCATATCTGTGCTAGTGACGCGTAGTCGCGCACGTCGCCAGCAAGCTATGTTGAGTTAACCTTGGTTTTGAAAGCTCCTATAGCTATTTGAGACATGGTTCATCTTTTTGTTTGAAATTTTGTGAAACATCAAGAACCAAATCACTTAACCCATTCTCGCTACCATATATATGGTTCTGCTTGCTCTCAAGGAGTTTGAAAAAAAAGGTTCAACGTAAAAAAAGTACCACCTCGACAAAGGGTTTTTAGTTATAACACAACACATGTTTTGCGTGCCTACACCTCCTCCCCTTGGTTCATTAGGGCCTTGTTTTTTTAGCGTATCGTACCGTTGCGTATTACTGTGGCAAATTATTAGTCCTTCCAAAGATTCTAAAACTATTTTTTAATTATTTTTTATAATCTTTATATCTTATTTTGAGACTCTCAAATTTACTCTCACATCACATCGTCAGCTCTCTGGGAAAGCCTTTCTTCTAGTATCTTAACCAGTGTTGCGTTGAAAGTTGAAAATACTTGCTGAGTTTCAGGACTATTTTTTATGTTGAACTTTTTTTATACAGTGATCCACAACAAAGATTGTTTTTAGAGCAAATACTACCTCCGTCCCAAAAAGAATGCACTTCTGGCTATGAATCTGGACACGGGACGGAGGTAGTAAAAAGGAAGGTGCGGACTACAGGACGGACGTTAGTTCGGCCAGCGGCCGATCGGACGCTCCTGGCCCAAATTGGCCCAGTAAAACCCTGCGCCAGCAGTCCATCCAGTGCGCGGAACAAAAACCATCCCGCGTTGTTCCGGTGCTCCGCATGTTGTTTCAGTTGTTCCGACGGATAGAAAACAGGTGCATGCAATCACACAGGAACGCTCTCTCTCTCCCCATGCTACATGCGATGACATCATCGCTGACGTCAGCGAAGATTCCTTTGTCGTTTTTCTTTAAACAGAAATAACTTTTAACTGGGTATACATGTACAAGAGAGGGGAAATATGCACAAGAGCCCCTATACATGTTCTATTTTAACAATTACATTTACTGTTATAAGATTTTGGTGTTCCACCTGTAAAATTATCTCTAACTAAAAATGCATTCTCTATTTCCCTATATAAGATCAGAAGAAAAAAAAAAGAAACACTGCAAAATGCAGAGATTGTTCCTGAAAAAAAATAAAGCAGAAAGAAGGATGATGGCCTTGTTGGAAGATTAACAGTAAACTGCTTTCAAGGCCTTCATATTGTAATCAGCACCAAGTGTTCGAGAAAAGTATCAATGAATAATAAAAGGAAATATTCCTTCTCAAAAAAAAATAGAAGGAAATATTACAGTACGACAATAATAATGGATATTTGAAACAATGATAAAATTAAATCTGCCACAAAAAGGTTGAATAGTTGAATTATTGTACACCAAAGTTTAGAGTTGGAGAGCCCAAACCTAAGTTCTGGCATCAGTTTAGACATTAACCCATTTCAAGCGAGGGAAAGATCAGTGAAGCAAAAGATCCGTGAAGCAAAACAAGAGGAGAAATATGGCATGAGCATCCATACTAAATGTAACAGTTTTTTTAGATGGTGAATGCAGCAGTTACGTAATTTCTATAGGCTAAACAAACAACATGCATTGCTGCATGCCCCCAAAAAATTGGTAGGTCAAAAAACACATGCACTTCTATTACCAACCACCACAGTAGTTAAGCATCACTCATCAGTAATACAAAAAACTAAACCAAGCATCACCAAATTTCTCAGGCACGGTACTACGGCAAAGTAATCAGACAAAATTTGCATTGCACTACAAAATTTCAAATTTCAAAGTAATCAGGCAAAGTAATCACCAAATTTCAAAGGCGCGAGCACTAGCAGGTGAACAAAATTTGCATTGCACTACAAGACAAAGAACAGAAGGGACTTTACAAGCCATTACCATGGTGTCCTTGTCGAAGGGCTCAGGGGTGAAGTAGATGTCGATCTCCCGCACCACGAAGTCCTCCTCATCATCATCATCATCTCCCACCCGGTCCGCGCCCATGCCCGGGGCCGTGCCCGCGCCCGCGCGGTCCACCTCCATGGCGTCGACGCCATCATTCCACGGTGCGTCGACCAACGCTGCGGATGGTTCAGCCTCCGGCTTCGGCTCAGGCTCACAATGTATTTGGTCTGTTGGAACAATAGGCTAACCCAATTAAAACAATATGTCTAGTTTGATGAACCACAACTTGTATACCTACTGGAAAAATCTATCTTGTTTGTTAGAACAATAAGTCTAGCCTTCCGGAACAATCTATCTTGCCTGATGGAACAATTGTATTAATAAAAATAAAAAATTCTAAAAAAAGAAAAATAAAAAGTATTTAAAATGAGTTTATTAGGAATTTAGATGAATTATAAATTTTGTACTACGCGATTTGAACTCCAAATGAAAAAGATACAAAAATGAGAAATCGAATATGAACAAAAAATGAAACGCAAAAAGCAGCTAGTTGCCTCTTGCCTGTACGTGCGAAGCTAGCGTGCGTGGGCTTGTAGCCGCGTGGGTGTTTGCTAGCTGCTTAGCGCGCGGGCTGGGCCAGGGAAATTTATCCCCGTGTGACGAAGGGGCTTCGGAGGGGTTTTTCTTTTACACAAAGGGGGCTTTGGATTGGGGAAATTTACACCATGCCATCCAATTCGTGCGCCCAGCTCTGGATGTCATTACTTTCATCCACCTATGTCCCAGTGACACCAGACGTGCGAATTAGTTACCTACATGCCATTTTGCCCCTTTATTAGCAATTTTGGTTCTTTTTTAATCGTTTTATAGAAATCATTCAAGTGAGCTGACTATTTTGCCCTTGGTTATTTGGTTGAACCCAACCGTGTGCCAAGTGTGGCTAGAGTCCGCAGGTTACCATAGAATGATCATTGAAGACCGGTGCAATGGGGACGGCTCCCTTGGGGATCGTCGGGCGCGCGGCCGACCCAGGAGCACACGCGGCAGGCGTCGAGGGGCCAGCATGGCCACGCATGGGACTGGCAGTGGGCGTGCGTGGCCCAGCCGGGCGGACCGCCGTTGCATGCACGCCAGCACGCACGGAGGTTGACGGCGCCCAGCTCGCAAGCTCGCCAGCGAGCACCAAGCTTGCCGCGGGAGGCCCACCAGGCAGAACCGAGCCAGGAGATCCGGCCGGCACAGCTCGTGGAGATCCAATCGGCACAGTGCCATGCACGGTGCAATGCACGGGCAGAACGCCATGCACTGGAGTAGCATCGAGGGCAGGCACGGCAGGGGCCAGGGGCTAGGGGGTCCGCTTGCATCAACCCGCAGTGAAGGACCGACGGGGGCAGCAGGGCCAAGCAGGGAGGCCGCATGAGGGGTACCTGCAAAACAACGAGTGCCAACAGCAAGAGGTGCATGGTCGAACTCCGAGAGGAAATCAAATTAAGTCAGATGAAGGAGTAGTGGGAACCCTGTCAGCGAAGGGAAAAGATAATTCGTCGAAAACCACATGACGAGAAATAAGGACACGATTGGTGGACAAATCGAGGCAGCGATAACCCTTGTGGTCGGAAGAATACCCAAGAAACACATAGAGAGTAGACCGCAGGGCTAGTTTATGGGGCGAGGTGGCGGACAGGTTGGGATAACAAGTGCACCCAAAAACACGAAGATGGGAGTAAGAGGGCTGTACACCGAACAAGGCATAGTGGGGTGTGGAAAAATCTATGGTTTTGGTAGGGCGACGATTAAGGAGATAAGTGGCGGTGTGTAAGGCCTCGACCCAATAACTAGGAGGCAAGCTGGCTTGGAACAAGAGGGAGCGAATAATGTTATTAGTGGTGCGAATGATGCGAATGTTATTACTCAGCAAGATATTGTATTGGTCTTTGTCCCTTAAATCAACTAAAAAATGGATCCTAAATAAAGGCAAAGATATTAATTGTTTGAAAAGGCATTATTCAAAGAATTCATGAAAACAAAGAAAACTCATCCTTTGATACATGTGGAAATACATCACTTTCACTGATATTAGAATTTTTCATATGCATCAATGAGGGGATCAGGGTTTTTTATATGTCTCAATAAGCCCTAGCTGTTTAATGAAATGCCCAAAAAAATCAATAGATGGGACGGATATTCATCTTATCAATAGGATTAAGTTGAAGAGTGAACTATTCGATAAGTAGAACAGCACAGAGTGAGCATTCATCCTATCAATACGGTTCTACCTAGCGAGTCTTCCATTGCAGGCAATCAAGCATTATAAATACTCTGTAAAACTGGTAGGACAAAAATTGCAAGTATATCCAATTGTCCACCTGAAGAAACATTTAACATCTGAGAGTTCCATTCCGTAGTGGTTTTAAAGTATTTACACTTTACAGAAGAAAGAACCTGTATCTTCCTACGTAAACACCCACAAGTTGGCATTCAATAATTGCCCTCCATAGAAAAATAATCACCTTCCAATTTCCATAACTCTACACTGTACATATATCTGGCACATTTTGTCACATCTTCAAGAACTGCCTTGGATTTCAAGCTTAACTGCAATACTAGAAGGTTCATTGTCTTCCTTTTATTCTGAGAAATATATTATCCATGACATGGTAAACATTCTGTATCAACAAACAAAAAGGCCTAAATACATCGCTTTCACTTATGCAGCAAGCATGATCAGCACTACAATTGCCAGTGCAGCTTTGAAGCCTCCTGATGCTCATCGGTTCATCTTGCTCGCTGTCGAGGCCGGCCCGCATGCCGCCCGCCCCGCCGCCCCCCCGCAAGCTGCCTGCAGCCGCCTCCCCCGACGCAGCAGCAGCCTCCGCCGCCGTCGCCCACGACGCAGGCGCCGCCCACGAACCCTAGCCACAGGAGTGTCTGGCTGCGTCTGCGTGCAAGCCACTCCCCAACTGGCACATGGTTGGGTTCAACCAAATAACCAAGGGCAAAATAGTCAGCTCACCTATAAAATGATTAGAAAAGAAACAAAATGGCTATTAAAGGGGAAAAATGGCATGTAGGTAACTAATTCGTACGCCTGGTGTCATTGAGATAAAGGTGGGCGAATTGGATGGCATACAGGGCCAGGCGCACGAATGGATGGCACGGGGATAAATTTCTCGCTGGGGCGTCCCCGGTCCCGAGCATTTTCGATAAATGAATCTAAACCCGGGAAAAAATGAAACCGAGGACTTTCTTCAGTCTCTTGCCGATCCGTTGAGGCGTTGACCTCCTCGTCGCTAACCGCGCCGCCGCCGGTATCGAGGAGCAAAGGAGCTCCGACGGAGGGGGATCCATGCCTCCAGTCTTGCTCCATGGGACGCTCCACGCCACCATCTGCCAAGTTGCTGCCCTCCCCGCCGCGCTCCTGGCCAGACTGCGAGACTCCGGCTCCAATTCCAAATCCAAATCCATACGCAAGGTACCTCCCCCCCGCCCCCCTGCTAGCTAAAGCCTTTCCAGATTACTGTAAATTCGTTGTATTTTCAAAAGGGCTCAAAATCATTGGGCGTGCTGGTTGAGTGGTTTTTGGTGCACGAATTAATCACGAAACATTAGCGGAAAGATTTTTTGTTATGTCATGTATTGAACCGTAGTGATGATCACTAGTAGTAGTTGTCAACAACCTTTTATATGTAACCAAATTCAAGCAAAATTCATCAAAAGACGATATTTTTCGTTTGCCGATTTAGAAATAAAACCGGGGTTCCGATGACCACTGTTATCGCGATTTTCATCTGATCTTTTAATACCTGGTGTTGATTATCTGATGTAAATGATTTACTAGTAATCTGACTTATACTGGCCCCAAGCCCCCCAACGCACTGTTTCATGGCCATCAGACATGCAGTGTGTATCATCCATGGTGACATGTGTTGTTCATTTCAACAGTTTATCAAGGGAATCGTGGCATCTCACAGCCCCCCACCAACTGACGTATATGTTACAATTGATTTAGATAAAGCTCGTCTTGGGCATACTATGAAGTGTACATCCTATAGTGAATTCTATGATCTTTATTGGAACGACACGTTCCACTTTTACTGTGCGCATCTAGCTTCTGAGGTGATCTTCACTGTCATGCTTGATAAACCAAATGGCGCCTCTGTTATTGGGAGAGCCTACTTACTGGTTCATGAGATACTTCATGGGGAGGAAGTCAAGAGAGTGCTTGCACTCATTGATGATCAAGGATTACGTGTTGGTAGCAAAATTGAAGTGAGGCTTCAGTACATTGATGTTTCCAGGGATGAACATTGGTCCAGAGGCACAGGTGCCTGCAGCGCCGAATTCGCTGCTGTTCCTTACACTATTTTCTCAGAGAGACAAGGCTGTAAGATTTCTCTCTACCAGGAATGCCATGTCCCAGTTGGACTTGCTCCCAAAATTCCACTTGCTGATGGCAGGAACTACGAGCCCCACACATACCAGGAGGATATCTTCGATGCAATAAGCAAAGCTCGGCATTTGATTTACATTGCTGGTTGGTCTGTAAATGCTAAAATGACAAGAGATTCGGATGGACAGAAACCTGGAGGGCACGCTGTTCTTGCTGATTTGCTTAAGATGAAGGCTAACGAAGGCGTCCGGGTCCTTGTGTTTGTCCCTGATGACAGCAAGTCCATTGGCTGGTATGAAGATGGATCAATTATGACAGAAAGCCAAGTAGCTTCGAATCATTTCTCTGTCTCAGCTGTGCACTTTGTTTTGGTCCGTCGTAAGCCAGATGATTCAGATAGTATTGTTCAGGATCCACCGGACTTAACTATGTTCGCCCATCATCAGAAGGTAGTGGTTGTTGATCATGAGGCACCTGAAAAGGGTTCCGACAAAAGAATGATAGTTAGCTTTGTTGGAGGCATGGGGATCTGCGATGGGATGTATGCCTATAAGTATCTTTATTTCTTGACTCCATCCACGGATCAAGAATATTTCCACGAGCTTAAGCATCGCCCGAGAAATCCAGGACATGAGACCCATGCACGCTTAGAAGGCCCAATTGCTTGGGATGTGCTTTATAATTTTGAACAAAGATGGAGAAAGCAGGGAATTGAAGGTGTCCTCTTACTGTTAAGACCTTGGGATAAGCTTTACAGTTCTGAACAAGGATGGAGAAACCAAGGAAGTGATACTGCCATCTTACCGCTCAGACGTGTTTCGGATACTATTGTTTCCCCTTCTGCTGACATGTTCCCAGAGAACAAAGAAACATGGAACGTTCAGCTCCTTAGATCAATAGACAGTGGTTCTGCATTAGATCTCTCCTACAGCACAGGGGATGCT
>SPJY01007111.1:0-57573 GCA_005191435.1 Raddia distichophylla | reverse complement strand
GAAGCTAAGCTCTCGCCACGCAATGTTTAAGGTCGATTTGCGAGAGGCCATAAGGGTTGAAGTAACCAGATGCCTAAGGAAAAAGCGCTCACTTTCAACAGAACGTTCTATCTAAAGCTTTGGGCGGTCAGTTGCTTGGCCCTAAAAAGTCTGTTAGAAGACATTCTGCTGAAAGCCGGTAGCGAAAAAGTACTTAAGGGTGATGGCCCCTTAGTTGCAAGGACAAACGCTTAACCTTGCGGCTGGGCGAGGCGACGCGGACGGAAGTCGTGTTCTAGCCTGGTGTGTCTGATCGGTCTAGGCAATGCGCCAACGACGGCACCGGCGTCTAGACCACTTCCTGAAGCTAAGCTCTCGCCACGCAATGTTTAAGGTCGGTTTGCAAGAGGCCATAAGGGTTGGAGTAACCTGATGCCTAAGGAAAAAGTGCTCACTTTCAGCAGAACGTTCTGTCTAAAGCTTTTGGCGGTCGGGTGCCTCAGTTCTTCTTTTCGCAAGAGAGAAGTTGCGTGAAGTTTAATCGAGACCTTTTGGCAAAAGAAAGCAAAAGTTTGCATTGACAGGTTATATATATATACAAAGCGAAGCAGACAAGGGAGTTCAGCTACTCCTCGTCGTCTTCTGACGATGCTGCGCCGCCCATCTGGGACACGCGGCCGGCGGCGACCTCGACCCGGGATTGCTCGTCCCGGTCTAGCTGGCGCGAAGGCTCCCCGGTGGCGGCGTCAAGATCGAACGCGGCGTTCTGGGCAAGGCAGTTGCCCAAGACGAACCGCGCCGCTTCCAAAGCACCGTGGCGACCATCTTCGATCGCCCGCGCCCGCATCACCGCCGGCAGGTCGCGCAGGGCCTCGGCAGCGCGCCCCACCGCGCCAGTGTATTGCACGGCCATCTCCTCCAGTGGGGCGTACAAGGTAATGCCAGCGGGTACAGGACGTCCCGGAAGTCACGGTAAGCGGTCCGCAGCATGTCGGCGAGGATCCGGAGGCGCTCAGAGTGCGCCGCGCGAAGATCGGCAGCGACTTTGGAAGCCGAGGGGTCGCCGCAACTCGCCGGCAGATCGCTCCGCCGAAGCCAGAGCATCCTCCCGCGCCGCCCAGGTGTGGGAGAGGGCGCGAAGCGCTTCGAAGGAGCGCCGACATCGACGGCAATGGCGGAGACGGCGTTGGTGCCGTCTGTGGCAGCAGCCGGAGGATCGTCCGGCCTCGGCGCCGGCGCAATCTCCCCAGCCTCAGGCGCCGTCTCCATCGAAGGGCCGCAGGCAAGCTGGGGGCTGGCGGATCGCGCGGAGCGGAGCCTGAAGCCCCAGCATCCGATCTGTCCCCTCGAAGAAAAACCAGAAGGGTTCAGGTATGCGAAAAGCGTCCAGCATACTAACCCAAATGCGAAATGTACTTGAGTGTAGAGAGAGGTACCAGAAACGGGGCCCCCCGAACGCGAAGGGAGAAGGGGCCAGCGTCAGGCCGCTTGGCCGTGAAGCAGGCACCGCCGCTCCTCCTCCCGTCGTGGGAGGCAGAGGGGGCGGTGGAGCCACCGCGGCCGACGCCGACGAAGCAAGCGTCGGCACAGGAGGTGCCGGCGCAAGAGAAGCCGGCGCAACGGCAGTTGCCAGCACAGCAGGTGCCGACGCAGAAGCCGGCGCAGGAGGCGCCGGTTTCGGAAGAGTTGCCGCGCTCGCGCCCGGCGGCGGAGCAGCGGAGTCAGCAGCAGGGCCCCCGCTGGAAGGGGCCGGAGGAGGCGGAAGCGGCTCAGGATCCAAGGGGCGAGTCCTCTTTGGGCCTGTCTCTCCCTCCTCGTCATCGTCGTCAAGGGAGACGATGAGCCGGCGCTTTCCCAGAGCGCGAGTAGAGTTGGTCGGCTCGGCGGGCGCAGCGGCTCCCGGAGGAGCAGCACCCACAGAAGTTCCGACGGTCATCGGCGGAGGATCGTGGATTTGAAGAGGTCCCAGGGCCACTTGGACCGCGGGACCAGAGACCTCCATGGGAGGCAGCGCACGCAAATACGGGTTGCGCTCCTGTGGATCCCAGTCGCAGAGGGGGCGGATGCCCGCAGGCAAGGAGAGGTCGCCGGCTGGCGTGATTGGGAGTCCCGCCAGCCACTGCCAAAGTACATCCTCCGGCACGTTCCCTGCGGCTGGGCGCACCAAAAAGAAAGGCACAAGTTGGCAAGCGACCAATAGGAAGAAAGACGTACCGCAAAAACGCAAGATCCAGAAGAATGCAAGAGTACTCACCTCCAGGAGCAATGCGGGTCCCGTCATCGTCGCCATACTATAGCCAAGCGGGGCGCGTCCTCATACGAAGCGGGCAGAGGCGGTGCTGCAAAAAGTCCGCCGCCACATGGGTTCCGGTGAGCCCGTTGCGGCGGAGCTCAGCAATGCGCGCCAGCATCGCCTCCGTGTCCGCTGAGTCGTCGGGCTGAGACCCCCAGTTGGCGAGGGGCTCTGCAGGACCATCGGGGAGCCCCAGATCGTCGCAGCCGCTGGAGTCCTCCACGTACAACCACTGTCGGTGCCAGTCCTTCCAGTTGGACTTGACCGCGACCGGGATGAAGGTAGCGGCTTCGCGGAGCGTGAAGTAGCAGCTCCCAACCGCGCTCGAGCGCGAGCTCGTGTGCAGGGTGAAGAGTCGGCGCCAGAGCGGGAGGCTTGCAATCGTCCCCACGAACATTTCGCAGAGGTGGGTGAAGACGGCCAGCGTAATGATAGAATTGGGGGGAAGGTCCCAGAAAGAACTCGGAGTATGGCGGGACGAGGCCCGCCAGCATCGCCCAGGTGAAGGTCACAATCTCCCCTTCGCGGGGGTTTGGCGCCATGGTGCCGGCGCGAAGCCGCGCGGAGGATGGCGGCACTAACACTTGGAGCCGCGCCACCATGTCTTCGTCGGCGGCGGAAGCAAGCAAGACGGAACCAGAGGGCGTCGCGGCTGAAGCAGCGTCCCCACGGCGGCCCTTGCTGCGCTTGGGAGCCATGGGAAGTTAGCGGTGGCGATTGGCGAAAAAGATCTACGGCGGTGGCAAAGAAGATGAATAGCAGTTTAAGGACTTAGCGCGCGAAGGAACTCAACGCAGCGCAGAGAGGAGAAGCTTTTATAGAAGATTGAAGCGGGTGCGACAGTTTGGGCTCCGTCCCCACTCACGCGTGTGGCGCCATTATGCCCCGCGCGTTTCGGTTTTCCCGCGAAAAGCGGTGTGGTTCCCCAGGGAGGATCGTGCGCAGGTGGAAGATCAAGCGAACGGCCGCCGCAGGGGGTGGGCCCCCCATGATTTGTCTCCCCCCGCGCAAGAAAAAGCGAGATATCGGCGCGACGGTTCGCGTATCATGGTGGTCCCGGGGGCTATTGTCGGTATAATAAATACCGGGGTGTAAAGAGTCTTGGAGAAGCGCCGGGCGAGGGCCCCACACGTCAGGCGGGCGAGCAGGCCCCAGCGTGTGGGCGAGCCCCTCAAGCGCCGGGAGAGGGCCCCACGCGTCAGGCGGGCGAGTAGGCCCCAGCGTGTGGGCGAGCCCCTCAAGCGCCGGGCGAGGGCCCCACGCGTCAGGCGGGCGAGCAGGCCCCAGCGTGTGGGTGAGCCCCTCAAGCGCGCAGGGCCCCTCTCTGTCAGGTGGGTCCCACTCGGCATGGAGCGTTCCGAAAGGAGTTTTCCGGGTGAAGGCTCCCCCTGCTGTGAAGGACAGGCGCATTCAATGCGACACTACGCGCGGATAGACAGACGAAGAGATGATTACCGCCATAGTGACCTCTGCAGGTCTGATCAACTGTCACTGTGGCTTAGCGGAATTGACCGGCAGAGAGAGAGTTCATCATCGAGCGGGCCGCTCGCGCCAGAAGGAGCGAGCTGGGCCCCACCCGCAGTCTCACCGGCGTGTCTGCGCGGGTCAGAGGCCACTTGCGAAGCACGCGAGGGCGCCGCCATACAGCACAGTAGTAGCACGTTTTCGTCTCTCCTGTCCCGTCTCTTTTGTCTTATCAGTGTACTGAGAGTACTGTGCTGCCTACCCCTCGGCTCTCTCCGCCAGTTCAAGGCTTGTATAAAAGGGGAGGAGAGAATTGGGGAGGGGGTTCCGAAACATTTGGTAATCGCATTCCATACAACCACAACACGAAAAGAGCTAGAAGGTATAAGAACCTAAGACCATAGTATCCCATATAAGCTAAACGTATTAGACGATATTTGGATTTTCTATTTGGACTTTTCGAGATAGTGCGCAATGACCAAGTCATGCAGCTATCGCTTGGGTGTTGAAAATGTTTTTCTATGATTGTCTGGTGTGATTGTTTATCGTGCCCGACGCTCAAATCGAACCGAGCTCGAGCTGATCGGCTAGCAGGATAAGAAAATCTGACCGGGGTGTGATCCGCAGTGGTTGAGCGGAGAGCACGTCGTCAGTTAGTTTGTAATAAACTTTGTTGCCTGCATGGTTGCTAGATGATGGGCGTATGTCAGCCTCTAATTATTGCTGTAGAGTCATTCTCCCTAGTTGATTGTTGGAATAATAGGTCCAGATCAACATGATTATCATGAATTGATGGTCTTGCAAGACTATTGTCTTGTGATAAAAAGGCGACCACCATAGTGGATAAAAATTCATTAACGACTAGAGATAGGATTCAGCTAGGGATTAGGGTAAATTAGACTTGTTCATGGGCGGCCCGTGCCGACCGGTGTACCAGGAAGGGTTCAGGCCTCCCCCTAATGCCCGGCTGATGGGCCGGGCCGGGCCGGGCCGGGCTCAGGCCCGAAGAAACAACGAGGTAAGCCGTGACCGGGCCGGGCTTCCGAGTTTCGGGCTTCGAGTCCGAAACCGAAACTCGACGCGCCAAGCCAGGCCGGGCTCGGGTTTGATCTCACGGGATCGGGCTTTTTCAAGCCCGCCCTGGTCAATGATTAGGCCTAGGGTAAATTTGAGATGAAATTTGTCTGCACTATGACAAACAACCAATGATTTGGTTTAGGAATGGATATACAGGGATTCAGTTTAGGATATAATTTAATCCAATCTGTGTTGGATAAGAGCTTGAGAGGGATTTGAAAATAATTTTGGATGAAATAAAATTTCTAAATTATTTTTTGGTTTTATGGTTTAACTGCCAAGTTAGTGTGCGAAGCAAATCAAACAAGACAAGAGGATAAATTGTTTATAGTGGGTACGCACATAGGTACGCACACGACGAAGGATAATTGGTTGCAGTTGATACGCACATGCATGCGTGTGTGTGTACCGTTTCTAACATGTGTTTAGACACATGTATGTACGTGCGGTGGGGTGAATTTATGTGAATCCTATAAAAGACGCAAATGCACAAAGATTTCATCCGATGGCTATGATCAATGATGATACCATGACATTTTTTTTTTGAGAATCGGTATAATGACAATTGGCAATAGCTAAAAACTAGAGGTGGCCAATGGACCAGGCCAGTTTGGGCCCAGTTTGGCTCGATTTGTTTTGAACCCAGGTATTATCTGGCCAACCAGGCTAACGTTCAATAGTGCAAGCCCAGGAGAAACGAGCTGGCCCATTACTATTCGGCCTGATTGGCCCAGTTGGTGCGGATTGGCTCGGTTTTTGGAAAAGTCTTTATATATAAAATGTAAAATTCTAAAAAGCAAGGAAAATAATGTAAAATTAAATTCCAAATTACCGACGCGCAAAAATAAACCTTTCCAAATTCAAAACGATCTCTATCAATACCTTTCCAAGTACATGTGTAACGCTACCAGGCACATAAATAATTGACACCAAAATTTCGCGGGCGCCCACGAAAATTTCGCCCAGCCTTCGCGCCAAAGGCACGCTTTCCAATTTCGCCGACGGCCGCTGACGTGTGCGCTCACGACTCTCGGACTCCCCGAGGGGCAAACGCGTAATTCCGCCCCCCAAACCGACCTATGCTCCTGCTCCCCCGTGCATAAATACCCCAACCCCTCGACCGCAGAGCCCAAAATCCAAAAAAAACCCGACTCGGCGGTTTTTTCCCCGACGGGTCCAAATCCAAATTTCAAATCCGCGCGCTTTTCTCATCTGTTTGTCGGGATCGTTGAAGTTTTTTCAGATCTATCCCTGCCTGCCTCGCTTTAAAATCGAAATCAATCGCGGCAGATTTGAAAATTTGGAGCCGATTGGATCTGCTCGCCCGCCCGCCTCCCTCCCCTCCCCTCAGCGGCGGCGTCGATGGCGGTGGGGTGCGGGCGGCCGGCGAAGCGGGCGCGGCGGGCGCGGGTGACGGCGGAGCCCCCCGGCTTCCTCGGCGGCGGCGGCGGCGGCGGCGGCCAGGGCGGGGCGAGGCTGGACGGCGCGTTCCGCGACAACGTGCGGCGGTTCGTCGGGCTGTGCTGCGCGCCGCTGTCGCTGGGGGAGCCGGGCGGGGGCGCGCATGGCGTCGCCGGCGCCGGGTGGCAGATGGCGTTCCCCGTCGGGGGTGAGGAGGGGGAGGTGGCGGTGCTGGAGGTGGTGGAGGAGGACGTGCCCAGGGCCAGGAGCGTCTACTGCGAGCACTGCACCGTCGCCGGTGAGTTGGCCGGCCCGTCCGGCGAGGTCCAGTCCGTTTCTTGACCAGGGCCGTCTAGCGTAGTGTAGCGCGGCACTGACTCTTGTCATGTATGGAGATTGGAATTTGCTGTAGATTGTTCTAGTTGTAGATTCACTAGATTGTCTCTATTCTTCCTTCTCCTTTCTCTGCTTCTCTAGTAGGTTGTTGTCTTGTAGAGGTTGGTGCCTGCTCTGTTTATCTAGTATACTCTGGACCTCAGTGAGCTGAGGGCATTGGTTGGCATTGCTTGTGATATGTCCTCTGTGCTCAGTACAAAACATGGTAGTTTCTAGATGTTTTGTTCTTCTGTTGTTAGTGCAGATTGCAGATCGTGGCAGTTTCTGGTTTACTCTATTTGTTTTGGAGGCAGTAAACATGCTTGATTAGATTCAGATATTTTTCACTCTGTGTTTGGGAGGCTGTAAACTTACGGATTCGATTTGATTGCCTTTGAAAATGGGTGGATGAGCATATGCCATGCTTGGTTGAAGTTTGAATACATCTTTCTGAAAATAAAAACTTTGAATACTTGTGTTCTGAAAGAATATAGTGAAAATACGTGTTTTCAGAGTAAAAAGTGTTCAGGAAAGAATTGTAAAAGGTGAGACCTTCATAGAATTGATCTCTGGAGGATTCTACAAAAAAGTACTCCAGAGTCCAGACCAGCTAATTCCCGATTGATGCTACAGCTCAATTTGCCTGATTGCTTTACTAGATCAATGGCCTGATGAACTGAACCTGAATTGAGCTGCAAGTTATAAATTAGCAAAAGTATCTCGTTGGCCTAGATCTCCATTTGTAATTAGGCTGTTGATTGTGTCTAAACTCTAAAAGAACACAATTTTGCACGCGAATTGATGTAATTCATTTGTGTCGAACTCTTGAGGATAGGCTGGAGCAGGCATCCTGTTTGTGGAAAGAGGTATCACTTTATAATTCGCAATGAGAACATGCCCAAGTGCAAAACTTGCAGACGATGTGGGCTGATGGTGGAATTGTTCGAATCAAGGTTGGCGATTCTAACTGTCAGTATAATTTTTTTGACACAGCTAACTCTTAGTATCTAATTGTCTCTAATTTTATATAGCTATATTATCCTAAGAGAAAATAGTTACGGCAGTGGTCCAAATGGTGAAAAAAGAACATTATGAACTGGCATACAGTATGATATCTTCAGATAACTAAAGATGTGGTTTCTTCTTGTAATGATCAGTATATTTTTTTGACATTGTTAACTGTTAATATCTAATCGTCTATGATTTGAGATAGCTATATCATCCTAAGGAAAAATATAGTCATAACAGTGCTTCAAATGGTGAAAACGGAACATTATGAACTGTCATACAGTTTGACATCTTCTGACAACTACACATGTGGTTTCATCTTGTAATGATCAGGTGCACATCTTGCAATCTAGGGTTTTCCTATGATGATCCTGAAGAGTGGGACTATATGCAGTTGGAGAATCCCTTGCATTTGCTGCACGGTGTAGTTCATGAAAATGGGTTTGGCCACCTTGTCCGGATTAATGGCCGTGAGGGTGGCTCCACTCTCATGACAGGGCACGAACTGATGGACTTCTGGGATCGTCTCTGCAGATACCTCAGAGTAAGGTAATGAGTTTGATACTTGATAAATCATTAAGGCAAACGAATTTGCTACATGATGAACTACAAAGACAAACTCAGCGGCACTTGCATATGCTTAGAAAAATTGTAAGCAGGCCTACTGCATTCAGTATTTTTTCTTCTAATTTTTTTTGTCAATGTTGCTGTTGTCTAAAAACACTTGATATATTGCAGAAAGGTCTCAGTGATGGATGTATCGAAGAAGTACGGAATTGACTACCGGATAATACTTGCTGTTGCTACTGGCTGTTCGTGGTATGGCCAGTGGGGATTTAAACTTGGTAATGGGAGCTTTGGAATCACACCTGAAGCGTACTGCAGAGCCATAGACAGCATCTCCTCAATACCGCTGCCCCACTTCTTCCCTTACTCACGGTCCCCACGAAACCAGCTTCAAGATACCATTGCATTCTACCAATCTCTCTCAAATCGCCCTCTCGCCACACTACGTGACCTGTTCCTCTATGTGCTGGGGCTTGCCACCAGTCGAAGTGTGCATAAACTGCATGTGCCAATGCGTAAGGATCTAGCATGTGATGCCTGTTTTCAAGAGAGGAAATCGACTGATGAGGAACTAAAGCGAGCAATGGATATTACTCTGAAAATTCTACGTGCTGCAGATAGGTGGGTGTCTATGAGAACCCTAAAAGCTGTTATAGCCCATCAAGTTGGTTCAACAAATCTGGCAGTTTATTTCCTCAAAACCATTGGTGGTATAAGAACCAACGATGGGATGGCTATTGCGGTTCGGTGCAACAGTGAGGCAAACACAATAGAATACAGGTTGGTTGCTCTGATTTTTGGTTATGACTAGCATGATATCAAATTTCCTGTATTATGACAGATTTTCTTTTTCTCCCCGCAGGCTTACGAATGAAACCACCGTACTATCAGATAATGAATGCATGATAACCCAAGGTCATCTTCTCCGTGACATCAAGTTCTTATATGATGCACTCCTTTACCCGCACACAATGCATCCTTACAAGCCAGAAGGAATTCATGAGCAAATCAAGAGGTCTGCGATGATCCTTTTGGACTGTAAGCAATTTATCAAGCATTATGACCTGGAAGAGGATTTTGTACCTCAAAATCCATCCATGTTGCACATTTGGTGCCAAGTAGGACTATTGGACCAGGTTGGTGATCCACCTTGTATCCCACTTGAGCTCATAACACTTACACCGACAGCGACTATTGCTGATTTGAAAATGGAGGTCACTAGAACATTCCAAGACATTTATCCAATGTTCCAGACCTTTGTAGCAAACCAGCTTCTTGATTGTGCAACTGCTTGTGACACCACTCAAATCAAGCTCTTGTTTGGAGCAAATGGGACTGTTCACATTCAAGGAAGGTGTGTTGGAGCTGAACGCAGGGTTGCAATGTACCGGATGGAGAGGGGTGTTGATACATGGACAGTTAATTGCACCTGTGGAGCCAAGGATGATGATGGGGAGAGAATGCTATCCTGTGACAATTGCCATGTGTGGCAGCATACCAGGTGTGCTGGTATTAGTGATTTTGATCAGGTCCCAAAGAGATTTGTATGTACATCATGTAAATTACTCCACAAGCCTAAGGGCAGTGGACCTAGGATAATGTATAGTGGTGCCCCTTTCAAAAGATGTAAGACTGGCGCGTTCAGCAATTCAAGTGGGGGATTTTTTAGGCCTCACATTAGATAGCATGTACATATCTAACTATTGATGAGACATCTTTTTTCATGGTTCATCATTTGATGACTAGTTTGTTTGGTTTGTACATTCAAGCCCATGAATTCAAGTTATTATGTGGCTAGCCTTTCTTGATCCCTCAGTATGCATTTGATGAGTTGTTTCAGCCTGCTGTCTGCTCATGTCGTTGGATTACAGCAGTTTGTCATAGGGGTGCTGGCAAAAAGAAAAGCACAAAAAAGAGGAACTGTTAAAAACTTAAATTTGCTGGCAGCTTCACTGTACTTCTACAATCTAATTGGCGCAAAAGACATCATGGACAGAAATACTAGATATATCATGCACTCAAAATACCTCAAGAGAACAGACAATACAAAACGCCTAATAGTTAGTCTTAGATCATTAGATGAATACCTAGCAGTCACACTTGCACAGTTTGCAAGATCAGAATGTCAGTGACAATAACAACTCAAATCAAAGCACTCTATTTCACAATGTTGCATAGTTACACTTTGATATCACACGGCAGAAAAGAGATTAATCTGGCTAAACATTTGAACAGAGACATAGATGTTGCAAGCCCTTGTTTAGAAAACATAAGGGAAAAAAAGAAATTTTACCGGATCCCGATGCATTCTCTTTAGCTGATTCTAGGAGGTGAGATAGAGAGGGGCACATTAAATGCCTATTTACAGACCAATGTCCAATGGATAGTTGTTGTCTAATTATTTTATCTGTTGTCTCTAATATTAATTAGCACAATATGTGGCTAAACAAAACATTGATCTTCTGTTCAATGGATAATTACTGTTGTCTCTAATTATTTATATATTATGTTGTCTCTAATATTAATTAGCACAATATATGTACCTAAACAATACATGGATCTTCTGCATCCAGCAAGAAAATACATATGTAGCTAAGAAATAAAATGCAGCCAATCCGATCCATGTGGAGGGGCTAAGAAACGGTGATCTCTCAATACTAATTTTTAGAGAGTTCCTTAGTTGCCCAACAAAGTTACTATTACACAATCTGCCATCAACTATTTTGAATTTCGCCATTTGGCCAGTTTTGTGAACTTCGTTCTTTATTTGCCCCTTCCATCAACTCTGATAGATACCATTACAAAGATGCATTAATGCCAAAATACCCCTCCCTTAACCATTGGATTTAGAGCTTTGAAACATTTCTTCTACATTTTAACTCTAAATTTTGTAATTTAAACTTCTAGATTTATATAAAACCATGTTCTACTTGCTGTTCAAATATCATATTTTTCTCTTTTTTTATTTTTGTATCACTTTTTCAAAACGATGACATTATCATAAAAGAATGAAGGAACATACATTTCTAAAGAGTATATGAGCATAAATGAGGGAAAAAAACATTAGAACAGCTGAAAATGTAAGCTTACAAAAAATACAAGAATGCTCAATTTGATTTACATGAAAAATAAATGTGATGCTTATAGAAGACATCACATCACAAAATTGTTCAGAATAGTAGTATTTGAAAAATAATGTACTTAACTAGCTTCAAAAGATAAAATCATAAAAATATTATATGAGTAAGTTGATAAAGAGGTTTTAGCATAGTAAGGCTTTAAGAAAGATTGTGATTTTTTTTAAAAAAATGCTGGAAAGATATAACACAAGTTCATCACAACAATGTGGTATTCAGGAGTAGTATAATATGACCATGACAATGGGACACCTTTTTTATGGGAAACAATATGGGATAAGACCTTCTGACTAGTGGCTACCATTTTACCTTGCCTTCTTTATTTCTTTTGCCAATTGATCACTTAAGGCATCCGTCGGAGAGAGAGAAGGGGGGGGGGGGGGGGGGGGGGGTTATGTTTTCTACTGTCCTAATGGACATTTTCTAGACGACTATCCACCTTAAACTTGGTTGTCAGATCAGTGCTTCAGTTCCAGTGCAAGTGATTGGCGAAGCATTTAGCTGATGAACTGTTATTTTTAACAGAAACTAATGCCATTATAAAGTTGTTTCTTTGCAAAAATGTCACTCCATGTGAATGGCATTTCTGCAAAGTGGAAGCTTAATAATGGCTTGATTGCAATTCACCTTTTTTAACAAATGCTTCTTAACAGAAAGGCTACATCTTCCAGGTTAGAGAAGGCATGGGATACCATTCTATTCTACTCGTCGACATTGTTAACATAAAAATATCGTGTATCCAATAACATAAAAAATTCCACACTTTGTTTCTCAAACTAAGTCACCTACAGATACTCATGGTCGATCAAAACAGATAAACTATGTAGGCTTGGGCCACCAGCTGCACCAGCAGTGCTAACTTCCTAATAGGTAAAATATGGCCATCATAAGTCCTTTACATGGGTGAAGCTTAAGTATACAGCTTCATCTTCTTTTTCCCTCCCCCGTCTGTTTTCCCATCGTTCACTTATTAATCTTATGGTAAATTGGCGACCGTGAAGATTGAAGGTATAATAGTTTGTTTAAATAAACAAATTCTACATATGGAGCAGGGATCAACCCTCTTTTACTAGCCACTCACTCAAAACTAACATTAATTCATCAAAAGCCCTACCAATGTAAAGAAGCAAATAAAACAACCATCCAATTTACTGAATTTACGTAAAATACAACCCTACCACACTGCCTTGTCTAGTTGTCTGTTAATAGCAGCAATTCGTACATGGTTTGCACAATACACGCAATGATAAACAAAGCCCCAAGTAACCGGACGCATCCCTCAGGTAGAATAGGTGCAGGAGAGAAGAATCGAAACGAGAAGAACAGAACCACACGGACGAGCTCTAGAAAGAAAAGAAAAGAACACAAAACCAAAACCCTAAGGAGCAAGACAAGAAACAAAGAAATCAATGCAGCACGGTAGGAATTAAGCCGCGATACGAGAGAGCCCGCCGCAAGGCGAAGGCTCGATCGAGCAGTGAAGAGGAAATCGAACCTTCATTGCCCCCCGAGCCGGGGAGGCGTAGGAGGGGACAAGTCGGGAGGAGGAAGAAGGAGCAGTCTGGGAAGTGAACTCCTGGCGTGAGGATCCGTGAACGGCTGCTTCTTTTGGCTGGGAATTGGGAGAAACCAGGTGTTCGCGTTTCATGTTTTTATTTCTGCCTTGCGCTGCCTTGAGGCGGTGCAATCAGATAGATCTCCGGTTCTCTCCCCTATTGTCATCAATCCCCTTTTGTCATCGAGAACCAACAAAGACAAGACACAAGAACAAACTAAAGGTGAAAGCGCGCTAGGACTATTCTGAGCTATCTGAAGGGAATCAGGGTATTTAGGTGCAGCACTTAAGTTGTCTTTTTTTTTTTCTGTGATGGCTATGTAGGGCAAAAGCATTGGTGCCAATATCTTATACAAATGAGAGAATTAAATAAAAAGGATACGTTTATAGCTGGAAATTAGCCATAGCATACCAACAGAGTAATTCGTAGCTGGGTCATTAAACAGGGAGAAGGTTACGTTCATATTTTACAGCAAAAGAGGAACCAGTAGCTGAGCCGTCGTTATGCGACAACAAAAGTTCGGACTATTTAGCTGCTGCTAAATATTCTGCGAAAGGGCATATATGAAAGTTGAAAGCAAAAGGTATTGAACTTACAGTTTTATCTGTCATGATCGTGTCAATGTTCTGAACCAGTAGCTGAGCCGCCGTTTTGCGACAACAAAAGTTCGGACTATTTAGCTGGTGCTAAATAGTCTGCAAAAGGGCATATATGAAAGTTGAAAGCAAAAGGTATTGAACTTACAGTTTTATATATCATGATCGTGTCAATGTTCTGTTCTTTGGTTTCATCAATGCGAGCATTAAAGGTAGCGAATCGAGTTAGTTTTACTCGCACACAGCATTTGCAATGGGCTTTAGTGACCTGTCTCAATAAGAGGTGATCCATACAGCAGCGTCTTTTTTGGGGAGAAATCATGCGCATAGAACAGATAAGAAAAAGAAGAAAGCAATGGGATTTAAGCATGAGAAAAATAAGAAATGAGAGAGGATTCAGTGGGCAGATCGTTACCAGCTGTAAAAAATCAGGATCGAAGAAAAGAGCAGGGCCCCTTTCTTTTGGCAAGCAATGCAGCTCGCCTCTTTTCACGGTTCAGGCGAGCCTCATCCGGCGTAGGAAACAACGATGAGCCTGCAGAATGGAAAAGAAGCTGCATCATTGAACAGCACACAGCAAGGAGCAAGCAGCCAAAACATCAAAACGCATCAGGACTACATGAAGCAACAAAAAAACAAACCGGGAGAAGCCGGACGCAGGCCAGAAGACGGCATGGGGAACAACAGAGACGAACAGGAGGCAAACACGGCATGCAGGAGAGAGCAACGCTGGAAGAAGAAAAAAGAAGGAAAAAGAACAAACAGACAGGATGACGAAGAAAAAGACCGGAGAAGCCGAGGGAAAAAACGGGCAAGCACATGGAACGAAACCAGAGGCGAGCAGGAAAGGAATGAGCAGGGAACGAACGGGGACGCGCGGCAGCAGGCAGGGGTTACACGCGTAAGAAAGGGCGGAAGAAGCAAGGCTCAGGACGGGAGAGAGAGCAGCAGGCGCCGAGATGAAGGCACGTGGCGAGGCAAGCAGAACGAACAGGCCGCATTTGAAGAAGACGTGGCCCTGCCGCTGAGCAGGAACGACGTGGACATGCCCGGGAGTATATAGGACTGATACGGGGTATGTATATATAACTAGTGGGGTTGGCGGGCCTGTGGCCCGCCGACACCGAGTTTACACTAAAATGTAGTAAACAACAAAGCGTAGAAAATCTTTGCCTGTATGAATACAATCTATGTAAACAGTAAAGCCTGTAAAGCTAGCTTATTTCAACCAAATAACAAAGGCATGAAGTCAATACGACCGAGTTTAGCAAACAGGGGAAGATATCAATAGCTCAATATATATGTTGAAATCACGGTGCTACAAAAAAAAGATATATTGAAAGTGTAAGAACACAATTTACAGGAGCTGCTAAGAATTTGTAAATAAAGAAAAACAGAATAGGAAGGGCTAGGCACGACATCAACTTAAGGAACGTATTTTCAGAAAATAAGTAACGTAAACTTAAGGAATCAACATTAACGATAACATGGCGAAGCTGAGGAGTAAATAAATTTCATGAGAATTTATCTTTCGAAATATATACGTATTCTGTTCGTAATATTATAAGCATAAGGTTATCAGAGATAAGCCGGCAATATCTAAAATCAAAGTGGTTGACCCATGTGGCTTTCAGACTTTTAGAAACATGCATGTGGCAAGCAACACAAAGTTAAAACAATAACATCAAAGCAAAAGGTTCAGCCACAACAATGTAAACTAAGTAAACAACTACCATGAAAAATTACACTGCCCTAACTATGCAGGCAAATGAATCCTGTAGGATAATCTAATCAGTGGCAAGAAGATGAAATGACAACAGTAAGCTAAAAAGGTTAGGCATAGTAATCTAAACTAAGCAGAAGGCCAACCTCATTTGCCAACATGAAAAATTGCACTGCCCCAACAACACAACGAAATTAATCTTGTAGGATGGTCTGGCTAATGGCACAATGCTAAAACGACAACACTAAGCTAAAAGGTTTAAGCATATAACAATATAAATTACCTTTTCGCAAGCCAGTTTTGTTTTTATATGATCTGATTTAGGGTCATTCAGAATCCGGTGACCAAACTAAAATTCCAGAGTATTTATCATCATTTCATTCAGAATTTATGTAAACTAAATATGTACAGGTACATGTTCAACAGCAGAATGTAAGGAATAAATTGTACGAACAACAGTAGATGTGGCAGCTCAGATCATGGCAAAACAAACTAAAATGCATGTAAAACTACGAAACAAAACCATCAATAATCTTCAGTTCTAATACAGCAGGACCAATGTGAGGACCCGAAAATGGGTGTCGCGGCGCGAGTGGTGGTCGGCGGCGGCGCGGTCGGGAACGGCGACCGGGGATGGGTCCCACGGCGACGCGTGTCGGGACGGGAGTCGCGGCGTCGCTGGCGCGGTCCCGCCGGGACGCGGTTTGCGGACCCCGCAGGGACGCGCGTCAGGCGGCGATTGGGGCGGCGCGTGTGCCGGGCGCGGACGCAGCGCGACGGCGACGACGGCTCGGGGCGACGTGGCGAGCGCGGGCTGGCTCCGGATCTCCCGCCGGCGGCGCGAACGGCGAGGATCGCCGGCGGCCGTGGGATCAGCGAACTACGGCGAGCTCTAGCGGGCGGAATACTACACCGATTGGGGCGATCCGCATATGCATTTTGTTCGTCTGGACTAGATCTATCCAATGGTACCATCTACACGACAATCTACCTACGGGAAAAGGGAATTTACCTCGAAAAACGCCTCGGGAGGGAGTGTCTTGAGCCGTAGGGTTTAGGAGTGGCGGTGGGGAGTGGACTGGTCGGCGGGGTACAGTAGGGTAGGGTTTTATAGGGTGCTGGGCGCAGGTTGGGGTCCTTTGGGCTCCTCCAAATGGGCTTAAAGTGCTTAAACCTCTCCTATGGGCCTTAATCACATGCACTAATAGCCCACTAACCCTTAACTCGAAATTAGGATGATGCTAGCTGCAAAGTATGAAGAAATATAATGAATTACCTAGGTTTTCTCTTGGAAAATATTGGGACACCTACTAATTTTATTAGGATGTCACAGACAGCAATACTAAAATCGACACATCTCCAAAACCGCTTGACCGTTTTCAGCATTCTTGTGCTCAAAACGAAGCTAGAGCATAGACGCACAATTTCTTTCATAAGACCAACGGTTGATTTCCAACCTAGACATACCAAAACTTCCTCGAAGGTTGCTACATACAAGATCGATCTATTAATTCTACGTCTCCACCGATCACCACCAATAATCCCACCAATTACACATCTAACTTTGGAGCAATACCCCGAGTGCATCCTAATCATGCGCAGATTCGAAATAAACGAAAACACACATTGATCGTTACCTTGGTCGATCAGCCAAACAGGTGGAGGACAAGCACAGGACAACAATGGCAACGTCCTCCCTGGTCACCGGCGACGACGGCAACTGCAGCTGGGACGGCAGCAGTGCGGTCTCGCTGGCGGCGCGGCCATAGGGACGGTGGCTTAACCACGGCGGCGGCACGGCGCGCGGCATCAGGCCGATGACGGCGCGGTGGCGCGGGAACAGGGCGGCGACGGCGCGGGCACGGGGCGGCGTCGGCGCGGCCAAGAGACGGCGGCGCGGCTCGGGAACAGCTCGGGGACGGCGGCCAGGAAGGTTGGGGACGGTGGCGGCTAGGTCTTCCTGGGGAACCGCCTCCCCCCCACTCCCACTGCCTAAATACCCTTAAATGGGCTAGGCTAGGGCAAAGGCCCAACGGGCTATTACATATACTCATTCAAATTTATCGAGTGATCCAACATATTACAAAATTAAGCCATTGCAAGGTCAACAGTTATAAAGATCAATATTCGCTCATTTTACATTGATATTAAGTAATAATTAGACCTAGAGCATGATTTAGGTGAATCAAAGTTAAAGGTATCAAGTTGTGCTCATGCAACTATAAGGGAAAATTTAGCTGTATGACACTCAATTGAAGTGCGTCGGTAAAATTGACACCCAATTCGTTTCGGTTTCGGTTAGTGACACCCAGACCATGAATTGTTTCGGCACACGACATTTTTGAACATTTCATTGCATTTTCCTTTTTTTCGTCCTATTTAAGCACAATAAACATCCTTTTTATTGCTTTGTGCTCGCCGGCGCAACCGATTTTCTTGTTGCCGGCGAAAACGATGCCATCTTCGATTTCCTCTTGTACGATGAGACATACTCCGATTCCTCTCACCCTGAGCATCTCTAGGGCACATCTAATCTTCCCTTTTACATCGCTTGTGCAAATGGTTCTACGAAGATCCTTAGCGCCGTGAGCTCCCCGTCGTCCCCTCTTCAAGCTCCACGGTGCCAAGCCAATGCGGCGTCTCCCTGTCCAAGAACACACCTCGGTGAGCTCACTCTACATCCCTAATAGTTCATTAGAACATCACATCGCCTAAGGTAGGCCTAGGTCGCCGGTGCTCCATGCAGCCGTGGCTGTCGGAGCTCGTCGCGCCGCCGCTATAGGTCGCCATTGGCTATACCACCAGTACCTTTGGATGCACATTGGCGAGGAGAACCTATTTTAGTCATCATACCGTGTTCCCATGCCCCCGAGAGTCGCCCATCATGCTCGTTGGGGCTCTCCCATGGCCGCTGCATGCTTCTTTCGAAAGGTTGAAGACGATGGCCAACTTGTATGTGGTGATGAGCCAATGACAGGCAGGTCCTAGTTATCAATAAGTGGATACGTAATTCGGAAATACGCTTCTTGTCGGTGTAATAAATACCAGGGTGTAAAGAGTCTCAGAGAAGACCGGGCGACGGCCCCACACGTCAGGCGGGCGAGCAGGCCCCAGCGTGTGGGCGAGCCCCTCAAGCGCCGGGCGAGGGCCCCACACGTCAGGCGGGTGAGCAGGCCCCAGCGTGTGGGCGAGCCCCTCAAGCTTCGGCGAGGGCCCCACACGTCAGGCGGACGAGCAGGCCCCAGCGTGTGGGCGAGCCCCTCAAGCGCCGGGCGAGGGCCCCACACGTCAGGCGGGTGAGCAGGCCCCAGCGTGTGGGCGAGCCCCTCAAGCTTCGGCGAGGGCCCCACACGTCAGGCGGACGAGCAGGCCCCAGCGTGTGGGCGAGCCCCTCAAGCGCCGGGCGAGGGCCCCACACGTCAGGCGGGTGAGCAGGCCCCAGCGTGTGGGCGAGCCCCTCAAGCGCCGGGCGAGGGCCCCACACGTCAGGCGGGCGAGCAGGCCCCAGCGTGTGGGCGAGCCCCTTGGCGCGTGCAGGGTCCCCCTCTGTCAGGTGGGGCCCGCTTGGCAGGGAGCATTCCGAAAGGAGTCTTCTGGTCGAAGGCTCCCCCTGCTGCGAAGGACGGAAGCATTAAATGCGACATCACGCGCGGATAGACAGATGAAGAGATGATTACCGCCACAGTGACCTCTGCGGGTCTGATCAACTGTCACTGTGGCGCAGCGGAATTGACCGGCAGAGAGAGAGTTTGCCATCATCGAGCTGGCCGCCCGCGTCAGAAGGAGCGAGCTGGGCCCCACCCGCAGTCTCACCGGCGTGTCTGCGCGGGTCAGAGGCCACTTGCGAAGCACGCGAGGGCGGCGCCATACGGCACAGTAGCAGCACGTTTTCGTCTCTCCTGTCCCGTCCCTTATGTCTTATCAGTGTACTGAGAGTACTGTACTGCCTACCCCCTCGGCTCTCTCCGCCAGTTCAAGGCTTGTATAAAAGGGGCGGAGAGAGAAGGGAGAGGGGGTTCCGAAACATTCTGTAATCGCATTCCACACAACCACAACAAGAAAAGAGCTAAGGCTCGGCAGGAGTAGGACTGTTACCCGCGAGGGGGTCCGAACCTGGGTAAACCCTGTGAGTTGCTCCTCGTCGTGCCCGACGCTCAAATCGAACCGAGCTCGAGCTGATCGGCTAGCAGGATAGAAAATCTGACCGGGGTGTGATCCGCAGTGGTTGAGCGGTGATCACGCCGTCACTTCTAATATGTGTTTACTGTGATTAAATGGAAAATGCAATAAAAAAGTCCAAGAACGTCGTGTGCCGAAGCAATTCGCGGTTTGGATGTCACTGAGTGAAACCGAAATGAATTGGATGTCAATTTTACCAATGCACTCCAATTTAGTGTCATACAGCTAAATTTCCCAACTATGGCCTTGTTTGTTTCAGATTAAATTAAATTAAATTAAATGAAAATTTATTATTTTTGTATAAGCCAAATGATATAATGTTTTGTAGTCATTCTTGTGGGGTTTTAAATAGTACTTCTTAAAGTTTGTAAAATATTTTTTTCATAATTTTTTGAACTTGTTAAAACGTATATTGAGGGGGGTCACAAATTTGCTACAGTATAACGCAACTCGACATTAATCTGAAACAAACAAGGCCTATAAGAGGTCACAAAGTGCAACCTACGGCTAAAACATGCGTATCTCATTGCACAAAGTCTTCACCAAGCCAAATTTAAAACTTAAAACATCTTGTTGAGCTTTTTTTTCAAAGATTTTATATTTTGCTCAAATTCTCAAATTGATTGCCATATCTCAAGCCTTTGTTGATACCACCCAGCATGACACTGAAGGTAAATGTTTTGGTCACCCAAACTTCCCCTAAGTTCATGCACAGCGTCATGGCAAATTATCTCATCAAGGAGTATTGGTGAGACATGAATGGCACCAGTTTTAACCTTATTTCACAATTTTTGAACATTTTTCAAGTTTTGCTCAACATTTTACAAAAGTTGCTCATTTTTAGTCATAGCAAGAGACAAGTGTAAATGGATAGCTAGACTAAAACTAGAAGCACAAGATCATTCGAATAAGGTAGAGCAATAAATAGAGACAATGGGCTATAGCAAATCTAGCACATGCTCCAAGTGTTCAATTTGCACAATGATTTGAATTAAAGCAGATATTGAGCAAAGGACATACAACACAAGTTATAGCTATCATGAGCATATTAATTCACACTAAAGCAAGATTTGAAGCAAGTATAACAATCAAAACTCCAAGACAGTCTCCAACACAAGATTTTGCGAGGTTCACACAAAGGCCCCACGGGCAGCTCAAGCAATGTTGGACTTATCTAGTATGTTGTGTTCAATTCTTAGTTTGCAAAATTGTGCCTCGTCAAGTGGCTTGGTAAAGATGTCAGTAAGCTGTTACTCCGTCCGCACATGCTCCGGCACAATGTTGTCCTTTATCACGTGATCCCGAAGAAAGTGATTACTAACATCAATGTGCTTGGTGCGCGAATGTTGGACCAGGTTGCTAGCAATCTTTACTGTGCTCTTGTTATCGCACAGGTTAGGCACATGATCTAGTTTTAGCCCAAAGTCATACAGAGACTGTGTCAAAAACAAAAACAGAGCACAGCTATTCTCTGTCGCTATATACTCTGCCTTAGCGGTAGATAGCGTCATGGAGTTCTGTTTCTTTTACGCCCATTACATAAGACATCTCCCAAGGAATTGACAAAGTCTCTTACGGTTAATCTTGCACTCGGCATAGTCAGAGTCTGAGTAGCCAAGGAGCTCAAACCGCTTACCCTTCGGGAACCAAAGTTCTATGCCAGTTGTGTGTTTTACGTATCTGAAAATTCTTTTCACAACAGTCAAATGCATCTCTCAAGGGGAGGTTTGGAATCTAGCGTAAATGCACACACTAAACATGTTGTTCGGCCTAAATGCAATAAGATAAAGCTAAGCACCAATCATGTAACGGTAAAACTTGGGGTCAACATGATTACCTTCTTCGTTGAGGTCGTCGTGTCCGTTTGTCCCCATAGAAGTCCTGATCGGCTTGCAATCACTTAAGTTGAAGCGATTGAGAAGGTCTTGGACATACTTCTCCTGGCATATGAATGTTCATGTCTTGAGTTGCTTGATTTAGAAGCCCAAGAAGAAGTTGAACTCTGCATAGAACACGTTCATAAGAAATCCATAAAACATAACGTACATACATTCATGACTTGCTCATTCATACAAATGCAATAGCATGATTAACAAGGCAATAGACATTTCATAACTTCAACATAGTCTCATATGCAAACATGCAATGCATATGCTCATGCTCATTTCTCATAAGCGTGTACCGGTACCGCTGAGTGTACACCCGTCGGTGTCACACCCTACACTCCATCCCGTGGAGGTTGACCGCCGAAGCAGGTCTACCCCGCCATCCCGTGGGGGGTGCCTACCGAGGTAGGGCTTCATGCCATCATCATTTTTCATGCAAACCTAATGCCTAGGATGCATATGCATATAAGTAAAGAGGAGGCCCACTTCACCACTCATCTTATCAGTTCATCATAATTTAACAATGAATTAAACTTAAAGTATCTCACACATCGTAGCATCTAGCCAATCATGTTCACACATCACATCATATATAGCACAAACAACATAATCCAACCACAGGTCATGATCAGGCACAAAGCATTAAATCAACAAGCCACGTTCAACCAACCGGCTATATGTTTAACATATACTTGCCTTTAAACCGATGAAATAATGCACAGCCAACACGATCATCCTGATCCAGGACCTACAGAAATGGACGCATCTCAATAATTTCCTCATTAGGAACAAGCCAAATAAATACCTCGGACTCTACTAATCCCACCCTCTCTTACACTATTCAATAACCCATCTAGAAACAATAGACCTTTAAAGACAGAAACTAATTTCCGGACAGCACACACTAAAATCATCAAATCTCCAAAACCGCTTGACCGTTTTCAGCATTCTTGTGCTCAAAACGAAGCTAGAGCATAGACGCACAAATTCTTTCATATAGCCATGACCTGAATCCCAACCGAACTAGGTCAAAGCTTCATTCGAACCTGCTGCACAACACTGATTTATTATGACCGCATCCCTCCAACCTAATCCTCCATTACCCACGGTGATTATCATCTAGGACAGGGTAATATCAAGAGATACTCGTCTAATTCTGCTTTCTAATCTTGCACTAACAAGAATCAAAACCCTAATTTATCCAACATCGCCATCCACAATGCTGCCCCTCTCCTTCCTCCTCTTCTAGCTAGCACAGATCCCCAGACCCTTCTCCATCTTCCCTCTTCTTCCCACTTCCTCCACCACACTACCTACAAGTGGATCGACGACGAATGCCAAACAGTGGCGGTTACCTTGAGCACAGAGAGAGACGACGCAGGCACGGCTGCTATACGGCGGTGGCGCGGCCTCTGGACGGCCGAGCGGCGGCAGGGGCACGACGGCGGCGAGACGGCACGTCCATGGGGTGGCGAGACGGCGCTGCCACGGGATGGCCACGACGGCGCGGCTCCTGGACGGCAGCACGGCGGCGGCGGCTCGGCGCGGGATGGCGACGGCACGGCCACGGAGCGGCGACGCGGCCACCGGACGGCGGCGGCGCGGCGGCGCGGCGACGGCGCGGGGGCAGCTCGGGGACGGCGGCTAGGAAGGTTGGGGGCGGCGGCTAGGTCTTCCTGGGGAACCGCCTCCCCCCACTCCCACTGCCTAAATACCCTTAAATGGGCTGGGCCAGGGCAAAGGCCCAACGGGCTATTACAATTCCAAATCCCAGTCGGTTCATAGCCAGGATTTGTGGTTTACATTCAAGTTAGCTGTTCAAAAAGCATTTTCTTCCCAAGTTCCAGAAAAATACCAGGAACTGTCATGATTCTACAACAAACTGATACATTTTATCGATCCAACTCCTGAGGTTTGGAACCCTTTCTTTATTTGTGTTACGTGCTCAATATGAACATGCAACAAGGATAGTTACGGCCCTTAACACAGGCTAGATGAACCCTTCTTTATTTGTTCTTTTGAATTTTGATAGATGAACCCTTCTTTATTTGTTCTTTTGAATTTTGATATTCGGCAGGTCCTACATTTGGTACCAAAGGAACAGGATGGTGAGAAGTTTGATGATGCAGTTGCTCGTGTGCATCGCTGTGTTGGTGATGGAACTGAGGCAGGTCATGCAGACAGCGATAATGATATTGAAGTTGTGGCTGATTCTGTCTCTGTCAATCTCCGATGCCCTGTAAGTACTCTGGCCACTACTGTGAAAGTGTGAATACTTGGATCCTTAACGATCATCTGTTGCTACAAGCTCTGATATGGCCATTGCAGCTAGCCTCATGCTTATTAGCTTTTAATTTAACATGTAACTTTCACTCTTAATCATTAACATTATCATGGATTTAATCAGGATGCTTTTCTACAATCCCATTTTGCCAACAAGATGTTTGATTGATTGTATGTTTTGCACTCCTTAACACAAAGCTGAGCCATTCTTTTTTCTGCCTGTAATTCCTCATGTAAAGATCATTTATCTTGGCAGATGGGCAGATGACTGGGTCACGGATTAAGATTGCTGGTAGGTTCAAACACTGTGTCCACATGGGTTGTTTTGATTTAGAAGCTTTTGTGGAACTTAATCAACGTGCTCGAAAGGTTTGATTATTTTTATCAGATCAGTTCATTCTTTTCTCTTTTCTTTCTCTGACCAAACTATGTTTCATATGCCTGCAGTGGCAATGTCCAATTTGCCTGAAAAATTACTCGCTAGATGACATTATCATTGATCCTTATTTCAATGCGTGACTCCAGCCCAGGCGACTGGGCGCACGCGCGCACACGCCGGGCCCACCCGTCGGCGGCCGCGGCGGCGAGCCCAGTCGCCTGGGTTTAAGCAAAACCGTATTTCAATTGTATCACTTCATTGGTGAGCTTATACTTCATAATGGAAATGAAGGATATGTTTTTGTCTACACGATTTCACCGTGCATCATTTTCTGATTTATTGCATTTTGGTGATCTAGATCTAGAGCTATGAAGATGATGCATCTGAAGTTGATGTCAAGCCTGATGGGTCCTGGAGAATTCAGGCCGGACCTGTACTGAAGGATCTTTCGCAGTGGCATCTACCAGATGGTACTCTCTGTACAGCCATGGATATATAGGCGAATCCAAAGTCAATATGGGCGTTGTAAAGCACGAGGTTAAAGAAGAGCCATTGACTGAAGCATTTGGTTCTGGTCTGAAGTGGGGAATGAGAAGAAACAACGATGGCCATCGCAGATTTAGCAATATAAGAAATTTTGGCTTGACACCATCTCCTGATGATAACGCTGATGGTGATCAGAAAGGAAACATTAAAACTGAAGACTGCATCACTCTTATCTGCAGAACCGATCATAAGAACACTGAAGATGGAAGAAATTTAGAGCAAGGGCAATTTGGTCACACCATGAGCAATGTCCATGACCTTAATTCTCCTCCTGTGGATATAATCTTTTTGAGCGACCCAGATGATGATGATACCATGCTGCCATCTCCTAGTGCTGCAAATTGTCGTTCTGCACATGACACTAGGAGCACATTTCTACCCAACCCACCTGAAACTTCAGGAGCGCGTTTTTTTTTTTGAATAAACGAGACAGGCGCTCTGCCATTTTATTAAGAAGAAGAGAACTGTACACTGTACAAAGACCTAGCCACGGCTAGGGAAACAAAAAAGAATTACATTGGGGCAACAAGGAGCCCCAAGCTCCATCCCCTCACCTCCTTCAAAATTCTATCAGCCAACGTTCTAAAAGGAAGGTTCTTATGCTCAAAAATGCGTTTGATGAAGGTTTTGGTGATCTGGGACTGTCATTTTGTGAGTATCCTACAAGCCGTCAAGATGATGCAGGTTATAGTCTAGGTGAACCGCAAAAATACCCTGCAAACTATCAATCTCTGCATGGGCCAAGTTGACCTCTCTTAGCCTTTGTGTTCCTGATGCCAAAAATAGCGCTTCTCAGAAAAGGATGAACCCTGGAGACAAAACAGCAGCTTCAGGTGGCTATGTCAGCATTCACAACTGGTCCATGCTCTCTTACATGAAGAGGTGAAATACCGTTTAGCCGACGTTTAGCCGATCCGTCTTTGCAATGTCAGCACATTAGTATTGAAACGTCGTGGCTTTTGATGTTGTCTTATCTGGTGTTCATATAACGGCTTCTATTGCCACTCCCCTACATTTTCATCTGAAGATTTTTAATGTACGATGAATTATTTTTGTGCAGCCTCGTCCCCCTGGAGCGGGAACAATGGCGGGTTGACTGGAGAGAGACAACCTGAGCCGCAACGTTCAGTTCGACCAAGAATGATAATTACAATTGACTCGGATTCTGATTAGTTATGCGCACAGTCCTCTTACATGGAACGATCACAATGGTTTGTCATTGATCCAAGCGTGGTACATACAACAGGTTTTAGTGAGCCCATGGGTCGTCTGTCTCCTTGGAGATTCTCTCTTAGGCACTAAAACATAGGGGAAACAAATGTGCAATGTATAGAGCAGAGCTCCATTGTGCAGGCAATTTTGTAGCATGCCAATGCCATCATCTGGGGTTGAAGTGAGAGTTGATGTGATGTACAGTACATATCCGGCTCCACTAATTTATGACTTTGCAAAGCTTCCATTTGCTTTCCATTCCTGCCTTTGATCTTGATGCGATTGCTGCCAAGTTGCTAAAGGCCCTGTACATTTCAGCTTAGCGTAGCGTTTCCCTGTGACAAAACTTGAAGGCCAATGTTAGGTTGCAGATGTATATGGATCAGCATCCTTGGAGAAGGATACATGTCAGGTTGCAGTTGTATATGGCTGGAAAATTTAATGGGATGGAAGCAGTTGCATTGTGAATTTAATGGGTTGGAAGCAGTTGCATTGTGAGGCACAGAGGCTGGCTGCATTGCATTTGCATGCTGATAGCCACCTGGACTAGGAGCCAGCCAGAGACTAACCATGCAACATTAATTAACCTGTCACCCTGAAAAAGGAAACCTCGGATTAGGAGTACACACCATGCATTAAACCTGTCACCCTGAAAAAGGAGACCTCGGATTAGGAGTACACCCCATGCATTAACCACCAATAACAGTTGTGTGATGCATGCAGACGCTGGCTCTTAATTTCTCCCTCTAATTACCTGCGCGTGCATTGCATTAACATTTGGCGCCAAATCCCATCGCCGACGCTGGCCGATCCATCGCGCGTGTCAACCATCGGTTGTCGGCGATCGGCTCCTGCGCCTCATGCCGCTCGGCTCCCTCCACGACCACCTCCACTGCCATCTTAGGACCTCGCCGCACCCGCATGCGCATCGCCCACGGCGCCGCCTGCGGCCTCCGCCACCTCCACGACGCCGCCTCCCCCTCGCCGCCAGTCATCTACCGTGACCTCAAGCCCTCCAACATCCTCCTCGACCACGGCTACGTCGCCCGGCTCTCCGACTTCGGCCTTGCCAAGCTCCAAGACGACTCCAATGGCGACGGCGGCGAGGAGATGAAGCTGCAGACGTTGGGGTACTGCGCGCCGGAGTACCTGCGGAGGGGGGGAGCTGACGGTGAAGAGCGACGTGTACAGCTTCGGGGTGGTGCTGCTGGAGCTCATCACGGGGCGGCGGCCCATGGGCCTGGTGGAGTGGGCGGCGCCGGTGATGGACGGCGACCAGGCGCGCTTCCACGAGCTCCTAGACCCCGCTGCTGCTGTTCCGGCCCTCCGCCAGGGAGCTCAACCAGGCCCTCGCCGGCGCAGCCGCCCCCGGCCGCCCAGCCACCGTCGGCTCCCGCTGCACTCCTGCCGCCTCTGCCCGCATGCACCGCCGCCGCGCCTCCACGGCCTCCGGCGGCGGCGGGAGCAACATGCTCCGCTTCTACACCGACGAGTCCCCCGGGCTACGCCTCTCGCCCAGCATGGTGCTCGCCATGTCCGTCTGCTTCATCGGCTTCCTTACCGCCCTCCACGCCTTCGGCAAGCTCTACCGCTCCCGCACCGCCGCCTCCGCCTGATGCCCTGATCCCCACATCACATGCCTCTACCATCTAGGACATACATCAGATAGCTTTGCCTTTTGCCTAATACTTGCTTAGTCGGTGATCATAGAAACATGGATATAAGCTTTAACCTTAGGTATTAGCTAAGCTATAAACTTCGAACTTTATCAGGCCAGGTGTTCATTGTGATAGGACATCACATATATTATTTTAATAACTATATGAGTGGGACTTCGGAGTAGTTTTGAAGGAAGATGATGCTTGCTTGAATTAATGACTTTACTATGTTTAGAATGATAGTTATGCCATGCTAAGCATCAAAACTCTCTGATGTCCTAAAAGTTAACCGTGATCTCCTTTCTCTCTTGTTGTGGGAATTCTGCTCCATTCCAATGTCACTCTTTTGCTTAAATGTTTTGGGTGGTCAAATCGATTAGCAGTTGATCAGGAAATAATAAAAACTTAGTTCGCACTCATGATAATTTAGATATTTTTGTACCTTTGAGATAGCAATTAGTATATATTACTATTGTACTTTGATATGCAAATCTGCATGTTTAACTGTAGTGACTTGCCTCTTGCCTATTGGTCTGACTTCTGGTTTTTAAATTTGTTCAAACTGGTGGTATCCTCAAAACCTTAGCATTATCGGTGATTCTGGGTATTGAGAAGAGAACCTAGAGCTAACCTAATTAGTGAAGTTTTTTTGTCATGGATTTGTACGGGGCACCTTTTCTTTTCTAAAAAAACATGTATTTTCAAACAAAGGGATGCTATATTAGATAACTGGAGTGGTGTGCATCAGATACATTGTGAAATTGACTGTTCATGTATATGGAAGGGGGCTAAATTTCCGTACAGAACAGCCTACTTATTCCATGGTAGAGGTGAAGTGGGCCAAACAATTGCATCATGGATTAGCTTGTTTCACTAGTTTCGAAATTCATGTTGCGCAAATTGCAATCATGCTGCAATTTGGAAGAACGCGCATGCGCATCTCCAGAAATTTTAGTTGCTGGCTTCAATGATAATAATGCTGAACCCGGTTGTAGCTATGTTAACTTACGTGACCTAAGGATTTTATTTTTGCTTGTATAGCTAATGATGTGGTGAAAGCTTATGTTTGGCCCTGAGCGTAATGATCTCCATGCTTACTGATTAGACATGATCTACTTGTGACTGAGGAATATGGCTACTAAATCTATGGTGCTGGTTTATGGGGGAGGCAAAAGAATGGCTCTTCTCATGAAAAAAAAAAAGGTTTACTATTATGTTGGCTGTTGTGTTCAAATGTATCAGCGACACACTGTGCCGCACAGCGAAGCTAACAGTGCGCGCGATTTGACGACGGCGAGAGAAACGAAAAGAAAAGAAAAATGGCTAAGTCCTTCGGCCACAATACACTATGCATATTCGTTGAACAGTCAACGTGAACAAAAAAATGTTTGACAAGAAGTCCAAGGACAGAGTGGCTCGAGTTAAAGTTATGACCCACGCTGCAATTCAAGTTCTTCCAGCTCAGCCTCCAGGTCACGGATCCTCTGCCTCGCTTGAAGTAACTCTGAAGCTCGCGAGTCCATTTCACCTTGCTCCTGGCGCAGCTTAGCCCGGGCAGCGGCGAGATCATGCGTCTTTTTCTTCAAGGACTCCGCCTCGGCCTGAGACTTTGCCCGGAGCGTGGCAAGCTCGGCGGCAAGCCTGTCGCGGTCTTCCTCAAGCCCGCGCATGATTGTACTATGCCTGGACAAGGCCGTTTCTAGCTCTTTGGAGACCGCCTCAACACGATTGCGCTCCTCAGCTAAGTCTTGGGCGAACCTTGCCACGGCCTCCTGCTCCTTCTCCCGCGCCGCTTGGACCACAGCCTCCAGCTCGGCGACGCGAGCGGTCAAGCGAACCTCGTTCTCAGCGGCTAGCTCGCCTACGTGCTCTACCTGAGCCCGGGCCCGCGCAAGCTCAGCGGAAAGACATTCGATCTCCGCCGCGTCATTGCCAGACCGCCCGTGCGCTGCCTCCATCAATGAAGACAGGCCGGCAATGAGGGCATAGGACTGAAACAAGAGGAAACGAATCAAGTCACGAAAAAGATCAATGCCTAAGCATAATATGTGGACTTAAGGATGTTACCTTCTTGTTGAGAGCAAGCATGCCCTTCACCCTCTCCTCGGCGGCGTCGCACACGGTTTGATCGAACCCGCGGAGATGCGCCTCGTGGAACGGCAGGGGGAGCAGCTTACGGACTCCGGGCCACTCCCCTCCGACGACGCGGGACGCAACGCCGCCACCGCGGATTGTACTGCTGATGCTGCCGGAAGCGGAGCAATCGCTCCAGCTCCAGCTGCAGCTGCAGCCACCCGCCTCTCAGCATCCTCCACCTTGGCCGCAAGCTCGGCCTTCGCCGCTATCGCTTGCTCCGCGACCAGTTTAGCCTCGCCAAGCTCTAGCCTAGGCCTTAAGCGTCGCCTCAGCGGCGGCCAAAGATTTCTCGAGTCCAGCCCTCGCCCGAACGGCATGCTCCGCGACATCCCGTGATCGTTGGAGTTCATCAAGGAGCTGGACGACCTCCTGCACGAGCTTCCGTCTCTCTGCTGAGGGCTCGGCCCCTTCCGCAGCCCTCTGAGCGGCGTATTGCGCCTCCTTGAGTTGTGCCTTAAGCCTGGCCACCGCGCCCTCCGCCAGGGCCTGGCCGGCCTTCACCACCCTAAGCTCCGCCTCCGCCGCGCTCTCGCCCTCCGCGGGAGCCAGAAACGTAGGGGCCGCGCTGATCGCCATAATCGGACGTGGTCTAGGGAGCGCCGCCACGCCTGCTGCCTCCAGCCGCAACCGCTCCGCTTCGGCCTCCGCTTTTTCTACACGCTGACGAGCGGTATGCAGCTCACCTATGCAGCTCACGCTTCAGGACATCTTTCCTCTCCAGGCCGGGGGTAGGGTGGATCTTCATGGCTGGCGGGCCTACCTCGGCGGACTGTTGCACCCTGGCGCTAGCCTGCTGCTCCACACATTCCGGGGTAGCAGAGATCCAGCCCGCGGACGCCAGCGGGCCCACGCTGGGCACCTAGACACTCATCCAGCCGGACGGCACGAGCATGTGCACCTTCCATTCCCAACCAACCAGCAGCATAGGCCGGTCGGGCGCCGGGGGCGCTTTCCCAATCGGGGTCTTGAAGAAGTCGGCAATCCCCCGGCGATCGATCGGCCGCCACCCATGCGCCGTGAGACCTTCGACGCGCAGGGGTGTGACCCACAAGGAAGCCGCGCCGGTGTCGACCTTCACCGTCTCCGCAACCTCATCGGACGCGTCCAGCATCGCCATCGGTAAGCAAGACGATGACCCCCTCGAATCGGCTGCCTCTCCTTGCCCCGCGCGTCCGTTGGCCTCATAAACCCGGTGACCTCCAGCCAATGCGACAAGGGTACCCCTCCTTTGGGCTCAACCAATTCATCCTCGATAGCCCGGTCTTCGGCCGAGGGGGGCTGCGCCTCAACTGCCACCTCGGCGCTACGCACTGCAGTCGAAAACACGCATGGCAATCAAATACAGAGGCAGGATGATGTCAAGTAGCGCAAGAGACTTACGCGCTGATTCAAGCTCTGTGCCCTCGTACACCCCGGTGTAGGGCGCAGAAAAAGCTCCGTCTCTAGCCTGCCAACGCGGCTTGTGGTGGGCATGGCTGTTTTCTTCCGGCCTGCAGCGACCTTCTTCGAGTGCCCCCACCGCGGCGTCGCTCCCGGCAACGGACCTGCCGCCGGCGAGATATCCTCCTCGTCGCTGCCCTGGACAGGCTGGTACGTCCTTTTCTTTTTCGAAGGTGGCACGCCCTGGGCCCGCCCGAAAAACAGAGCTTAAGGATGGCCGAGTGCCCGCCGCCGGGCCTGCGTCAGAGGAACAGAGCTCACCTGTGCCGGCGCTATGCGTTTCTTTGCCTGCGCCTCTGCGCCCGCTTGTGTCGCGCCCGCCGCGGTTGAGGCCGGCGCCTGGCTTCCCTCGCCCGACATCACCGGCAAGGCTGATGTCCCGCCAGACGCCGCCGGTGATCCCCGGTGGCGAGCGCGCCGCCAGAGGCTGAAAGACCAAAGGCTCCCCTGCGGAGCCCAGGGCCTGCGTGGCCTCCTTGGCCACCTTCTAAGTTCGCTGCAAATAATCAACACAAGCCGTCAAGGCCTCAAGGGCGCGCACAGCCTGAAATTTGGTCGAACACCCTACGGGCACATAACACGGATAATTTATCCTTTGCGAATCTTCTGGGATGGGGATTCTTGTCCGTGGGCAGCAGCATGCCCGCGATCCTCGCGATATCTCGAGCGAGAGTCCTGCAGAGCGTCACAGATGGTCACAACGTGTACCAACCTAAAGTCAAACGAAGCAGCGCGGTGGGCGCTTACCTTGATGGAAGTGCCTGTCCGGATCCTCCCAGCCACCCATCTCGCTGACGCACCGCTCGTGGCGCCCCAGCAGGCTGATCCGGTGCCGAACGAAGCTATTGACAACGTCATAGCCCGTCAAGCCCTTCTTGGCGAGCCCCGTAATCTCGTACGCCGTCACTTGATCCTCCGGCAAGGGCTCGCTGCGCGCAAAGATCGGAGTATCCGGCGCGACCGAAGAATACTCCAAGTTCAAGCCTCCGCGGCTCAGGTAGAACCACCGCTGGGCCCAACCGTCGACTTTCGTCCTGACCTCATACTCCAAGTATGTTTGGCTCCCCGGGCCCTGCGCGCGGTCAGATAGAAGACCCCGCCGTTGTCCACGCGATGGCCGACGGGCTTCAACTCCAAGTAATGTTGGAGGAGACTCACCGTGGGTCGCACCCCGTAGAACGCTTCGCATAGGTGCGCGAAGATAGACAAATGGACGTAGGACTGCGGAGACAGATTCTCCGGCCGCAGCTCCGTGAAAGCGAAGAAGTCCGTCATGAACTGCGACTCCGGCGCGCGGAACCCGCAGATGGCCAAACTCTCGAAGCATACCAGCTCGTCAGGCTCGGGCTTTGGCTCCAGGTCTACGCCAGGAAGCCTCCAAGAGCCCGGCTTCACGAAGCCGTATCTCTCTAACTCCGCCATCCTCTCCTTTGTAAGAGCGCTATCTCCGATGAACACCATGACGGCCGAAAGCAAGAAGGCAAGGAGTGAAATGAAGGGATGAAGAAAGAGGCAAAGGGGATGTTCTGTAGTGAAGAGTTCCCCCCGAAAGGCACTGCCTTATCAAGGAAGGCAATGGTCGAAGCGGAGATCGTGGGAGTCGTGCCCAAGAAGGCGTAACTGTCCCACTTTTCCGTCAAATCAAATTAAATGCTCCACTCCTCGCTCCAGCGGCTCCAAAAAAACCCTAGCGAAATCTTTCCACGCGACGCGTGAGGGGGATTTTCTCTAAACCTCAGACCGGCTCGCCACGCGACCCGCTCGAGGCTCGGGAGCTGCCTGTTGGTGATTCATGAGTGGCCCACCCTGAGATGGGCCTTGGGCCGATTCCGTACCGGCCCACCGCACGTACAAAGGGCCCAAAAGGCCACCCTTGGCCGTACTAAAGGAATTGTCTAGCCCGCTGGGGTCATCCCCAGGCTTGACCAAGCCAACCAGGAGCGTGGCGCGCCTCCCGGGCTATCCCTAGCCCGGGAGAGGGTCCTGCAGGTAGCCCGCTTGTCCCTAAGTAGGTGGCGACGGCTGCCGGGCCCCGCCATGCATTCCCTGGCCTTGACCGGGAGGAACCGTACCTCCCAGGGGTATCTCTAGCCCGGGGAGAGGCATGCAGGCAGCCTGTTTTATCGTTTGCCCCATGGGTTGGCGACAACGGTTGTTACGCTACGCAACGCCCCCAACGGGTGGCGCGAGGCTGGCTCGGTCCAGTCAATGCTATATTGGGGATAAAGGGAAAGTGCTTTCTCCCTGAAGCAGGCTTCTCCCCCGTATAGGCATTCCCAGACGAACACGTGTCCAGTACTAACCAGACCAGCTTCTCTTTGCAGGCCACAGACAAGACGGAGCCTCGGAATGAGACAAGGGCGCCGCCTTTAAAGCAGAGATAGGCGCGGGTCCGCCGTATCAGCTCCGGACGACCCGCCGCGCCTATAAAAGGAAGGACTTGCCCAACGTAGAAGGGATCTGTTGGTGATTGATAAGTGGCCCATCCCGGGACGGGCCTTGGGCCGATTCCGTACCGGCCCACCGCACGTACAGAAGGTCCAAAAGGCCGCCTCTGGCCGTACTAAAGGAAGCGTTTAGCCCGCCAGTGTGTCCCCCGGGCTTGACCTGGTCAACCACGCCTCCCTGGATGCCAGCTGGGAGCGTGGCGCACCTCCCGGGCTATCCTTAGCCCGGAGAGGGTCCCGCAGGCAGTTCGCCTGTCCGTGGGCAGATGGCGACAACTGTCCTGTCCCACCGCACTTTCCCCGGCCTTGACCGGGAAGAACTATGTCTCCCCGAAAACCCGCAGCCCAAGGAGAAGCACGCGGGTAGCTCGGTTTGTCGTTTGCCCCTCTTTGGCAGGCGGCGACGGTTGTTACGCTACGCGACGCCCCCAACAGGCGGCGCGAGGCTGGCCCAGTCCAGTCAATCGCACCAGGCCCTGTCCGGGTAGACCGCGCGGCCTGAGCCCCCGTAGGCTTGGCCGCCACCCCGGGCTGCTGAGAAGGGTGGTCGTTGGGTCTCACACCAACTACAAATTCGTTTGCCGGTCCGTGGTCTCGCTGCTCTTTAGGAGCGCGTTTCCGAGACACCGACAGGATCGATCTCTCCTGGACGCCCAGAATCCGAAGCTTCCTTAGTGTTAGCCGTAGTCACTAGTCACTTGAGTGTTCCACACTTCCTTGTAAGCTCGGGATCGGTGCCTTCAAGCCCGGTCTTGGCACCTCTGTACTGTTTTCCACCATATAATCAACGAAGGCTGAAGTAGAGCTATTACCCAGCAGTGGGGGCTCGAACCAGGGTAAATCACTTGTGTCTTCACGGTTTGTATCGCTTTCTCTCTCTTCCCCCTCTCTCTCACCGTACGACGGATCTGTACCCGGATCGCCAAGTAGCACCAGGCTTAGTCCGGGAAGACCGCGCAGCCTGAGCCCCCGCGAGCTCGACCGCCGCCCCGGGCTACTGGGAAGGGTTGTCGTTGGGCCTCACCCCAACTACAAATTCGTCTGCCGGTTCGTGGACCCGTGGCCCTCCGAGGCGCATTTCCCAGACACCGACCACCAGCCTTCCCATAAGAAGGATTTCGGCACCACCGAAGGGTCACCTGCCGCCTCGCAAAACGGACTTTGCACGCACCCTCATTCCGCAAGGAGGATGACCGCCCTCCGAGATGGGTTTCGTTGGTGGAGTCGAAGTAGGCGAAGTAGTCGACGCCAAGGTACACGAAAGTTGCACTAGAGTGCTAAAGCGGACATACTGCTCACTAGGAGAATACCTACTTTCTAGTCCACACCAAGCATTTAACAAACTCATCATACTTGCTTTTGAATACTATTTTATGTATGAAGTCAAGCATAATAACAACCAAAACATCAAAGAAAAAGGAAAAGATATATGATAGTGAGATTTCAACCTACCCACCATGGACACAATTAGCATTGAGCACGTCATCCTCAAAAACAAGAAACAAAGTAAACATGCCAACAAAGCTGATGATAATGTTCGACTACAATAAAGCACCAAGAAAATGCAATTTATAAATATTTCAATTGCGGACTTTTCTACGCCCAAACAATTAAGAAAATGTAACGAAAAAAAGAATTTTGTCATTCTTATATGATCAGGGTGTTTTATCGAAGTTCTTCTAGATCAAGAGCATCAGATGGCATATACAAGTTTCTAGCAAGGTCCCTGTAGAGAGAAATTAGATTGCCATGATAACACCCAAAATTGCCTGAGCTGAGAACTGGGATTTCACAAAATTGAGAGGTTTGCGGCTTTCATGTTTTTGTATAACATATGAAACAGTTCTATAGTTGACTGAAAAGTTGTAGCTTGCCTGTAATATGGGGGGCTTGTCTTCTAAGCCTGGTACCTGGTTATCTACCAGGTCATATGGAAACTGGCCATTAACCAAATCTTTAATACGGGGCATGGGCAATGATCTTTACAGCACTGTGTAGTTCACCATACTTTGGTAGCTAACAGTGAGAAATTTGTGGATAATCAAATGGCACATTTATTTTAAAAGGTAAAAACAAATTAGCATCATAGCATGTGATTTCAGACCTACATTTTAAACAGTGGGATACATGTGGCACAGAGAAATCCATGCTCTGCATGGATGCCGACAATTATGAATCTTCATGAACCTAGTATATCAAAAATTAATAAATATGTGAAACACATATATGCCATGACTAATTGACTACCTCAAGTCCTCAACATATGAAGAACGAATATGTCTGCACTATTAGAAAATGACAGTAATACCATAAATTTGTCCTTTTGTATATTAAATTATAGAAAACATAAGGTTATTAACACTATGCACCAATCCAGATATTGGCGTTAAATCGTACTCAGGTTTGAAATTTCAAGTTTCAATGCAGTATAAAAGAAAGCAACGATTTCAGGAAGTACCCAAAAAATCTCAATATAGCTGGTCATTGTCACTTCAGTGGCATCATCATGCCTTAGATCTGATATTGCATCATTTGTGGGTTGCGAATCAAGATCATACATCTCCATGCCTCCTCATCCACACGTACACCTGTGGATACAAATATTAGCTCAATCAATTCCTGTGGAAAGATTTCAGAATCTGTGTACACAGTACTATATGCACAAACATACATAAAAGTGGAAGAAATGGGCTCAAATGTCATGTCACGATTAATGCATATGCATTCATACATCTTTGTGCTGACCACACTTTTGAACTCGGCTATTGCATATGAAAAAGGCCTTAAATCAGGACTTGGAATTTTTGCCCATCATCCTGTCAAGTGCAACCAAGATGGCACAACTCACATAGCATTCCTGATGGTCAATCCTTGTGGAAATTGCACAAAAGCATCTCAACCACATGATAACACTGATGAATGAAGTATTAATAAAAGAGTTACGGAAATCTACGGGAAGGGGGTATACAATATTGCAAACATTGAAACAGAACACACAAATTGTCGGCTGTCATATTGATTATATCATCCTGAACAGTCCTGCTGTATATAGTTTTTAGCTTTGTTACTATTTTCCAGATAAATCATATGACAGTACAAAATCCCACGTTATAGAACTGGAGTAACAAGATAAGGTATTTAACACAAATTATAGATAAATAATTAAACATATTTATGGAAACTGGCCATTAACCAAATCTTTAATACGGGGCATGGGCAATGATCTTTACAACACTGTGTAGTTTACCATACCTTGGTACCTAACAGTGAGAAATTTGTGGATAATCAAATGGCACATTTATTTTAAAAGGTAAAAACAAATTAGCATCATAGCATGTGATTTCAGACCTACATTTTAAACAGTGGGATACATGTGGCACAGAGAAATCCATGCTCTGCATGGATGCCGACAATTATGAATCTTCATGAACCTAGTATATTCGTATAACTTCGTATAATGTATGCTATACGAAGTTATTACGAATGTTCTGAACATTTTTCATTTTTGAACAATCTTCTCTGGTGAGGGCGCATGTTTAGTGTACTATGTTGAAAAAATCTCTCTTTTAAAACATGACAGGAAAATAATCATATTTTCTCATGCTATGCATCGGGCACCCACCATGTCTGTCGTAACTTTCGGCCATGGTATGAAACAAGTGAAAACAATCCATTTTGACATTTGAAGGTCAAACCCAATGAGCAGTAGCCTTTTTGGTGTCTACGCGTCATTGGCAGCTAAAACCCTAAGGGCATTAACTTTAGCAAACCTTTTATGCGCACTTTCCCATCAAAGGCAAGTAACACAAAAGTTGCACTAGAGTGCTAAAGCGGACATACTGCTCACTAGGAGAATACCTACTTTCTAGTCCACACCAAGCATTTAACAAACTCATCATACTTGCTTTTGAATACTATTTTATGTATGAAGTCAAGTTTAATAACAACCAAAACATCAAAGAAAAAGGAAAAAATATATGATAGTGAGATTTCAACCTACCCACCATGGACACGATTAGCATTGAGCACGTCATCCTCAAAAACAGGAAACATAGTAAACATGCCAACAAAGCTAATGATAATGTTTGACTACAATAAAGCACCAAGAAAATGCAATTTATAAATATTTCAATTGCGAACTTTTCTACGCCCGAACAATTAAGGAAAATGTAACAAAAAAATGAATTTTTGCATTCTTATATGATTAGGGTGTTTTATCGAAGTTCTTCTAGAGCAAGAGCATCAGGTGGCATATACAAGTTTCTAGCAAGGTCCCTGTAGAGAGAAATTAGATTGCCATGATAACACCCAAAATTGCCTGGGCTGAGCACCGGGATTTCACAAAATTTAGAGGTTTGCGGCTTTCATGTTTTTGTATAACATATGAAACAGTTCTATAATTGACTGAAAAGTTGTAGCTTGCCTGTATATGGGGGCCTTGTCCTCTAAGCCTGGTACCTGGTTATCTACCAGGTCATATGGAAACTGGCCATTAACCAAATCTTTAATACGGGGCATGGGCAATGATCTTTACAACACTGTGTAGTTTACCATACCTTGGTACCTAACAGTGAGAAATTTGTGGATAATCTAATAGCACATTTATTTTAAAAGTTAAAAACAAATTAGCATCATAGCATGTGATTTCAGACCTACATTTTAAACAGTGGGATACATGTGGCACAGAGAAATCCATGCTCTGCATGGATGCCGACAATAGTGAATATTGATGAACCTAGTATACCAAAAATTAATAAATATGTGAAACACATATATGCCATGACTAATTGACTACCTCAAGTCCTCAACATATGAAGAACGAATATGTCTGCACTATTAGAAAATGACAGTAATACCATACATTTGTCTTTTTGTATATTAAATTATAGAAAACATAAGGTTATTAACACTATGCTCCAATCCAGATATTGGCGTTAAATCATACTCAGGTTTGAAATTTCAAGTTTCAATGCAGTATAAAAGAAAGCAACGATTTCAGGAAGTACCCAAAAAATCTCAACATAGCCGGTCATTGTCACTTCAGTGGCATCATCATGCCTTAGATCTGATATTGCATCATTTGTGGGTTGCGAATCAAGATCATACATCTCCATGCCTCCTCATCCACACGTACACCTGTGGATACAAATATTAGCTCAATCAATTCCTGTGGAAAGATTTCAGAATCTGTGTACACAGTACTATATGCACAAATATACACAAAAGAGGAAGAAATGGGCTCAAATGTCATGTCACAATTAATGCATATGCATTGATACATCTTTGTGCTGACCACACTTTTGAACTCGGCTATTGCATATGAAAAAGGCCTTAAATCAGGACTTGGAATTTTTGCCCATCATCCTGTCAAGTGCAACCAAGATGGCACAACTCACATAGCATTCCTGATGGTCAATCCTTGTGGAAATTGCACAAAAGCATCTCAACCACATGATAACACTGATGAATGAAGTATTAATAAAAGAGTTACGGAAATCTACGGGAAGGGGGTATACAATATTGCAAACATTGAAACAGAACACACAAATTGTCGGCTCTCATATTGATTATATCATACTGAACAGTCCTGCTGAATATAGTTTTTAGCTTTGTTACTATTTTCCAGATAAATCATATGACAGTACAAAATCCCACGTTATAGAACTGGAATAATAAGATAAGGTATTTAACACAAATTACAAATAAATAATTAAACATATTTGATACAACTATCAACCAAGCTTTCTCATTTCATATTTGAGTCAACTACTTGAAACTTCAGTCTTCAGTTATATCTCCCATCTTCATTGAATTTTGCAGCCTCCCGAATCCGGCCCTCGTCGGACATTCCCATAGGCCGAGAGTTCAAGAAGATCCATATCACGTCCTGCAGTATCAGACAGAATTACTTAGCAGGTTCGGCATACAAATAGCTTAAATATTTGTGTTCAGTGACTACTCCACTAAAGACAGCAGGCTCACTTAAAAGACATATATTATGTACCTTGAACCCTACAATACGCACTCTTCTGTACAAGTTCAGATTTAGATATCCCAGTTTTGTTCCCTTTAGATCGATTCACGGTAGCCTGAAAGCAGGAACGATATAAATCAGTAGCGCCTTGCAAACAAAATGAACTGGCAGGCATCACAGTAATCATATTAGTTGCCATATTTTTTTCCCCAAGAAGATAAAACCTAGACATGTTTCAATCACAAGTGATTATTACTGACACTTCTATCAAAAAAAAAAAATTTGCTCGTGCCAACGAGCAGTTACTTTGATACATCTGTCACTGAAGAGAAAAGCACACTTGCACAACACATGATGCAAACAAGTAGGCATAGCTTAGGACATTCGGCTCTCTAAGCCCGGAGGCATTAACCATTCCCCACCATATTGCATAGCACATTTTTGGGAAAACAGGGAATAGATGTATGTACCTGCAAAATCTGGCAGTTTTCCAATGTGCTCTGCCCACCCTGTCAATTTCAAAGGATCAGTGATATAACACATGACATAACCACGTTCCATGCCAAAAAAAAAAACACCAAAATTAATCAGATGCAAGGTGCTAGCGAGTCTCGCAGCATCAAAACTGTATTAGGAACCACTGAAATCCCCTGTATTTCGCAATTCGCATTTTTAACGCATCAAGCAAACAGCGAGGGCGGGTGAGGGACCTTGGAGTAGGGGACGATGTGGTCGTAGTCGTGGCAGAGGCAGCCGGGGCAGCCGACGAGCTTGCGGAAGACGACGTTGCCAAGCGCGTCGCGGCGCCACCTCTCCGGGTCGCGGCCGGGCACCCTCTCCGCCTTCTCCCAGCACTGCTGCTTCACCGTGTATGGGAAGCTCCGGGGCTCCGACGCCGACGGCGGCGGGGCCGTGAGGAGCAGCTCGTCCAGGTCGGCGGCGACTGCGGCGGCGGAGGCGGAGGAGCGGGGGGAGGTTGGCCGCGCCGTGGCACCGAAGGACGGCGGCGGGGGCGGGTCGGCACGACGCCGGCGGAGCGGTTTCCGGCCAACCATTGTCTTCCTATCTCGATGAGTTTCGGCTCTTTCGGTACAGGGATTTCGCCCCTTTTTTCACCTGCTTACCAACCTTACAATTTTCAGAATATTAAAGAGGCTGGCAAGTGGGTCCTCCAGATAAGACGGGGAAATCTTGGATTTTTTAAATTTCAGTTATTATGAACTGTGGTCTCGAAAACCTAAGCTTTAAAGCAATTATTATTATTATTACATTAACAGATGCGTCCAGCTGAATCATGTGGTTGATGTTTTTCGCTTCTTCAATTTCTATGGTTCTACTTTACAATGTTTAGAAATCTCTATGTTTAGAATGATTTGTATGATGACTAATTGACGACGAATATTATCAGCTGCGGATATAAGGAGGGCGCCGTGCATCCAAAATTTTTTGGACGTCCAATAGTATTTTATAACCGTTAGTCTATAGGTAGCTCAATAGTAATCAGTGAAACACATATTTACTATACTAGCAAAAATGCCCGTGCGTTGCAACAGGGGAAATAAAAATCCTCGCACATGCAAAACACGTTGGAGGTAATATTTCATCAATGACTCATTAGTGGTTCATGCCATTAAATTTAAAATCACAAGTTGATGTGCTCTAGCTGTGAGGTAATGTAAAAGAAAAATAAAAATCTAACATAGCTAATTGCATTCAACACAAACTGCAGTGTATTGTATTTAATAACTGCATTGCATTTAATAAATATTGATCTACGGCTTAATATTTTTTGGCACGTGCAATTGTGCAAAGCATGTTTTTCGCAATATATAGTTTTCTCAATATATCATATAGATGCTAAACCATACCTTTGGTGTATAAGAAACTGAATTGGCTACACATAACAACTAAATTTCTCGTACATACTTGACAAAAACATGCATCTATTATCTCACCATACAATGGATGTATAGACGATACATATTTGCACCGTAAATTTCACAATAACTGATTGACTGCACTTCGCATTCTACCCTTATCCATCATCGCAAGGGCGTGTGTTGTACTTGTCGTAGGTAGGGTACCATGCAGTCTGTTAAGAAAATGATATATGCCGTCCGATCTTGAACACTATAGAGCTACTAAGCAGACCAGGATAACTCTGAAAATTTGATAATGATACCACCAGTCTATCTGACAATTGGAAAAAAAAATCAGAGATAGTTCCATCACTTGATGATGCCAACAGCTCAGGAAGTTCCAAAGACAGATATGTAATATGAATATATGATGCTATATTTAGTCCTTGAGGCCTTAATTGAGATGATGAAATGATAATGTACAGAATAAGGATAATGACATTTGCTATGACATTTCAACAAATTACAAAGTGCAGCCAGAAGGAGTGAAGCAAGAAAATTTTGTCATTATAAATGTGAGATTGCTGTTGAGAAACTCAGTGTATCCACAATGACAAGAAAACAGTTTCCATATAAAAAAAAAACAATGACGAAGAAGCATTGAAAATAATTTTATCAAATCAAGAAATGATCGTTCAAGCGAAAAAAGGGTCAAATCAGTGCTATAGTAGCATGTGCATGATTTCCAAATATAAGTCGACACCTTAAAGCATTTTCTTTTATTTATGTAGATATTTCTTTGGATATTTGATCCGTGATTATCATAACATCAGTGATTCAGACATCTATTTGCTATGCACAGAAAACATACAGGTAGCTTAAAAAATGTTCATGTTCAAAATATTGAATGAATAGGTGGTCACGCTAAATAAGTCAAAAACAAATGCTAACGAAGACATGCATGAATGGGGAATTCAGGCTGTACAATCATATCAAATAATCAAGGCCAGATGGAAGACACAAAACTTTATAGTCATGATCATGGATCGTCAATATTTTGGATCATGAGGGCAGAAATTTAACATTCAATCATCAATGCAAGAACTGAATGATGACAAATAATTATATACAACTTTATAAACATGTTAAGCACACAGCAACACACTCACCATTTATAATCTTATTTCGGATGAGAGACTGGAGGAAAACACAAACTAATCTCACCAGTCTGTTTTGCATGTACTTATCCTGCAAACAAAAATGATTGTTTATAAGGAATTTTGTGAAAACTGAGCACTTACCAAATGAGATTATCATGACTCATGTTAGCAAAAAATTAGATGCAGTGGTCATTCGACAATATGAGGCTTTTCTCATAGTAAATGTTAGTCAACAATAAAGGTGCTAATCCCTCAATCCCACAGAAAGTATGCTGGTTGATCGAAGGACTTCACCCACCAAAATTAGTACATATCAACTGTTCAAACCATAATGTTTCATGAGCCCAGAAAAATCTGTTAAAACAGTACAAAACAACATTTTCAAGCACATTGGAAGTGAACCACCTGAATAATATCCTCTCCAGCTAGAAGCTGAACCTTTAGTGGCACCATGTGACTACTCTAATCATCTCCAAATCGAAGCCTGGCATGCTCTCCTCTTCCCCAAGCATACACCTGGAGAGATAAAAAAAAAATCAGTGAATATGCTTAATGCACCGAGAAGCAGATCGCGCAGGGAGGAGCACGCGGGAGGGAAGACGGCGGAGCGGTGGAATCATGCTGCTGGGTCGGGTGAGCGACGGTGCTTGCCAGGGGAGGGAGCGAGCGACGGTTGGAGGGAGGGAGAGGCGCCGAGGTAGGTGGAGGCGTTGCCAAGGCAGGCCGACGACCTCGGGCGGCGCTAGGCAGTGGCAAGCCGCTGCGGAAACGGCGAGGCGAGGCGGGGAGCTCCAGATCGAGGGTTTCGGGTCCCAGAGCCCCGATTTGGGGATTTCCGGGGGGAGGGAGCCGAGGAGGAGAGGAGGAAGGAGGAAGAAGATCCCGCTAGGGTTTGCGCACGCACGTGCGTAGGCAGAGCCATGGGATGGCGATCGGACGATGGAAGATTTGCGCACGGACGTGTACGCGGAACCGTGCGATCGCGATCGGACGGTGGAAGATTGATGACGGAAGAAAACGGAAGAAAGGAGTGGAAACTCTATTCTCTTTATTATTATTATTAGGTAGAGATAATAACTTTCATGCACAATGTACACAGTATACATCCGTGAGTACACAAGGAAGGTAGATGAGTTGGTGAAGGACAGGATTGAATCACAGAATGAAGAGCGAGCTGAAGAGAAGGAAGAAAAAGACCTTGTTGCTCAGCAGGTAATCAATGGGATCTTCTTTCAGTTCAACGACATGCTATTCATTCCTAAGCACCCACCATGACAAGTTGCATCCTGTTTTGCAGAATATGTACGCACAATTGCTTGCTCTTGCATTGCCTGCTCCACCTGTACCTGGTATGGCCGGACCTCCACCTCCGATGGGCGGAATGGGCATGCCTCCGATGGGTCCTGGTCCGATGCCGGCATATGGGATGCCTCCAATGGGAAGCTACTGAGTTTTTCATGGGCTGGCTTCTGATGGTGTCAAATGCTGGAGTTAACGTAGAGGCAAAGCATGAGGATCCTTGGTATACTTGAAGTTGTAGATTTGGGCTATTGGTTTCTTCAGTTTAAATATTCCTTTGGTACCAGACGATTTTGGAGAGTATAATGTTACTATATACAATGCTACGATCAGATAGGATCAGGATGTGTTAGGTTCAGTCCAGTGGGTGCTGGAAGACTGGTACCATTTGTATAGGTCCTGTGATAAACAGTTTGTAGACTTTTTGCTTGTACACTTGCCTTCACCTGGTGTTGGTGGCTTGGTGCTGTAAACCATCAACACAGACCGTGTCCGTATTTGTATGTTAAACCTGTTATGGTCTCATGTCCACATGTTCTTGTACCAAGAATGCGTTTGTCTAACATGTAGAGTTTGAACCTTTTGCAGTTATCAGTTACTTACATTGTCATCTTTGCTTCATTCGCTACTGTGATGTGTACAACACGTTACTTGGAGAGCGTTTTTTTTAGCAAAATTACTGGAGGGTATGTTGGATCCATGAGCAGATTAAAATGGATGTTGTATTGTACCTGACAGGATCAGGCCGGGTTTGCAATATTTCAGTTTGTTAAATGGTTCCTCTGTTCCAAACGGACTGTGTTTCTCTGAAAAACTGTATATTCTCTATTCCTCGATCCACAAGTGTGAAAGAAAGGATTTTGCACAGCCTTAAACGGTTTTCATCGAAAATCACTACAAACCTTATAGATTTGCATCCTCAATTTCAAGAGCATGACTTGAACTTGAATAGCCACGACGCATGTGCATCGGACACTGGCCGTCGTCGTCATACACTGTAGGATCGTAGGCGCTAAATACCCCTAATCAGCGGAAGCAATCGATTGATATATATCAAGCACAAGCAAGATTAGAAAAACATTACCAGAGACGCACACGTTTGATAACGCAGTTCGGCACCTGCCTACATCTGCGGGGCAATGATTCCGGGCGCTCCTCCCCAATTTAAACAATTCAATTTAGGTTTTCTTATGAACAAATTTTGATTAAATGTACCATGGCAAAAATGTATTAACAATTTGAGTTCTTTTTAAACAATTCAATTTAGGTTTTCTTATGAACAAATTTTGATTAAATGTACCATGGCAAAAATGTATTAACAATTTGAGTTCTTTTTAAACAATTCAATTTAGGTTTTCTCATGAACAAATTTTGATTAAATGTACCATGGCAAAAATGTTCAGGTTCCATTACACCATGGCTGGGAGCACCTGTGGAACTGACGATACAGAGCAGATGTGAGATTGTGAGAAGGAGCAGAGAGGCCTGACCTGCAAGCTGCGCTGGTTGAGGTGCTTGACGGCGAGCACGACCCGGCCGCCGGCTGAGCGGAAGAAGGCGCGGTAGACGGAGCCGAAGCCGCCCTCGCCGACCTTGAGCGCACGGCTGAAGCCGTTGGTGGCGCGCGCCCTGCTCACGACGGCGCGCGCCGCCGCCGGGAGAGGCCGAGATGGGGAGCGGAGGGGAGAGGAAGGGGAGCCGCCTGGCAGGTTCACCTGCCTAACCTAGCAGGCTTGGCAGGCCGGCCTGTCTAAGCCCACATTGCAAATAGCAGGTCCCTGCATGGCCCACTTACCCGGTTTTCGCAGGAGGGCCTAGCAGGCCGGCAGGTGAGCCCGCACCTGCTTGCATCCTTAAAACCAATATAGTTTAGGGAAAATTGATCACATAACACTCTACCAACGTAACACACATCTCACAGCCAGGATCATTGGTCCACTGATTATAACTTGAGATTGATTATATACATAATTTTATGCAAGACTTTCTCATTTGGTTTCAGTAGCTGAGAGTAAAAAGTTTATTGTGTATTATTTAAAGAAACAATGGTGTAAGCGATGAACAATATTGAGCCCATCTAGAACCTTCAGCACCTATTGCATTTCCATGGTACATAGAGTTTAACGAAGGTATTCTTATAATCAATTTTGTATTCATGATGATTTGTGCGACTTCATATTCGAATAGATCTGTATTTATTCTATTTTAGTTTTTCATGAGGTACGTGATATTATTTCACATCAGCAATGACATTTGTGCACATATATTCTTTTCTTTTGATCTCAATACACACTCTTGTTAGTATCTTATATATATGTGTTCCATGACCATTTCAGCGATGCATTGATATTTGAGTTTATTCTGGGTGATGACACTAACAGACAGAGAAAGACACTAACAATAAAAAAAGACTAGATTTGGTGATCTTTGGATAGGTTTCATTTAAAAGATATGTTTATTTTTTGTAGCACTCTATCTTTTCCCCTTATTTTTTTTGTTTAGTTTGAACAAGATTGTATAAAATAATTGGAGTTGACTTTGTATCATACTATCTGATTGTCAAGTAATACAACTTTTCAACCAAACTAATTATGTGGGCTGCCTTATTATAGCTCTCGAGTATGCATTGTTAAAATTTTGCTATTTGATTGGAAATCGTCAAACTTGTTACACAACAAATCTACGAAAACGCTCTCGTCCGGGCGTCTAATACGATCGGACTGTTCGGATGGTTGTGTTGCCTTCACGCGCTCGTTTCGGTGGGCCTGCAAATTACTCGCTCCCCTGCGTTCGTCTTATCCCAAAACGAAAAAGCAAGCGTCTCAGCCACTTCCGCTGCGCTCGTCTTATCCCAAAACGAAAAAGCGATGCCTCAGCCACTCGTCTCTCTCTCTATATATCTCTCCACTCGCTGCCGCAGGCTTCGTGCGCTCGTCGCCGGCTTGCCGCGCGCGCCGCCACGTGCTCGGGCGTCCGCCTCGAACGCGCGTTGCGGGTTGGCGTCGCCTCCGCCGCCGCGTGGGCTCGCCACCGCACGAGCCTTCGCTCGTCGATGCAAGGCGCCACCACCGCGCATGCCGCCGCCGCGGGCTCCCCTGCCGTGGGTCGCGGCGGCCGCTGTCGGGAAGTCGCAAGGAGGAGCCCCCCCAGCGGCGAGGTGTGGTTGCCTACTTCTCCTCTCTATCTCCTTCCTCCTCCTCCTCTCTCTCTCCAATAGTCCCAGATCTAGATCTAGGCAGTATTTGTTATTCGAAAAACAAATAGAAACATGTGGAAACACGCTAGAACATGTCATGTTCTGTAGTTTTTTAGGCCCATGTTTCGTCATGTTTATCAATGTTTCATCTTGTTTCACTGAACATATCCTCCTTATTTCAATGCTACCAATGTCAGTGTCGTGTTTTTTTTCCCCAAAACTCGCATTTCGGAAAGCGTCCGATTTTTTGGCTCCGGATCGAGCACCTGATCCGTAGCACTGCCCTACTTCTATCCCTGCCTAAGAGTAAATAGCATCACAGATACATAAAGTTGGTTATAGTTCTCGTTTAGCTACATCAACTATAAAACTAGGCATTACTAACACGTCTCATGGCAGGTCCAAACCGCTTATGTCAGGTGGTTTCAGTGTCCGGGGGCCACCAGCTCAGAACACACGTGGCCCAATATTTGCATTCAGATCCCTATAATCGACAGAAAATTGTGCTTGTAGTAGAAAACTTTGCATAAAATCACTTATACATTTAACAGTTGGTCAAATAAAGGGATATCGCATCATCATACAAACAGCATACATAAAAAAATCTATGTTGTATATTGGATGAAAAAGCAGCATACAATTTTTACATATCTATGTTGCATCATGTCACATATTAATCAATTTGGTATTGGATGATGCTTGTATTATGCTTCTTACTGCAATTTTTTAAATCTAGAGGGTGTATACTGCTATTATATTGCAAAATGTTGAATTGATAGCGTCCTCATAGAAAATCTACTACATATTTGACCTTATTTGAACAAATGTTAAATGTGCAACTGCTTTTATACACATGTTCTATTGCAAGTCACTAGTAGAGAAATGATTTTCAGTGACAGTATGAATTCGTCATCATAAGTCAGCAAAACGTCATCATATATCTTTTGTGACGATCTTATGACGAAATCATACTCGTCATCGAAAGTGCGTCACGGAAAACTTCTACTGACGAATTGCTTTTTTTTCGTCATGGAAAATGCTATTTTCTATGACGCCTTAATTCTTCGTCATTGAAAACTTTTTTCTATGACGATAACAATCGTCATGAGAAGTATGTAAAACGTCATACAAAATCACCAATTCGTCATAAAAAACGGTGCCAGTGGGCTACGAAGGGCGTTGACCCGATCTTTTGTGACAAAAAATATTGTCATAATATGATGACACGTGGACATATTATTTCGTCACTAAAAATTCTAGTGTCACGTCAGCGTCCAGGATGTCGCATGACGTGGCGTACGTTCCACGTCTTCAGATTCATTGGATGATGACATGTCATATCTGCCACATCATCTTTTATTTTTTATTGTTTTTAGCTATTAATGCAGACCCACTAAATTCTGGGCTTTGTAGGTCACAAATATTCAATAAAAATGATAAGTAATTGAAAAAACAAGGATAATAGTACCAACTAAGAGTAAAATAAGTATTCCATGTCTAGGTTTTAAAGCACTTTAGAAGGCTGAGAGAGTACTGCATAAAAGCACTTAGAAATTACATAGCTGAGAGCAATACATAGCAAAATAAGTATTCCATGTCTAGGTTTTAAAGCACTTTAGAAGGCTGAGAGAGTACTGCATAAAAGCACTTAGAAATTACATTAATAGTACCAACTAAGAGTAAAATAAGTATTCCATGTCTAGGTTTTGCTGTTGGCACTGTTCTAAGTGAGAACCTTATAAACAATCTCTGTAGTAGATATTGATGTGACCATCTGCATTAGTCCCCTTCATAGCTTCCATCTCAACCTAAGTAATTGACCAACAGAAAATCCAATGCATAAAGGAGACAAGTAGAATGTGAACCGAAAAGGAAGCACATCGTCTACACCACATAGCTTTGCTCTGCACCACACACAAAAAAAAGCATATATAATCATTTGAAATAACACTGATTATTAAGGCCACTGAACTATACAATCAATGGGATAACTCGAATTCCTAAATTGTTATAGAAGATCTTGCTCAAAAACCTTTAAAGCATCTGTATAAACTGATAATACGAAAAGACATACAGTTGATCACCAAAGTTGCACACGTGAGGCATTACCTTGGGCCAGGAGCTCATGGACCCAACTATTATGGTACCTAGCCCTTCTTGGCTAATAAATCAATCAATTGAATGGATTGCGCGCCCATAGCGCGCCATCTGAAACTTCACTCACAAACGATGTATATCATCATACTTCGGCTGGGCCTTAATGGTAACTACTAATTAAGACAAAAAAGAATACTTAAAATACCTAGAGGAACTTGAATCTTTTAAACTGAAATTCTAGTTTGGTTGGCACCTGTCAGTTCATAATTTGGGCCAAAACATCGCAATTTGCCTTGCCTGGATCAAGTTACAACAACAGGCATATATTCAACCCAACAGCAAATTAAAAGTGAAGCATGCTTTCTTACATTATGTACTGAAAGATAATCCAATACTGGGTTAGCAGCAGAAGACTATCATCACTCATCAGATAGTAATTTAAAAATTCTGTTTAATATACCACTTTAGTTTGGCAGAACGTAAACGACAGTAGAAGGCTAGTTCAGTCTATGACTATTTAGCTTCAGAAAGTTGCTAGTAACAAGTAAACAAGTGAGTTGAAGGTAGAGATTATTTATGGGTAGGAAAAAAAATAACAGTAAGTTAATGCCCTCCTGATTACATATCAGCGCATGTTTTTGGGAGTAGAATGTGCAGCAAAAGCAAAAGCCTTCCCGAGATAATTAGACGCTACAGAAAAGAATATTTAGAAAGCAGAGAGCAAAAGCCTCACCTAAGCTTGAAATCTGCACCATCAGCAAATCTGGATAGACTGTAAAAGGGAATTAGACCTTTTTACAACTACAAACTCAGAAGATGAGCTATAATAGAACAGTTCCTTTTAAGATCATGTAAAAGGATTGAGGCCCTAAAAAATTGCAGCAATTTGTATAGTACATGACAAGATCAAAATTTCAGAAAGAGGAAGAAGGCGGCATAGGACGGCACCGCCGCGCACCTCCCTAGCCGCGCAGCGCCGGGATCCCGCGCCACCACCGCTCCTCGCGCCGTGCGCCGCCACTTGCGCTACGCCGCCCGCCGCACCTTCTCTGCCCGGCCAGCCGCCCCCCTAGCCGCATTGCCCCCTAGCCACGTCGCACCGCCCTGCCCCGCCGCAGCCGGCCAGATCCTGCCGTCGCCCGCGTCGCCCTTCCCTGCCGCCGCCGGCCGGATCCCGTCGCCGCCCATGCCGCCGCCGCCGCCTCTCTCTCTCCCCGGCTTTGGCTCCCTCACTCTCTCACTCCCGTACCCTATCTATACACAGCCACATATGCACCTCTCCTATTCAACTGCGCAGTGGACCCGAGATACAGTAACTTTTCTAATTTTTTGAATTTCCATGAACAGTGTTCCTTCATCTTTTCGCCACGGGTTTATCCGATCTCCGAATCCAACAATTCCAGTTTCTCAAAATCCATAAAATTAATATCAACCTACTATAATTTTGGTATATTTTTATTTTTTTTATTGCTATATTTATTTATTGTTATTTTTCTTGATTTGTGTGCACTAGGGCCTTATTTGTTTTAGCATAAATAAAATTATATAAATGAAAATTTGTTATTTTTTGTAAGCCAAATGATGTAATACTTTGTAGTCATTTTTGTGAGTTTTAAATAGTTCTTCTATTTCGTTTTTCAGTGGCCTCATTGACTATTTTTCCCTTTTTTTTTCCTTTTTTGTTGGGCCTTAAAAACTCTAAAAAAGAGATAAATTTGCTAGAAAGGGACCATTTTTGTGACGATCTTATGACGAAATCATACTCGTCATCGAAAGTGCGTCACAGAAAACTTCTACTGACGAATTGCTTTTTTTTCGTCATGGAAAATGCTATTTTCTATGACGCCTTAATTCTTCGTCATTGAAAACTTTTTTCTATGACGATAACAATCGTCATGAGAAGTATGTAAAACGTCATACAAAATCACCAATTCGTCATAAAAAACGGTGCCAGTGGGCTACGAAGGGCGTTGATCCGATCTTTTGTGACAAAAAATATCGTCATAGTATGTTGACACGTGGACATATTATTTCGTCACTAAAAATTCTAGTGTCACGTCAGCGTCCAGGATGTCGCATGACGTGGCGTACGTTCCACGTCTTCAGATTCATTGGATGATGACATGTCATATCTGCCACATCATCTTTTATTTTTTATTGTTTTTAGCTATTAATGCAGACCCACTAAATTCTGGGCTTTGTAGGTCACAAATATTCAATAAAAATGATAAGTAATTGAAAAAACAAGGATTCAATAATACTTCCAACATAGTATTTCAACAACTTCATAAATTCAACACTTCATAGGGCTGAGAGCAATACATAGCAAAATAAGTATTCCATGTCAAGGTTTTAAAGCACTTTAGAAGGCTGAGAGAGTACTGCATAAAAGCACTTAGAAATTACATTAATAGTACCAGCTAAGAGTAAAATAAGTATTCCATGTCTAGGTTTTGCTGTTGGCACTGTTCTAAGTGAGAACCTTAGAAACAATCTGTGTAGTAGATATTGATGTGACCATCTGCGTTAGTCCCCTCCATAGCTTCCATCTCAACCTAAGTAATTGACCAACAGAAAATCCAATGCATAAAGGAGACAAGTAGAATGTGAACCGAAAAGTTTCTATCGATTATAGGGGTCTGAACACAAATACGGGTCCATGTGTGCTCTAAGCTGGTGGCCCCCGGACACTGAAACCACCTGACATAAATGGTTTGAACCTGCTATGAGACTGGGAGCCAATATATATACTTAATAATGACTAGTTTCATAGTTGATGTATCTAAGTGAGAACTCCAGCCAACTTTATGTACCTGTGATGCTATTTACTCCCTATCTAATGTTGTCAGCTGTAGCGCAAGAACCATCCATTAATTTATGGATGAAAAGAATTAATTACAATAGAAAACAGTATTGTACATATATGAATGACATGATATGTATCATACTGTAGAAAACAATTGCCTATACAATGCACCTGCCTGCCATTGCAGACTTGTCCAAACTGTGTGGGAACCCGGTTTTTGCAAAACCGAGTCCTATGTGCTTAAGTATACTAGTCCCAACGGATCATAGCTAGTATGGAATCACACCGTTTTGTTGAATTTAACGAATGTATGAAATATAGTACTTTGGCGAAGCCAATTATTACAAATATTAAATGTAGCTAATTATAAAAACAAGCATAAGATAAATTGCGATGGTGCAGCCCCCTTCATATGCCACATGCAACTAACGGGGATTTTGTGCCTAGTAGACAGGACCACCTTCGTCGTACTCCTCCTCGTAATCTAGATATTTGGTGGTGTTTCCACCTGTGGTAATTCTGAAAGAACAAATTTTAGCAAGCATGTCATCCTTAAATATGAATGCAGGATACAAAGGTCAGGTGATGGTTCATTTGCATTTAAGATTCTTTTAACAACCTATTATTAGTATAAAGCATCGATTTAAAGAATAAATAAATCTCTTTTAAATGCTCCAGTTTTCTCAACAGTAATAAATCTTGCCAAACTACACGAAACCCTCACAATATAATCCCTATATTGCAATGCTTGGCATTCGCTCGCTGCCCGACATTCGCTGTCCGGCAATCCCTGCCCCTGCTTTCTACAACAAGTTAAATATTAAAACGGTGAGGTAACATCGTAGAGCTGCCTAAACTTGCTTTTGACTGTGAGCACGCTATCATGATAGTTTTAACTCTGCAGATTGGGTATACTTTATCCATGGGACTCACTCGTGAGTGAGACGAAGCCATTATCCCTAGTACGTCTAAATTCGAGAATGCCTCACTAAGGATTCACCTCGGTAGATTCTTCACCAAGCTAGGGGTCCCCTCGTATGCCAGATGAACTTTCGGTGCTGATCAAGCATGCCCACAACGCCATGACAAATCGAACGTAAAATTTCAAGGGTAATGACTAAAGTATTACCATTATTAACACCCATGGTTGTATGTTTATGTTTGGCTAGATCATCTACAATGCCCGGTCCTTACGTCGACTGAGTGGCATTCCATGAACCATACAACCACCTCGACTAGCCACCAACTCGAGTCTACTCACGCCACAATGATTTTAGTTACTTAGGTTTGAACAAAAACTACGACAAAGAGAGTAGATTCCCTCCACCTCAAATTTTTAATGACTTCCATCATGCATAAACTAATTATCCCATCGTTGCAACCTAAGCAACTAACGTGAGCACAATCAAGGATGGCTCAACAAGGATTAATCATACTAAAACAACAATGGAAGGATAACACGAGCTAATGGATGATTAGCACGTTATCGGCAATAACTAAGCTTAAAACATGAAAACTACTTTAAACATAGCATGCATTTTGGAAAAATCTATCAATAACAAATAACCAGAATAAAAACAAAATAGGAATCAAGACGGTGCTAGCTTGCACCTTGATCTTCCGGGTACACCGCGACAACCTCCCCGCCGGTATCCTTGGAGGCGTCTACACGTAAACAACACAAAATAAATAAATACACAAACAAAAAGAAAATATCGAGAAAAGATTAGAATAAAATATGCCTACTAAAATGAATTTGGGATGCTTAGGGTACAAGGTTTGGAAGGCAAAAATGTTTTGATAAAGACGTTCCTCAGTAATATCGTCATGACTTTCAAAATCATGTGCGGTAGCAATACCAAACTAAATACGACGAGTAGTGGGGTCCTGAGCTAAATCTTGGTTAAACCTGAGAAATCTTAGTACCATAATGCCTTTCAAATCCTCCTAACCACTATCCTACTGCAATAATTCTTGCTAAGAAGAATGCCCATATCGTGGCAATTTCACCCGGAAGGTAATGGGTTACTCCTAAAGCACATCCTTGTATAATGCTCAAGGCTCTGGGTTGAGTACTACTAATCGGAGATGAAGCACTGTTCATGGAACTGTGCCGAGCTCAGATAAATCGGCCCAAACCGACCGGCTGTGGGGAAATAAATAAATAAAACCATCTCAAACCTCATCCAAACACATGCTTCGGATAGAGGAGAGAGGAAAACGGTAGCTACTCGGTTTCTCCACAAGGCGTTTCCTTGCAGCGGCGGCGCAACAAAGCAAGTAAGCAACGAGCAGTGGCTGTGCAGTAACCTACAGCGCAGCGCCTAGCAGCAAGCAGTGCAGCAACACTACAGCAGCAACGCGGCAGATGCAGCAGTGCAGTAGCCGAGCAAAAACAGCGAGCAACAACCAAGGCGGCACAGCAGGCTACGGTGGAAGACGGCGGACGGCGACGACTCGCAGGCGGCGGCATCCTACAGCGGAGGCTCAGGCTCGCAGAGTGGCATGCCTCTTGGGCTTAGAACCTTGTTGAGGCGGCCTCCGAAGATGGCTCTTCTCGGAGACAACGAACTCGGGTACCAAACTCTAAACTCTAACATATGGATTTGCCATACGGAAACACTTATATACTGACGTCCGGCGTCTCCAGAGGCGCGCACGGAGCACGCGCGGACGTGCTCGTATGCAAGGTGGCACATGCAGAGTAGGTCCCACGGTATTTTTTCTTTTTGATGACCATAATTTTTGTCTGGGTGCTCTAATCCACAAACCGTTTGCATCAACGTGTTCCTCGAATTTTTACGAACAAAACAAGATATATATTGCCATATAAATCTTCAAATTTACCTATTGAAACTTGGGTTTCACCTATTGAAACTTGGGTTTCATACTCGTTAAACTTTGCTGAACTGTCAAGTTTCATCAAGTTTTAACAGGTTTCATCCAAGTTTCTTCAAGTTTCATCAGGTCAATCCAAATTTCATCAAGTTTCAATAGGTTTCATCCAAACTTCATCAGGTTATATTAAAGTTTCATCCAAGTTTCATTAACGCATGGACAAATTTCATCAGCACACGGCTATGTTTCGCTAGTATAGGTGTAAGTTTCATAAGTGCCTTCTTCTAGGTTCACATCAAAAAATTTAAAAAGGTGAAACAAAATCAAAAAAAATTAGAAAGTATTTAAAATGGGTTGCTCTCGATTTTCGAAGAATTTTGAAATTTATTTCACACATTTTGAACACTGTTTGAATTTTATACAAAAATTAGAAGTTTAAATGAAAAATTGATCAACTGCATTGGCTAACATCTCATGCGGCTAGTCTGCACGCGCGGGAGATGCGGGCGCACGGCAGCGCTCGAATGCGCGCGGTGCCGGTGATCCAACGGCCGGGGATGGTCCGGCCCGAGCGCTCCGGCCGGACGTCCGACGCCTGGCGCTCGCCATTTCGAGGGGTGTTTCTGTGTAGCTTTGGGCGAGGATCGGTGGATATTTATTATAGTGGGATTATATACCAAATGAACTCGAGATTAGCACGAGATTAAAGATAGAGATTGGTTGGGGATTTAGAGATAAGATGAGGAGAATGGCATGGCCAAGGCTGTTGTACGCCGTAATGAACACCCTGAAGTCAAAGAGATTATGATAAACTAGCTCACGTTAGAGAAAATATTACGAAAACACTTCTACCCAGTCGTCCGGCACACCGGACTCGCGCCTCGCGCATGCAGCGCCCGAACGCAACAGCAGGTGTGCGGCACTGTAGCATGCAGGTGGGTCCCACGGCCCTTTTTATCTTTCGGCAACCATAATTTTTAACTGGATGCTCCAATCCACAAACCGTTTGCACCAACGTGTTCCTCGTATTTTTACGAACAAAACAAGATATATGTTGCCATATAACTCTTCAAACTTATCTGGTGAAACTTGAGGTTCGCATACTGAAACTTGGGTTTCGCCTAGTAAAACTTGGGTTTCATACTCATAAAACTTTGTCGAACTGTCAAGTTTCATCAGGTTTCATCCAAGTTTTTTTAAGTTTCATCAAGTTTCATCAGGTCAATTCAAGTTTCATCAAGTTTTAACAGGTTTCATCTAAGTTTCATCAGGTTACATCGAAGTTTCATCCAAGTTTCATCAGATTTCATCAATACACGGTCAAGTTTCATCAACACACGACCAAGTTTCGCTAGTATAGATGTAAGTTTCATAAGTGCCTTCTCCTAATTTTACATCAAAAAAATTGAAAAAGTGAAAAAAATTCAAAAATTCAAAAAAATATTTAAAATGGGTTGCTCTCGATTTTAGAAGAATTATGAGATTTATTCCACGCATTTTGAACACTGTTTAAATTTTATAAAAAAATCTGAAGTTTATTTGGGAATTTAATGTAAGGACGACTAACAACGCCTGGGAAGGCTGGGACGCGGGCACACTCAGGGGCGTTGGATTGGTGCGGTAGCTGGCGATCCGACGGACGCAGGTGGTACGGCGCGCGGGCGTTCGGACGGACGTCCGGACGCTGGCGCTCGCCATCGGAAAGGCTATACGCCGGAAGGCCGGCGCGGTCCGGACGCGCGCCGCGCGCGGGAAACTCGCAGGATTTTAACACTGTGCGCATGCAGGGTGGGGCCCACGGTATTTTTTCTTTCAGCGACCATAAATTTTGACTGGGTGCTCCAATCCACGAACCATTTGCACCAACGTGTTCCTCGTATATGTTCGAACAAAACAAGATATATGTTGCCATATAACTCTTCAAATTTACCTGGTAAAACTTGGGTTTCGCCTACGGAAACTTAGATTTCATATTCGTTAAACTTACCGAATTGTCAAGTTTCATCAGGTTTAATGCAAGTTTCATCAAGTTTGAACAGGTTTCATTCAAGTTTCTTCAAGTTTCATAAGGTCAATTCAAGTTTCAACAGGTTACATCCAAGTTTCATCAGATTTCATCAGCACACAGCCAAGTTTCGTTAGTATAGGTGTAAGTTTCATAAGTGCTTTCTCCTAGTTTCACATAAAAAAAATAGAAAAGTGAAAAAAATCAAAAAATTTAAAAAAGTATTTAAAATGGGTTGCTATCGATTTTAGAAGAATTATGAAATTTATTCCACGCATTTTGAACACTGTTTGAATTTTGTATAAAAATCATAAGTTTAATTGAAAATTAATCAAACGCACTTATCTAGTCGTTTGGGAAACGCAGGATGCGAGCGCTGCCGTGCACGTAGGGTTGGCGCGGTGCCGTTAATCGGATGGCCCAGGTTGGTCCGACACGAGCGCCAGGCGTCGGACGTACGACGCCTGGCGTATTAAGCTTAAGTTAATTAATTTTTTTTATTCTAGGTTGAAGATAAACAAGATGTCACACATCTGTTTTTTTTTTATCTTCTAGCCAGCTTTTATGCTCTGTTCTTTTGAGCTGATTTGAACGGATGAACGGCTGAGCGGCTGAAATGACTGAACTTTGAGAGTTTCTCGAGATAGTCTCGAGATTCAGATACATTTCGTTTGACTCGCTTTTTAAAGCGTTAGAACCCACCTTCAAAACAGCGAAAAAATGGACTAAAAAAACTCAAAGCATATGTGTTTTCAAAACGTTGATAAGTAGTTAAGCTGTTAAGACGTTAAGCTGTTAAGCTGGAAAGAACTGGGCCATAATCTCAGAAAGTCAGAAGTTCAAACAAACGGCTAGTTTTAATTTGTAGGAACCCTTTTATAAGAAGCCAAAAGACACCGAAAGCCGAGTTTATACTGTGATAGAAACAAGTTTTTTTTTACTTTTCTCATAAGCAGGTTTCACAGAAACTGAAGGTAAGGCCTTGTTCTTTTCAGCG
>SPJY01007097.1:0-15446 GCA_005191435.1 Raddia distichophylla | reverse complement strand
TATCTTCTTGGTTTCTTCGACAGCTTGGATGGAAGGCTTGGCTTGCTTCTTTGCTTGTATGTCTCCCTCCTCCTGAAGGGATGCGACCTCTTGCCGAATCTTTTCCATCTCGGCCAATGTGTCCAGTGCCTGTGCCATCTCACAGCTTTCGCTGTCACAGACGAGAGATTGCTTCACATCGCCAGGGATGGTGATTACACCATTGGGACCCGACACCTTCATGACGAGGTAAGTGTAGCTAGGGATGGCCATGAACTTGGCGATCCCTGGCCTTCCCAAGATGGCATGATATGCCGTCTCGAAATCGGCCACTTCGAAGCTGAAGCTCTCAGTCTGATAGTTGTCTTTGGTCCCAAACTTGACAGGCAACGAGACCTGCCCGAGTGGTATAGCAGACGTTCCAAGAATCACACCATGGAAAGGTGATGACCCCTGTCGTAGCTCGGAGCAAGGAATCATCATCTGATCCAGAGTCTTGACGAAGAGGACGTTAATCCCGCTCCCGCCATCGACCAGGACTCTCTTTAATTTGTTTCCTCGGATGACCGAATCCAACACTAAAGGATACCTCCCGGGGAAAACGATCCGATCAGGGTGGTCCGATCGATCAAAGGTGAAGGGTACCTCCGACCAGCGCAGATACTTAGGGACCATGAGCATGATTGCGTTGACCTCCCGAGTGGTTAGCTTCTGCTTTCACTTGGTCTCATACGCGTCCAAGCCCCCGAATATGTAGTTGATCTTGCGCTTAGCGTCTTGGTAATCTCCATCGGGCTTCTTGCCGTGTCATCCCTTTGCCGCCGGTTGCTTCGTGTTATCCGCGAATTTATGGATAATGAGGCAGTCTTTGGCATCATGTTTTCCACGGGGTGAAAGGGACATACCGCTTCCATGACCTTATTGTAGTCGTTGTCGCTGGGGGGCTTTGGTCTATAACTCTCCATGTTGGCGAGCATCTCGTCCCCTTTGCGCTTCTTGTCCTTGGGTTTGTTATGTTCATCGTTTGGCTTCATCTTGGGGCCTCCGTCGTTGCCACCGTGATGGTTCATGATAGCCTCCTAGGCGTTGGCCTCCTGGTCCGCCATTGTGAACATAGCCTTGAGATTCCGCGGGGGTCCTGAGTCATCTGCCTAATTAACTCCTCGGATTTACATCCGACGAAGAAGGCATCGATGACCGTTTGCTCCGAAACGTCCCGGATCTCGTTCTTCTTCTTGGTGAAGCGCTTGATAAACTCACAGAGAGTCTCGTTCTTTCGTCGGTGTAACTGTCCGATCTCCCATCTCCCGGCAGGCCTTTCATAGGTCCCCTAGAAATTGGCGATGAACTGTTCCTAGAGATCGTCCCAAGACTCGATAGAGTTCTCCGAGAGTCCCGTAAGACAGGTCTGAGCGGTTGGGGTCAGAGCGACTGGCAGACAATTTGCCATCACATTCTGATCTCCTCCTGCTGCGCTGACTACTAAGGCATAAACCTGCAGCCAATTCTTGGGATCCCTGTCGCCATCGAACTTGTTGGTGCCTTTGAGGTTAAAACAGTCCGGCCAAACCACTCGGCGGAGGTCCGGGGTAAAGGCCCGAATCCCCTCCAAGGGTCGTGGCCGCCGCCGCCACGGGGATCTGCTGTGATGCTCCCGCCGCGGGTCTTGGCGATGGTGATCTTGGTGATGGTCGCGCCGACTGGCAGTGCCGATCGCTTTCGGCGCGTTCCCTCCTTTTAGCTTCAATATCATGGCGGAGGTCGTGACCCGCCGATGGATGAGACCCACCAACGGCAGAGGTGCGCGCCCTGCTCTGGTTACACCTAGAGTGGATGTGAGCCGTTGCGGTGGGAGCGGGGTGCACCTCGTTCTGCTGAATGGCCGTTGCACGCGCCAGGGTCTGGACCAGCGGGCTGTTCTCAGGCAGCTGCGGTGCAATAGCCTCAAGAAGAGTCTTTGATGCGACGATGTATGCTTGGGGAGTAGTGCAGACGTCCTGATCCCTCAATTTCACTGCGCGCAGCTCGTTCTGGACATTGCGTCCGCGGATGCGAAGTTGTCATAGACGATCTTGATCCTCGGCGCGGCGTGGGTCCACGTCAACCGCCTCGTTCCCAACTGGTTTGGAGGCAGAGTGATGGTCGTGCGCGCCAAGGACAAAGACTTCCCAGTAATTGCAGATCTCCGTGCTCCCGTCGGACTCTAAGTCAGAGAGGGAGAGGCTAACCTGCTCGCTTTGTTCAATGGGTTGGCCAGTATTAATGACACCCACGAACATGGTTGGATTCGATCGGTTGAGTCCGACTGGATCTGTAGATGGATTCCCCGAGTGGTCACCTCCTAGCCTAGTCTAGGGACCCGCCTGCGCACATGTCACGGCAAGATTCCTAAGATCGGAGGGAGATCCAGTCGGGGGTGCTGAGTCTTCATCGGGCTGGATTGATTCTGCGCCCGAGGGGGTGATTCCGCCGAATCCTTCTTCGCCCTCTTCGGGAAGAGGAGCCAAGTTGGACCGTACGTGGATCAATCTGCCGAAGGTACATGCAAAATTCTCCAAGCCAAAGGGCAGTGGGTCACATTGATCGCGCATACCTTCTTGTTGGGGGATCTCTCAAGGAGGGGAGAGATGAAGATTGCCAATGCCATTGGCGATGAAGTCCAGGGTGCAGAAGTGCATCGACTGTCCTAGCCTCATGGCGATGGGCGGCGATCGTGAAGAAGCCATCTAGCTTGAGCGATGATCTTGACGCAGGCCCCTACCTGGCGCGCCAACTGTCGACGGCTAGCTGATCGGAGGTCATCGTCGGCAATGAATTTGTATGGGGGCACGCTCAAGATCCAAACTAAATGGTAGCACAAGACAGGGATTTATCCAGGTTTAGGCCCTCAACTTCGGAGGTAATACCCTACTTCCTGTGCTCTGGATTATGATGATGATCGCATATGAATGCGTATGATGCTATGGATGATTGTATGATATATCTATGGCCCTCTACCCCCTCCCTTTATATAGTGCTGGGGGAGATAGAGTTACATGGTGGTACGTAGTACATGGTACCAGGTTCGGTTGTACCGATGCATGATATGCATGCATTGATCTCCTAGTTACATAGAGCTTGGATGTACCTTCGGGAACTTCCTTGGCGCTCAAGTTACATGTAACCCAAGTGGTCTCTATCCTAATCAGCCGACTTGGGTCATCCCCCATCTGCTCTCTCATGGGCCTTCTAAAGGATACCCGGGGACCATGTAGTCCACAGAACCCCGAAAACGCACATCTTAGGATTCAATTTCATCCGATATGCCCTTAGGCTCTCGAATGTTTCGGTCAAATCAGCTATGAGATCTGACTTTGTTCGCGTTTTTACGACGACGTCATCGACATAGGCTCCACGTTGCAGCCGAGCTGAGTGTGAAAACACCGCTGTATGGTGCGCTGATAGGTTGCACCAGCGTTTTTCAGCCCGAACGGCATTGTAATATAGCAGAAAGCACCAAAAGGCGTAATAAACGACGTCTTGATGAAATTCTCCTCCTTCAGGCTAATCTGATGATAGCCTGAGTAAGCGTCCAGAAATCTCAAGAACTCGCACCCGGCGGTGGAATCCACCACTTGGTCAATGCGAGGGAGCCCAAAAGGTTCCTTGGGACAAACTTTGTTGAGGTCGGTGTAGTCGACATACATTTGCCATGTCTTGTTCTTCTTCTGCACCAGTACCGGGTTCGCTAGCCACTCGGGATGATACACTTCTTTGATGAACCGTGCTACTAGTAGCTTCGTGATCTCCTCCCGAATGGCGTCCTTCCGATCTCACACAAATCTTCGCGTCCAACTAGTTAGCAGCGCGCGGCAATAGCGCGGGCTCACTGTGCGGCCACGGTTCGAGCCCCGCTTCTGCCCCTGCAAGCCCCAAATTTTTGGAAAAATACAACCATCACTCCCGGTTTAAACCTCTAACCGGGACTGAAGGCCTCCCGACACAAAGCAGTTACGTTGGGCCCGCACGTCAGTAAACCATTAATCCTGGTTGGAGGTTTCAACCGGGAGTAACTGTTTACGGTTGGTGTATTAAACCGGGATTGATGGGCTTCCCAATGCTTTTGTGACCAGCAGTAGTCTGGCCCCACAGGTCAGTTCCCGCCATCAATCTCGTTGTGAGTTTTAAACCGGGATTGAAAGGCTTCGCTGCCCCACCCGTCAGTTCTTTCCCCTTCCTCCGGATTAGCTGAGCCTCGCTCTTTTCGCCGACTGTTCGCCTCCCCGATGCGCTTGAATCGGGGAGGCGAGCCGACGCGCGTGTAGCAACATTTTGATCCACACGAGAGAAATTGGAATGCTAAAGATCAGTCAGCCCCCCTATAAATTTGGACGGAATCCACATCATACACACAGAGGCATCCTAATTTCCCTCGCTTACCTCCGGCCGCCATGTCTTCTAGCTCTGATTCGTCGCCGCCTGCGTCGCCAGCACCAAAGCGGTGGAGGCTCTCTGAGTTTTGCCACTCCCCTGGGTGGCACCTCTCAGTGGGCACCAGCTCGGAAGAGGATGAGGCGCCATGGTGGTCCGACGACGACGATCTCTACGACGATCTCTCCGACGATCCGGAGGGCGCTGAGGACTCCGACCCCGAACTCGACGGTGAAGACGAAGCGGACGGCAATGGCGCGTCGTCAGACCCTGACAGCGGGGACGAGGGTGACAGCGAGGGAGGGGATGACGACGACGATGATGAGGATAGCAGTGACGGCGAGGGCGGTGCCAATTGGACGTTATTTAGTAGTTTTAAATTTTCTTAATTTCATGCAAATTTTCTTAATTTCATCCAAACAAGTATCCTACTATTTATGAAGTATTTATGGTAATTTTTAGGGAATTTACTGGAATTTATACTATTTACTGGAATGTTAAAATATTTAATAGCTTTTCGTACATTATAGTGAATATATACTATTTATGAACAATATTTACAATATTAGAATAGACCACATTTTCTGGAAATTTTCTTAATAGAAATTTGCTATCCATAAAAACAGTGCGCCCCCTTATACATCGACAAGCGTATTGCGTCCAACCGATTAGTGGCGCGCGGCGAAAGCGCGGGCTCACTGTGCAGCCGCGGTTCGAGCCCCGCTTCTGCCCCCTATAGAATCCAAAAAATTTTTAAAACACGACTTTCACTCCCGGTTTTATCCTCCTACCGGGATTGAAGGCATCCTGACGGAAAGCAGTTAGCTGGGCCCGCACGTCAGTACATCTTTAATCCCGGTTGGATGTTTTAACCAGGATTGATGGTCATAGTAATCCCGGTTGTTGGATTTAACCGGGATTGATGTCCTCTATATGTCCGTTTCCCCCAATTCTCCAAAACACACGCCCTAAACAAAGCCAAATTAACCCTAGGTCGACACCGCCACCACCGGATTCGCCGCCGCCTACAACCCCTCCGACGCCGCTGCCCGTTTCACTGCCCCGCACTACAACCCCTCCGACGTCGCCGACGACCGTGTCGCCGCCCCTACAACCCCCTCCGACGACGCCGCCGCCCGTGTCGCCGCCACCAATTCCGCTCCCATTGTAAATTTATGTTTAATTGTACATACTACTATACAATTTTCCTTCTGTGTCTTCAATATTGAAGCATTGCTTCACAATTTTCCTTTTTTTGTGTGCTTGAATATTAATTGTACATACTACTATGGATTGATGGTCATACTACAATTTTCCTTTTAGGTGTGCTTGAATATTAATTGTACATACTACTATGGATTGTACATACTACAATTTTGACTTGAATATTAATTATACATACTACTGTGGATTGATGGTCATAGTAATTTTCCTTTTTGGTGTGCTTCTAGCAATCTAGCTTCACAAGTTAGTTTAAACTTGCAAGCATCTATACAGTAGTTTCCAATAAGAGTTTTTGAGGATTGTGATGCCCTTATGTTTTTGAGGATGATCTAAGATTTAGCTTCACAAGTTAGTTAAAACTTGCAAGCAATTTCGCTTCACATGCATCCTTTTTCATGATTCATATCCTTCAACATGATTGTGATACCCTTATGTGAGGATGCACTTGTATTTTCAGTGCCTTTATTTGTTACAATGGCGAGCGGAGGGATTGGTGATGAAGAATTTTTAATGGAGATGTTTGGGAATGGTCCTCATGACAAAGTTCAACCTGCGGCAGCCGGTGAGGCCGTAGAAGCCACCGAGGCCGATGAAGTCACTCAGTCCGGTCAAACGAGTAGCCAGTCACGTCAGCGAGGTCATAATAACAGGCCGAAGTCAAGGCACATAATCACTGAAGTCAGTGAGGAAGGCGCTTCTGAAGCCAGCAGAGGCGATTAGGCCGTTTAGATCGACTTTCGGATTGATTGTCAGGGACCACATGCCCATTAGAATTGTGAAATGGGACGACGTACCTACAGACCTCAAGAACACGCTATGGACCGATATGAAACAAGTATTCACCTTCTTCAAAGGGACAGAACAGAAGGTGAAGAGTTACACATTGAAGAAGATGGCAATGGCATTCCAGACGTTTAAGAAGAAGTTGAATAACGAGTACGTCAAGAATAATGTACTCCCCGACTTTAATAAATACCCAAAGCTGCAAGATCATTGGGATGAATTTGTTGGGTACAAAACTTCTCAACAAGGTCAGAGTATGAGTGAAAAGAATAAGCAAAATGTGACGAAGAAGCAATACCACCATCATCTCGGCCCTGGTGGTTACCGTAAGGCGATACCCAAATGGGAGAAGAGGGAACATGACTTGCTTGTGAAAGGTGTCGAACCCGTAACAATGAGATGGTCTAATAGATCGAGGAATTGGTTCTTTGGTCATGATGGCAGCCTTGACGACGATGGTAGGCCAGTTTTTTGTGAAAGGATCAAAAATGTTGCAAGAAGGCTTCAAGAGGCGAACGAAGAGTCGGCCCAAGGCATCTTCGTGCCAAATAGGGAGAACGATGAACTAACTAGGGCCCTACAGAACCCGGAGAACCCTGGACGTACACAAGGCGTTGGCGTCGTCTCGTGGAAATTTGGTTTCCCGCAGGATGCCGAGACTTACAGGATTCAGTCGAGGAGTAAGGGCCGACAGGCACAATACCTCCTCGACCTTGAGGAGCAACTGCACGCAACACAGGTGAGCATACAAGAAACAGTCCGAAGAGAGGTGCAGCTAGCTTTGAGCTAGGCGCGGGAGGCCGGTCAGCATGAACCACCCAGTAATCCCAACGTCTTCAGCCCCTCCATGCGGCGGAGCAGCTGCGCTTTCGGTGAGCTGCCCGAAGAGGACTTGGCCCGCTATCTCGTGGACAACATCATGCAGTCGACACCTTGTGAGCTGCACTTTGAAGCGCGGAACCTCTCCATCAAGTCGGCTGAAGGCATGGCTTACCCAGTGGAGGCCGGGCAGGTCATCCATGGCCAACAGATACCCCCGAGCTACGCCAAGGTCTCCGTAGACGAGGTATGCCAGGGGTACGGGGTCCTTAACCTCGACGTTAAAGGAGGTGACGGGACCACGGCTAGGAGATGCAGTACACAATTTTGTCGTGTGGCGCAAACGGTTCGTAATTTTCCAAGGTAACATGCCCGTGTCCTCTCCACGATCTCCTGCATCAACTTCTCAATGAATCCACTCACACGAAACTTTAACTAAGACACCGGCCAAGACAGACTACCCTACTCAGCAAATAGCTCCCAAGAAGGTGCCGGCTAGGTCAAGCCTGCCTGATGGGGGCCAGCACCTCTCAAGAAGACAGGGTCATGATTGAATGGGAGGTTCTGTACGAACTTTATCAGGGAATGGCCCTCGACGTCGCCATGATGAGTTGTTGGTCACTGTAAGTGTATTGTTTGTAAATTTCGATTGTGCCCGCCGGTATACTATACTAACTTGGAGGCCTAACTAATTTTTCTTTATGTAGAATGGAGATAAAAAGATGCTTAAGGGAGGGAAATCATGAATTTGGCTTTCTTGATCCAATAGTCATTAATGAGAAAATAGCCAGAAAGTACCCAAAAGACACAGAGGACACCATTTACGAAGGGCTAATGGGACAACGACACAAGAGGCATATACCTCTACCCTACGAATTTGAGTATGTGTTTTCGTACCGCCTTATTTTAATTTCTTTTCTTAACACACTGTTAGAACTAATTAGTAAACCGCGTTGACATATATATGTGCAGCTTTCACTGGGCCCTTTTTATTATAGAGCTAGATCATAGCAAGATCACGATCATGGACACGAAAAGGAAACCTGTTGAAAAGTACAAAGACTTCATCGCTATGCTCAATAGGTACATTGCTCTTCCATTCAATATCTTACTAGTTCTGTTTCTCCATATCAAACAAACTCAATTATATATAACTTGTAATCAAATGTGCAGTGCCTTCGGAACGTTCCACAAGAAAACCGTGGGAACATTCAAGACACATTTCGAGTTGTACCACGCTAAATATATATGCATATCATATTACGAGTATTTTGTTAGTTAACGTAATTTCCATGCATCTAATTCACGATTTCAAATCTTCCACCACAGGTCTTGCATCAGCCACATGGAAACAATTTATGCGGATACTATGTGTGCGAGATGATGCACAACTTCATCAGGGGCACCGCTGAGTACACAAGAAAAATGTAGGTTTTGGGGTGAGTAATATATAATTACTACCTTAATAACGCCTAGCTAGCTACTTCGGACATTTTCTATAGTTTCAAAGATTGATGAGTTAATTTCCTATTTAATGATAGATTCCTCTAAAATTGGTGAAAAAAGGTTTGGAAAAAAGGTCTGTAACTCTCGCCGGTGCGTGTCAAAGCAATTCAAGAGCAAATCGCCGGCTTCCTTTTTGATGAGTGCATAAATCCGATGGGCGAGCATCACCACCCTTTTGTTAATAAGATTCCGGAGCCTTTGAAAAATACTAGCCAACCGTTGAGGAGCGATGCATGTAAAAGATCCTGATAAAAAGTGTATGTGCACTTGTGTACATTGTATGATACTTATGTATAGCTAGCTGATGTAATATATTGTTTGGTTTCCCAAAAAAAAATACATATTTGTTGTAATTTAAAGTTTACTGAATATGTTCTTTCGATTTTAGTTATCAACTAGCTATGCATCTGCTAATTATGTTAAATGTGGTTTAGTTAATTGTGACTAAATAAGCATAACAGACAGGTTAATTGTAATATATACCTCAGTCCCGGTTGGAGCAACCAACCGGGACCAATAGAGTCCCCAGCGGCCGCTCCTGAGCATCGGCACGTGCACCCATCTCAGTCCCGGTTGGTAGCTAAAACCGGGACTGATAGAAGCTGCCCAGCTACCGCGCCACGTGTATTCGGGGCCGGCCTATCGAGGAGAGATTTAGTCCCGGTTCCTGTAACCTGGACTGATGCCCAGCAGGCATCAGTCTCCAAGGGCTATCCTGGTTCAAGAACCGGGACTGAAGCCCGTTCCGAACCGAGACTGAACGTCCGTTCCCTAGTAGTGTGTGTGTGTGTGTGTGTGTGATGATGATGATGAGAAGTAGTTGCAGTATTTTCAGCTAGCTTCTTGACATGTGAACGAGTGAAGGGCACTTAAAATAAAGGTGATAGGTTCGTCATTATGAACAATGGACAAATAAGATGACGGTGGGAAGATTCCTTCATTATGAACAATAGAAGGAGTTGACCTCAACTCTTTTGTTTAAAGAAAGATGACAAATCTGTTCAAACATTAAAAAAAGTTGCACTTAAAAGAAGATGACAAATCTTGTACACATTATCACGAACATTCTCAAAAACATGAATGGATAATCTCCGGGCATCAATTTTGGCTTCCTCTTCCGTAAAATGTTGCTTCCACCGGTAAATCCACATCTACATATATTGATACCATACAAATAAACATGATTTAATAGTACACATAGAAACATGATTCAATACTTCACATACAAGCATAATTTAATAGTACACATTAAAATATATCAATGAACACACAATGTCTGCGGCAGATACAATTATACATAAATTGTTCAGACAACAAAAATTCTTAAGTGCATAAAACTTAAATTAATAAGTACAACACAGAGTGCGATCTCGATGTCTCAATCACACTCTACGGGAAAGTGACTTCCCTTCGCCTCGTCGCCCTCGCCCTTGCCCTGGCCCTCCTCAATACCACCATTCCCGCTGCCGCCGCCATCGCCCTTGCCCTCGCCCTCGCCCTCGCCCTCCTCAATACCACCATTCCCGCCGCCGCAGCCGTCGCCCTCGCCCTCCTCATCACCACCATTCCCGCCGCCGCCACCGTCGCCGCGACGTGCCACATCATTGCTCGCCACGTATTTTTTGTCCTCTTTTGCGCTACTTTTGTGTTGATTCGTCCCCCCACAACAAACAACGGTGAAGGGGCATAGACACTTAAAAAAAGCACATTTTGTACCTACGAGGAGGGAGCGTGGTTGCGATGTTAGTGGCCCCGTCACCGGTCCAACATGACAACCGAAATCTTTCGGACGAAAATTTAAAGTTAAAAACACAAACAAAGGTCGGCATTCGCGATTGCGCCAGTAGCGGTGGCGGCGGTCATTCCAGCGGTGGTGGCGGTGGGACCAGAACGAGGATGCGATGCTATTAGATAAATATACCTCAGCGGCTTGGCCGGGGAGGCGCTAACGAATCGGCGGGCGTGCAGCGACGACGAGAGCGGCTACCGTCTCCTCCCTCAGCTCCTTCCCTCTTAGCGCGACGAAGAGGCGTGGATCCGGTCTCCCCTCTCCTCAGCAGCGCAGCCAGGGAGGTGGTGACGATGAGGCCAGCAAGGCGACACGAGCGTGGCTCCGATCCCCTTTTAGCCTCCCTCGGCGCGGCGAAGAGAGATTTGGCTCCGGTCCCCACTCCTCAGCAGTTTTTTGCTCAGCGCGGCGACGAATGTGGCTTCGGGTATCCGCTCCTTCCTCAGCGCGTGTGGCAAGCAAGGTCCCTCAGCTCTCAGTGCGGCGACGAGAAGACGACGGTGGACGCGGCAGGGCGGCAGTGACTTTTTGTGACCGGAGAAATTATTGCACCGATTATCGGAGCCCAGTATCTGTCCCAGTTGGTAACACCTACCGGGACTAATACTCCCCTGCTGCCATCTGTCGCACGAGGTGACCTATCGGTCCCGGTTGGTGGAACCAACCGGTCTTGAAAAGTGCCATGCGGCCTCGCTGCCGTTGAACCGGGATTGAAGTTAATCTCAGTCCTGGTTTGTAGTTAATCTGGACTGATGTGCCAGGATAGAAGGCCCATTCCCTAGCAGTGACACACACACATTCAAATGAAAATTAATCTTCCTTGTAGAATTACTTCCTGTATTATCATTCGAAGATGGTTTTCCTAGAGGGCAGGCATCGAACGGAAACAAAACATAGCTAGCACTTGAAGATAGCACGCACAAGGCACAATACGGAGGTGGGCACTGTAGCTGCAGTATTGTAATGGTACGATATACATGCTATAATCATGAGGTACAAAGAGAAAGGAAAATGGAAGGCAAAAGAAGGGATCTAGTGATCTGCATAATTTTCAAAGCAAGAAATTTATTCAATGTATTTTGTTTCCTTTTTTTTAAGGTTCGTAACTGTTTAGCTAATTTAAATAAAAGATCTCCATAAAGAGTTACACACATATTGGAATTGCTCAAAAGTATTAGGAACTAATTGATCTCATACCACATATTGGAATTGCTCAAAAGTTGAATTTGAAATTTTCAATTTTGAAATTTGATTTCTAGTTTTTTGAATTTCAATTTTGGATCGAACTGTTAAAAATTTGAATTTGTCGATCAGACATGATAGAGATTAGGATTTTTAAATTTTGAATTTAAAAATGTTGATTTTCAAATTTGATGTTTAGTTTTTGAATTTCAGTTTTGGACCGAATGATTCAAAATTGACTTTTTAAATTTTGGATTTCTTATTTGATTACCACAATTTGAAATGGCATCACAATATTTGGCATAGTAGATCGACAAATTCTGATCTTTTCTATGTTGTACACCTTTTATGAAGATCAATGATTCATATTAGACAAATGGTTTCATCCCTCATGGAGGTTCGCCGATACGTGCCAAGAAACTCTTTTTTTATTACTTTCTAATTAGTGTACTATGAGGACTATTTTTGGCTTTTTTGGATGGCTTATATGAACTGTAGCTTGCAAATTTTCCTTTCGTACTATGAGGTGAAGGACTCGCATGCGCTGGTGTGCATTTTGCAGTGTTTTGGTGATGTTTTTCATTGACTAAACTATGTGTAAAATACGTGAACCCTGGATATTTACATAGCGGGCCGCGAAGACCATCTTACAGAGGATGGGCTGAGCCGGCCACCCCCGTAGAGGTATCACCGAGATTGTTGTTTGCCTTATACGACAAGAAAAGGATAAAAAAAATAAGTTTATCACCAATGGGGAAGATACAATTGTAAACCCAGAGAACTACGTGTCCGAGAAGAAAGGATGGAAATAGGAATCTGAAGAACCGAGCTAGGCGGATAGAGGGGTGGGTGAAAAGACGGAAAAAAAAAAGCTCTGACGTTTTCACCAAAAACCCGGACAACTTCACAACTTTGTGTACCCTTCACTTCGGTGCATGACAGCCATGAAATATTTAGGATTTTGAAATCACAATCCTTGTTGTCAAGTGTCCAAATAAAGAATAATCAATTTAAACCTTGCTTTTGAAAAAGACATCAAGCCAAAACACCAAAATTACTTTCCCAAATGTAAAAAGCAGATTTTCAAAAACTTGTCTTGGAAGAAAAGAGTGGTTCCTATTGTTGAAAGGTACCAGAAATGTTTAAACTTTTTATACACCCATGTGGGTGAGTCGTGATGGTTTTTTAAAAAATTTCAGCATCAAACTCTATCTACAGAAAATAAGAAAAATCGTGCAACAAAAACTTTTAGGAACTTGAGACTACAACTTTGGGGTTTAGTATTCACCTCATAGCTTCCAAACGGGGAAACCAGTGGACTTAAAATTTTTACCATAGATGTGTATGTGAGTTACGCATCTTTTCCAACTGGATTCATCTCAAAATGATGTTTCTAGATTTTACTAAAAATAAAAAACTGACTGCTGCGCGGAGGTAAGTTTCTGGACAGATTTGCAACAAGTCAAGAACTTAATCTATTGCCTCCCATATGGGTGCAAAGAGTGTGTTAAATCATATTAGAAAACTTAAGGCATCATAGACCACCAATAATAAGGAAGAAATCACCAAGATTCATCTCCAAACAAGAGCTGCAAAAAGAAAAAAAATTAAGAAGAACTAAGAGCAAACTAACACAAGATGTTCATGAACAAAAATGATTTCATTGCATAGAAGTTGGGAGATTACAAGCCACACTCCTTGTGACCACAAAGACTCTAAGTGCCACACAAACATACCCAACTCACCCTCTCTATTTCTGAAATTTTCAGCTCTAAGGGGATGAAAGAAAGGGATACCCCTTCCCCTCCTTATATAGCCCAAGGGTGAGATGTCCTAAACCCTAGACCCCATCTCTACTCTTCTTTTGAGGATAAGTGGTGTACAACTTATGCACTACAAAACAAACTCGCGAGAGGAAATATTCTCCACATATTCATTTAGGAAATATCTTCACAGCTTCCTCGGTCGCCAGCCTACGCCTGGGCCCATCGATCAGATCAACTTCGCCAGCAAGTAACCGACGCACCAGCCTTCAGCTTTTCCGGACTCCTTGCCATGGCGAAGCTTCTTGAATACACCACCTCTTGTGACCGCCGGATCATCGAACTCGGTCGCCCGCACACCTCCAGACGCAGCGTCCAGCTGTCCCCACGAAGTATCAGCCACGTACTCGTCGATACCTGCATCACCGAGGTGAACATTCACGAAACCAACACACATTACCTCTCCTACAATGTTAATCCATCACAAAATTAAGAACATCATAATCCATTCATGGCACCACAATTAGCAATCCCTAACACACCGCGTGTCATCTTAATAAATTCCACCGGACCATGTCCATTCAAAACTATTACCTAGCCCAAGCTTAGCAGAATGGTCTGGTTCCAATTTTTCACGGCAATTTCCACAAATGCACCATTAAAATTTTTTAAAGTGCTTCAAATTTTATCTTCTCACATATATTTATCATCAAACCGAGGTACCCTCCACATGGGTCTCAACACCCCCCCTTGATGAATATATTGACAAACACTCAAAAAATATTTTGAAGTTTTTGAATTTGTCGAAAAAGGCATGTTGGAAATGCCGAATCATGCTTGGAGCAAAAGATGGGAACACATGTGTTCAAAATATACAAGTCATGAAAGTCAAATCTTCCTAAGAAATTCTCCCCCCTTTTTAAGAAATGCATGTTGATGTCTTTCTCAATTCTCCCCTTTTAGCAATATAGATGTCAAGAAATTTGATGGAACAAGCACAAGACATGATGGAAATGCAAATGTAAGTCCTACAAAGCTTTCAAAATTAACCATTTAAATGTGAAGCACATAGCAGATATGCTTGAAGCCATGCAATTTTAGTTCGGTGCTCACAAGTTTAAGAAATGCTAGTAAATCGATTTTTATATTGAAAGATGTGGCTAGAAAATCACAATTCTAATGTCGCGGCCTAACAAGACGTCAAGGCAGCTTCGATAGAACACCACACGCAACGTTTTGAAAGCAATGTAGCTTCAAATCGATAGCTCAACTATGTAGCATTTTCTTTTTTAAAAAAAATTCTTTAAAACACTTTTGAATGCCTCCACAGGTTTAAGGAGAGCAATTGCTATCAAAGCACATCCCAAGGGTCAATAGAAACGGCCTCCTAGGTCACTGTCCTCATGTGTGTGTTTTTACATTTTTGATTGAATCTATGTGGGAGAGCCTCTAGCCTTAATGCCCGGCGGTGCCCAGCATTACACTGAAGGAATCCCCGTCAACAAATGAGTCAATAATTTGCCCAAAAATGATGTGCAAGATGATCAACAAAAAAATAGAGTCAGAAAACCATGCAAATGCAACTGGGCTAACTACAAAGAATTAGACAAGAACAGAAACCACTCAAGCTCAGACTTGATCTCATCTGCCACCTGCGACTTACAAGGAAAGATAACTTTACACCTCGGATACTAGAGATACGACACAGACCTTGTGTACCTAAAGACCTATAAGACTTTGTGGGATTTAACTATCCAGAGGAGAGAAAAAAGCCAATTCGCATGATAGCAACCTAACCACAAGATAAGAGGTCCGTGCCACAACACACCAGAAGTCTAAGTGAAAAGTGCTAACTGCCTAAACAAAATTTATCTAAGCCCGAATGCAACCCAAATGCAAATGCAGAGAAAGCAAAAAAAATATATTACATATAGTACAAATAGCCCAAGCTTGACTATAGGCTAGCCAAGATCACAACCCCGAGCTCTCCC
>SPJY01007093.1:0-15670 GCA_005191435.1 Raddia distichophylla | reverse complement strand
GGACGCAACAGGGCAAGGCCTGAGGCGGGCGGACGAACGGTAAAGGCGCACGGGCATACCTGGGCCTGCCAAATACCCGGGCAGGGCTGGAGGAGCGCGGACGAACAGCAAAGGCGCACGGACGATCGCTCTGGCGTGGAGCTCGCTGCGCCCGACGCCATGCCGAGGTCGCCACGCCCGACGCCGAGCTCACCACGAAGCTTGCCGAGGTCGTCGTGTCTGTCACAAGACCGAGGTCCCCACGCCGAGCTCGCCGCGCCAGCCTTAAGGCCAAGCTCTCCGTGGCCGACGCGACGCCCGACACCAAGCTCTCCGCGCTCGTTGCTCCTAACATCGAACTCGTCGTGCTGCAGACGTCGAGCTCGCCGTGCACTGACATGACGGGATAGAGAGGGAAGCCGACGGGGAGGCAGGGGATTGGGTCCGGAGGAAAGAGGACATTGAGGGTTGGGTGGAAAGAGGTCGTCCGTTCCAAATGTTTGGACGGTGGTCCGTTTTCTAACGTATGCATTTGGCCTTAATGCTCTTCACCTGGCAACATGGAGGAATCATCTTCCAATGGTGTGAAAGGATGTTTATTTCTCCCGTTGCAACGCACGGGTATTTTTGCTAGTAGTTATTAATGCAGTAAAAGCGATAGTGATTAACTACTTGAGTTTAAATGTCTATAGCGGATATGACTTCTATATAATTTTAAATGGGGTCCTGAAATCCTCCTCTTAACTAACTGCCACCATGTGGTTGTGGGTAGCTAATCGGCTTACGTTGCTTGCGTGTGCTAATGAGTAACAGGTCCATTCATGATCTACACAAGGATACTGACTATTATTTTAATATTCTATGGACATGGTTTTGTAGTGGCATCTAAAGGTAAAAGCATCCATAAGTACAAGGACATAGTCCTAGGCACAACATCAACAACCATGTGAACATGGCCACTTATGGAGTCTCTATAATCGTGACTTTTGGACGCCCATGAGATGGTCGTCAATCATTTAGTGTAGGGAATCTAGAGGCACTTGAACTATACCGATTAATCAAGCGACCATGAATTTTAACCATCGGGGTGGATAGGCTGTGGTGTAGGTACGCCTAGGATCATGTTTCAAGTGATGCTTGGAGTAGTACATAGAAGATGCACCAAAGATCATGTTCATGTGGTTCTTAGGATCTTGGCATTTCATTTTTTTTCATCATCCTCGTTGTCCCCTACCTTCTTGCATGTTTTTGGTCGACCTTGCTTAGGGAGCATGATTACACTATTTTTCCCATACGGCAAAAATGTCATGTTTAATTGTTGTGAACATCATGGTAAAGTACCGAGTGAAGAAAAATAATGTTTTCCTTGTCTGCAATGTCTTTGCACTGGTCCTTTGGTTTTTTCGCAACGATGGGACATTCATGTACTACCGCTCCTTGCAGGATCCACATATGCTTGGTGCTTCTAACCATGCATTTTGAATTACAAATCGATTGTAACATAACCATAATTGAAAGTCGTACTTGTTTGTCTTCGCAATTATTTTCTTGATTGAGGGTTTCTTCTTCAAAGAGGCTACACTAGGTTGTCCGGTGGGAGAGGCAGAGGAAGCGTGGTGGTTCCTGTTGTGGAATATCTTGCTCCACTGAACGGCGCGTCTATAGCACTCAACTGAGCAACTGGCTAGTCATGGCCAGCGGTTTGATACTAAGGTCCTCATTCCTCAATGAACCTTTTGTAGCACACGACATGCTTGAACACCTTGATGACCGATTTATTAGGAATACTTGGTATTGTGTTGTGGACCTTGATGAATCTCTTCACAAATTATCTGAGAGACTCACCACTAGTCTGCCTAAACAATCAAACCATCAACTTGGCCTGGTTGAGAATAACAACGCTAAAAGTTTCTCATGAGAGCTCCATAGTGTTTCCCTCGTCCATAGATCAAGCTCTCGGTTGGTTGAACAACTAGGTATGGTGTAAGATCAAGTCTCCCATGGGCTGAATGATTTTGGTAATTGATGGCAACTGAGCTGTAGAGCTGGATCAGGCCAAGATTAAGGATATTTGTTTTCTAGTTCTTTTGATTTCTTGCATGTGTGTAGCCTAAGGCCAACATGCCTGTCGATCGTCGTATCTCTGGCTGCAGGGTCCCACAGAGCACATCTCCGGTCTCTTATCCTCATTTGTCTTCGAGAGAGTTCGGGATAGGTCCGAAGTTTCATTGCCGCCAAGTCTCAAAGCCAGATATTTCTTGTGGGCGCGAAACTTCCCGCCTAAGTGTCCAAATGATTCCGCCGAGTTCACAAGTCGACAAATATGGAACAAAACCCTAGGCGAGACATCAAGGGAGAAAGGGATGGCCAAAACGAAGTGGGTTGCAAAAACTAGCACCGTCGGACTGGGTCCGATGGATGAGCGTGCCAGCGACGAAGTCCCCCAAAATGCAACCCTACTGTCTAACTGGGCCCGACCACCGTCGGATCGGGTCCGACCACCGTCGGATTGGGTTCGACCAGGCCATCAACTCCTAGCGACTAAGTCCCCAAATGCAACCCTTCTGTCGGACTGGGTCCGACTAGGCTACTTCCAAAGTGAAACACTTCATCGGACTGGGTCGGACTACCATCGGACTGGGTCTGACTACATCACGGAAAATTCAATCTGGGTCGTCCATTCTTAGGGTTTTCGCCTTGTACCTATAAATAGGAGCCACTAGTACAGGGGGAATTGGAGAGAATCTCATTTAGCAGCCACCCCTTGCCCTAGCCACCCTTGAGAGCGCCTCCCATGGTTCCCACCTCCACCTAAGGTTCCATGTGCTTAAGAGATTGAGGGACAGAGAGGGAGAAGGAGAGAGGAAGAGGAAGAAGAAGGTGCCCCTAACTCCTCTCATCCATCCCCAAGTCTGGCCCCTTCTCCTATGGAGGTCTTGGCCTAGCTCAATGGTGGGAGAGAAGGAATGGTGGTGAGGGACGGTCTCCGGTCTTATGCTCTTGGGATTTCACCGTCGGGGAGATCGTCGCCACGCCACGGGCTTCATCAACCGAACGACTACATGGACCGAAATCCTCTGTGTGTCGGGGGCCAATTCTGTGTGTCGGAAGTGTGTCGCCTTCATCTGTTGGAGGCCGTGTAGAAAACCCTCCGTGTGTCATGGTTCGGGGCTGTGTGTCGGTGCCGCGGGTGCGAGGAGCTTCCGCGTGTGGAAGGACTCATCTTTGTGTGAAGGTTTGGAGCTCGTCTACCATGTGTTGGTGAAGTGCTACCGCGAGTAGATCGATGGCTAGGGACGAAAGGGTTTTGACTTCTCTGTGTGAGAAGTTTCCTCAACGGAGACGTAGGTGTTCATGTGTTGAGCATCGAACTTGGTAAATAACTCGGTTTGCGCCTCCTCGCCTCTTGCATCCTCTAGTACTTCATATTATGCATTGCTTGTGTGAGCCATCGAGCCACCTATTCTCTGTTGATTAATTGTGCCATTGCTTCCGCATCTAGTTCATTGGGATTCATCGATAGCTTGGGTAAAACCGGCCTAATCAATCACGCAAACAAAGGGCATTCGATTCACCCCCCTCTCGGCCTAGGTTTCCTACATATGGTAGACCCTTTGAGAACGATGGGAAAATAGTTTTTCGTCATTTTCTCATTTCCACCTACAGGTTGGATGGTTGTGGCATAGATATGGAACTTAGATGAGATATGAGTCCCGTTGAATTTTTCACATGGCCATGTTTAATTTTGTCATACTAAGAGACACACATAGGCCCGTGGAGATAGCTTTATAATCGTAGTAGTAGTTTGAGGGGATTCTTACACCTCCTCATGGTTTTCTACGACCATCTTATTCCACTCACAAGCTAAGATGATAGAAAACTTCATGTTTTGAGCGAGCATGGGAGCATTTTATGGTAGCATATGAGGACTAGCCATGCACTCTGTCATTGCCAGGTTCCTTACAACTGTTTTGAGAAACACTTCTTCGAGATTCATCATGCCTTGAATTAATTGCTAAGTGAAGTTCCTCGATGATGTTATCTAAATTCTCGGTGACAATAAGCCCATCAACCTCTGCAAAATTGATTATTTGCCCCAAAATTGGTGTGCCTCTGATTATTTGCCCAAAGTTGATGTGCCCCTGATTATTTTTCCACTTAGACCTAGCTGTGACTATCTTCTTTCCAGGGTCTTCTTTACAAAATTCACAAACCTCTCCATCTCCCCTCCCATCGGCGCCCTGGTTCCCGCCCACCGGCACCCTGCCTTCCGCCGGCACGCTGGTCCCCGCCCGCCGGCGCCCATCTCCCCTCCCGCCGGCGCCCTGGTCCCCTCCGGTCGGCACCCTGCCTCCCGCCAGCGTGCTGGTCCCCGCCCGCCGGCGCCCATCTCCCCTCCCGCTTGCGCCCTGGTCCCAGCCCACCGGCGCCCTGGTCCCCGCCGTCGGCGCCGCCCTGGTTGTGCATTTTGTAAAGAAGCCCTGAAAAGAAGATAGTCACAGCTAGGTGTAAGTGGGGCAAATAATCAGGGGCACATCAACTTTGGACAAATAATCAGAGGCACACCAACTTTGGGGCAAAAAATCAATTTTGCCATCAACCTCATCCTTGTTCATTGGGGTTGTTTGATGATTCTCAAATGACTGAGTAAGAGTGTGCAAGTGTACCCTTGACTCATTTACAAGGCTAAGGGTTTGGATGGAAGGCTCATCTAGCCTTCGTAGTGTCTTGCACATGAGGTCTCACATTTGGGAACGACTATGTGGCTACGAGTATTATTACCAAGCAGGACGTGCCAGTTGGCCATGATCATTTTCATTAGGTTCTCAAGGGAAGTTTTGGTGGTGGTTTAGCGATGACCTAAGACTTATTTCGAGGATCCTTCTTTCTTGGACATAGCAACATCACTTAAGGTCAGAAATTTGAGAGGAGGCCATCATGGTGTCACTTTTTGAAAGAGAAGTATGCCAAGTTCTTTTATTGGAATAATAAGGAATGATGTCCTCTAGGTCGACATACAATTCGCTTTTGTTTGTCATGGAGAAGTTGTGCTCAAGACTATTTTGAAATTGATGAAGATCAACTTAAGAATATACTCCAAGGCACAATCCTTAGTCTAGAAGCGTGGAGTAGATGTTGTCACAACGTTCTGAGGGAAGAGGCTCCTTGGCTCATTGTAGCTGCCAAGATTGTGGATCCGATGTCACCATAGTACATGTCATGATCGTCGATGTCATCAAAGACACGTAGATCATAATTATCTTGACAGTTTGCCATCTAAGAGGATTCCTTCACGAAGGAAGTCTACTTTGTCCCCGACACCAATTATCGACGATTTAGAAAGGAATCTCATTGCGCTTATTTCTTTGATTGTTGGATCAAATGAGTAGGTGCGATGTATAGTTTCTTTAGACAACACTGACAGAAGGTAGGGACAAAGGATTATCTTAACTTGAGCCTTCAGATGATGAATAATAGCACCACCCCAATGTGTTGAAATTATTTGGTAGAAAAAATGTGTTACAAATGTGAGTGCCAATTCCTTTGTATTTGTCGGTATACTTGTTTTATCTTCTATTTCATAGAGTGGGTTTATATAATAAAAGGAAAAAATTCTATTTTACACCTTGAACTATCAAATTTCATTGACCACTGGAACCATGACACCGCAAAATGGAAATTGGCACAAATAACCCCCTAGGGATGGTTTTGGAGGTGGTACCCAAGCATGTGATTGGCATGTGATACATGCATGGATATGATGTGGCATGTGAGTATGGGACCATATGTGTCTTAAAAATCATATTGATCTACTTCCCATTCGTCTCTTGCTCGTTTTCTTCTGATATCTCTCATACCTTGACCCACATATATCGGACCGCTGCAGATCTTGACCTCCTTCCTCTCAAACCCTCGGCGATGGCTACAAAGTATGGAGGGAATCCCTAACCTACCATTGTGGTGGATGGATTTGGAAGGGTGGAGGAGGTAGCTTTGGTCAGATCTGGCCGAACATGTCATTGTTGCCTCCTTCATGGTTGGATCCACAGTCGCCTCCACTTCCCTAGAGGGATTTCGATCACCGAGCTTGTCTATTGCATCAACATGACTAACCAGGCCTCCACTTCCACCAATGTCGATGTCATGACAACCTCAAGCACCACCGCTTTGCCCTGCTTCCACCACAGAGGTCAATGTCCTTCCGACCTCAAAGGTTAAGACCTCCACCAATGCTACCACCAAAACCTCAATGATGGGACACAATAGGGTGGTAGCGGCGGAGGATGTGATGGTCATGTTGTGTGGAAGTCGATTTCCTTCTTTTTCTTCCCTTATCGTCACATGCCAAATTTAGCACTGCCTCGCCGATGATGGCCCAAGCTAACGGCTACCTCCAGATCCAGCACCGTCTCAGTTCACGGGCTAGTTAGCCATCCTCAACCAACTACATGGAAGAGAAAAGAGGATAGGAGAGTGAAACACGAGAAAGATAGAGAGAGAATGGAATAGAGAGGTAGGGCTTATGCAACATCTAATGTCATTCGTTGCCAGGGTGGTAAAATCACCTCCAAAACCTTTACAGAGGTTATGTATTAAAAAAAAATACTCCGTATAAAAATTTGAAAACAAGTAATGCATGTAAAGTTACATAAATTTAAAAAGGGGGCGACTAGACGATGGTATCCCTTCGGGAGCCCACCCCGACGGGATACGTGCTCTTCCTCACTCGCGCCCCCCTCCCCCTCGCTCTGCCTCTTGCTCCGCACACCCCCGCCGGCCCCGTCGCCTCCTTCCTCCGCCCCGGCTGACAGCGCCCTCGCCGCCGGCCGCTCCGCCGCCCCAGCCTCCCGTCGCTGCTCCATCGCCGCCCACCCTAACCCAAGGGGGTGAGGGGCGGTCCCCCTCCACCGCCGGCCGACCGCCTTCACCCCCCTCCCCTGGTTCCGGCGGCGCCACCGCCGCTGCCCCCGATGAGCCCCACCCACCGCCGGTCCGCTGCCTCCCCGACCTCCCTCTAAACCCCGAGGAACCACATTTTCCCGAACCCTAACCCGAAACGGCGGCGGCGAGCTCGACGGAGGCGAGGGTGACGGCGGCGACGGCGAGGTCGACGACGTCGAGGTAGGCCTCCTCCTTCCTCCTCCTCCTTCCTCCTTGTAAGTGCAAGTGACCTTGTGTGATTTTGGTGATTAATGACAAACACATTTAATAACAATGTTTGGTTTAATGCTTATTTAATGTCACACCTCAAATATGCTTATTGCTATGAGACTAATATGTTTATTGTCAAGATTGCTTTAGTCTCATCCTATTTAGAGGAAAATAGTATATGTCGAGTGGACAAGCTATTCATTATAAAAGGTACGTATTATGCTAATCATTTCAATGAGACTAACACACTTGATTGCTTATCTTTCGTAGTCTCATTTATGCAAATAAGATTGATTGCTAATTAAGATATGCAACTATTTTGTGTAAGCACATGTTATTGGTTGATTAGATTTATGCTCGTCATATCTTGTCGTATTTATTTGAGCATAAATATATTATGAACATGTTGCTTGCTCTATAAGATCTTTTATATTGCCATGTATTAGTGATCATCTTAATCGGTGCACTAGATAAACTTCACCGTGTGTAAATTGCTTTGTGCATGTAAGCTTTCTACGAAATTCTCACATGCATTTAATTTAGTGAAGATTAATCTAGATTGGTTCACAACTTCTCTCTTGATTCGAATATGATCTTGCACTTGTGTAAGTCTTGAATATATTCCCATGTGCATCATTAAGTGAAGTTGTGAGTATTAATTCATCTCTCTAGTGCATGTAGATCAAACACATATTTATCATGATGCACTTAGTAGAGACTTTGCTTATGCCAAGTGTTTTCACTTGTGTTGTGCTTATTTACATGAAACACTTGGACACTTAATCGCTCATGAATATTAAATCGATCCATATTTATTGACCTTTTGGACTAATATATTTCACGAGTGATTTGAAAAGAATTAGGTCCTATGAGTTTGTGTGATGACCAAGGGACGTTGAAGGATGACGGTAAAGTCGAAGTCAACAAGACGACGATGTCACCAAGAGTTGAGGACTAAGTCAAGGTTGATTTGACGGGATGATCGTCGAGGAGGATGATCGGGTCAAAGTCGAATGGGACGAGAGTCTCATGAGGTGAATCAAGGCAAAGTTGACAAGACGAAGATTCCATCAATCATTTAGTAAAGGTCATCATACACAATACAACAAGGGTGCTCAAGACTAACAACACCGTTGAACCTCAAAATGAAGAAAGAAGACGGCAAGTGGTTTATCCTATAGGTTGTATGGCTTTATTTATAAGTTGAGTCTAAGGATTGCCGTACTATTAAGAGGGATGCAACGTTGAATGGCTTAGATATGTCTCAGGTGCTCAAGTGATTAATCTTTGAGAGAGATTGAGGGAGAGGAGTGTTGGTGGTGTCGGAAAGTGAGAGATTTAGGTCTTTCATGGCTTCCTTTGTGGTTGCTGCTCCTATACTTTGGTATTTGGGTAGTGAGACCTTGTGGGTTGTGTAGCCCTTGTTCTTAGCTTTCCGTAGAGCCCAAGATCACTGAAATCGGAGTTCGGAGTCAAAAGTTACGCCCGTTTCCGTCAATAGCTGTGTGCTGTATCGGACTATCCGATGTTGGATCGGAATGTTCCGATTGACCCCTCTCTGTCTCCAGCTCGAAAATATCGGAACATTCCGATGTTGGTCCGGAACATTCCGATATGGACCGGAAAAATCCGATGCTTGCTCCGATTGACCCCTCTCTGTCTCGTTCCGAAAATATCGGAACATTCCGATGTTAACATCGGACTATCCGATATCTGTCAGCTTCCAACGGCTAGTTTCTGTGTGAGGCTATTTAGGGCCTCCCTCTTCCCCACGAGCTAGGGTTGCCTTCCACACCATTTTTGAGCAGAACTTCCAAACAACCTAGGGCTTCTTGCCCCCTCCACTCTAGATCTAAGTGATCCTCTTTGTGAGAAGAGTTGGGAGAGGGTGTGAGTGCTAAGTGAGAAGAAGTCGATCTTTGAGCACTTGAGTTCATCTCCGAGTTCGTTCTTTGTGAGCATTTGTTACTCTTGGAGGTTGAGGACTCCTAGACGGCTAGGAGTCGACCACGAGCCACCGGTGCTTTGTGTGGTGAGCCGTGTAAGTTTGTGAAGGCCGATTCCGCCTCCAGAAGGAAAGGAATCAAGGAGTAAAACCGGGGGGTCTTGGTGCGACCTCGGTGAGGGAAGGGTTGAAAGAGACCCGGGCTCAAGTGTGACCGAGCCTACCTCAACGGAGACGTAGGATCCCCTCAAGGATCCGAACTTCGGGAACAAATCTTCGTGTCTCCACTTCACTCTTGGTTCCCCACTTGCCCTTTAACTTGATTTACTTTGATTTGTGCTTATACTTGTTATTGGCTAGCACCGTCGTGTGCTATTACTCTCTCTTATGTTGTGGATTTGATTTTGGTGCAGGTATCCATATCAGACTATCCGATATCAACATCGGAACATCCGATGTTATTTTCCGCTGTGCTTTAAAAGGTTGAAAATTTGTAACGCCTATTCACCCCCCCTCTAGGCGACATCCCGATCCTTCACTCCTCCCTCCTCCTTCCTCTGCACAGCGCGCGAGGGGGCGATCCCGTCCGGATCCGGACGGGATCCCATCCCCTGGAATTTCCCATTTAAAAATTTGAATCATTTGATTTGGAGTTAAAATGCAAGAGATGCCATTTTAAAAAATTTAAAATGCTAGGAAATTTTGGATATTATTGTCAACTTCTTAATGGCCTACCCTAATGGTGATGAAACATAAAGTATCAAGTTAGAATATGACGGCATGTAAGGTTAAGAGTATGACTATGGTACTGCTTCTTGAATATGCTAATGGGCCACCGCCAATCACGATAATAGGAGCATCTTTATGGTTGTTCATATAACCAAGGCCATAATGGTGGCAACAATGGCTAGAACTTCCATGGGTACAATGACATGGTGATAGGCAGGGCATCTTCTATCTTCTACGACCATACGACCACACGAACTAACACAGCTCTTCAGATGACAGTGAGATGATCAATTGGTCATCAACTTTTTAGGATAGAGTGTCTACACACATGAACCATATCCCTTTGCTAGATGACTAAGTGTGTTTTAACGATTAATCAACTAAACCACTAGGCTATAAGTAGAACTCATTTTATTTGACTTATTGGTCTATGAGATAGGATACAACAAATTCTTATGTTGTGCAACCTCTGCCTTCCATTTCTCGTGATCTGCACGTATTAACCACTGCCTCGTCATCTCCGGCCACCAACCGTGACTAGCTAGTGGCGCCCTCGCCACCACTGTCGGGACCCGAAATGGAGTCGAGTCCCTATTGTGCTTTACTCGTTCAAGTCCCTGGATCACATAGCTTGAACACACAACATACAGCTCTTGGATCACAACCATAAGCGCCCGTTACATCATAGTACTCGCCAACATGGCGTTACTACAATAAGTCTCAAACACTACGGCCTTTACATAACATCGCAGCGGAAGTCTTCAAACACATTATTAAAACAAAAACACATAAAGCACGAGCAGAAGTCCCAACTCCACAGTCATACTGTAGAGAGCAGCACATAGATAGCTAAAAGTCTTCGTCCTGGATCTCGACAGCGAATCCATTGTCTTCATGGTACTCTTCCTCCGGATACTCCTCCGATGGTCCAATACCTGCTCGTTGGAATGAGCAGCCCGCATGAAAGGCAGGGGTGAGTACCCGAATACTCAACAAGCGAGGCTGACTAAATGCAACTAAGGCTCCAAAGGAATGTGTGCAGGGGTTATTTTTGCATAAACCCAGCTTTTCGAGGGTTTTTCCTATATTTTGAAATATGAGGAAAAACATGATTTAAACAAATATTTAGTTTTCAATTTCTTTTCCTTCCTTCGGTCACAGCCGGAAATTTCCCAAGTGGCTAGATCATGGTTCCCCGCCATGAACCTATACCCTCATCACTCACAGTTCCCCACTGTGAGGAGAATAAAACAAATTTCTTTTAAAAACATTTTAAAAATCAAAACGAACACTACCAAAGAGGCAGCTCCCTGGCATCCACCCTTGACCATGGGCATGGCTGTCATGACAGTTTTACACTTTGCAGAGGTTGCACGCTTTACCCACTATACAGGATTTCTCGGGCCAAAGGGTCTTCCTGACAAGGCCTTTGGCAGTCTTCCTCATAATTCGGTAACCCCGCTCCCAACAGCACAACAATGGGTACCATTGGCCTCGGCTTAGTACCACACTCGACTGGCTGCGGGTTGCACCATTGGCCTCAGCATAGTACAACCCAAGACCATTGCCCTTAGGATAGTCCCACCGGATGGGCACCGAACTAGAAGTCCAAAAGCTACTAAGCCAAAGGTCTGCCCACACAGGCACTCAATTGTCGCACTGTAGTACTTAGCTCGACTACCTCAAGGAATCGGTCCTTAGCGATCGGGGTGGGTCCTACACTTGACCCAGATCTCGTGCAACATTGGCCTCAGCATAATGCACACCACCTTTCATCCAGCCACCCCAATCAGGTTTTGCAAAATACCTTTATCCCGATAGTTCCCCACTATCATCTACACCCATATAAAAAGGCGACATGTTCAACTGTGTTTTCAAAACACGCGTAGTTCATCGGCATAGTAGTTTAAACAGGTGCAGGCAGGGACATTGCAATTCTAAGCAATTCTAGTGAGAGCAAAACCTAATTTCAATGGAGGGCTATTATGTAAGACTACATATTAGTCCTATGGCATCAAGCAATGTTGTGGTATAACTAAATAATTATTTGGGATTAGCTACTCTAGTTACATAGCCAATTTTATTGTTAACTTACATGCATATTTAAGAAAGACATCTAGAAAGGCATTATAAAATAGTAGGTAGCAAGGTTCAGCAGTTGCCTTGTTGAGCACAGTGGACACACTCCCTCGGTGTGTCGGCAAATCGTTCCTCGTCGCCCGATCCTAACGTACGACAATAACGGAAAGAAATTTAATAATGCGAGAAATCCAAAATTAAATGGATGCACATGCTCATGCAAATATTACAGAAGATACAAATCTGTCCAAAGGTAGTTATAACATTAGTTTTGTAATTTTTGCAAACAAACATTAATTACAATAATTGCTAAAGTACTTATTAAAAATATATCGTGGATGAAACATTCTGTACATATATAGTACCAAATTTTACCATCAAACACTACATAATTTTATAAACCTAACAAAATTGGTTTGGTAACTTTTGCACTAATATTTTAATAACTAAAAATGCTACTAGTTTGATTATTCAATAAATCATACAGAAATTTATATGAGTTGAAACAGCACCAAACTTGGCTGTAAAATACTAAACATGTTTAGGAACATAGGAAAATTGGTTTCATATTTTTCCGAGCTACAGAGAATTTTAAATAATTATTTGAAGCTTCAGCCTTTTCAGGAAAATCAGACAATTCAGAAAAATGAGTGGGCCGGCCCATATAGCCTTGCGGCCTGGTCGGTTGAAGGGCTGGTACAACACCTTCTTCAACCTCCAGCCGTGCCAGGCAGAGGAGGGAGGCGCGCGGGGAGACGGCGCTCCGGTGAGGGGGCGGCGACGGCGAGCGGCGGAGGAGGTCGGTGGGGTGTGGCAACCTCGCCAGCAGCGCCGGCTTGGCTTGAGGCGGCCCGAGGCGGCGGCGCGGCGGCGCTCAGCGGCGGCTCGGTGGCATAGGGGTTAGGGGAAGGGGCGGCGCTGCTTCGCGTGGGCACGGGGAAGGCGGCGGTGGCGGCGGCTTGGGCTAGTAGTGCCTGAGGGGGCGGCGCGACACAGAGGTGGCGCGGCGGCCATGTGGAGACGGCGGGAGCTCCGGCGATGTCGGCTCCGGCCCGATTAATCAAGGGGAAACATTCTAAACGCTATAGGGATGCTACTGGAGAGAGTAATCGGAATATTACTGCACGGCAATGACGGATTCGACGCCGGTACCTTCGGGTGGTTCTCCGGACTGCTGCGGCTTCGGCGTCCAATAGGCGGCATTCCGGTGGTCGTCTCCTGCGGTTCAAAGGAAAAATGGATTCATGGGAGATCAAGGCAGGACATGCTGGAAAGAACTCAGCAAGAAATCTCAGCCAAAGCTCTAATCGAAGGAGAGAACAAAAGGAAAAGAAACAGCTCGGGTGAGGGAGATGGAGAGGTTTGGCTACACAAATGCTCTCCTTGATGACCATTAAACACTGAGAAGAAACTGCTACATCCATCCTTGATGATTTGCAAATGGAAATAAATGGGTTTTGGGTGCTTTTTAATGGTCATTTGGGCACTAATTGGAGGAATTGGAAGGGCTAGAAGAGATGGCTGCGCAAGGGATGGTGGGAAGAGAGAGAAAGAGGTGAGAGAGTGGATGACAAGTGGGTCCCACTCGGATTTGAGGAGTTTTGCTAATTATTTCCATAAGAAAAGGGGCAAAACGGGCTTAAAATACTATTTAAAAATATATTTAGGATTTTTCACCCACTTAAAATAATTTAACAATTAATTATATTTAATAAGTAGCACAATTTATATTTTTACCAAATTTTCCAATCAATAAATTATTTTTAAGAAGGTACTTAGTCATTTTCTAGTTAACTAGAAATATATATATTTAATATATATATATAAGTAACATACTCATTTTTGTAAGTAAAGGTATTTTTAATTCATAAAATAATTTGGATGAAGATGCAATGCCATGATTTTTAATTTTTGAAAAATGAGGATGTTACAACCACGTTGCTCCATCCCCTTCTTCTCACCACCACATCGGCCTCACTTGTCCTAACTCTGGCTATGGGTGTTGGTCCATGCACAACCAACACCTCACCTTCTTTGTTTGTCCCTATGGTTAAGATGGCGGCACGACATCGTTCCCTTGTTCCCCGCCCTCGATCCCCTCCTACTACTGGGCCACCGTCTTCCTCTAAATCCAAGGATATGGTAAACTTATACCACAACAAGGGGGAGGGGGCAGCGCCGCTGACGAAGAAGGGCTGTGAAGTATGAAGAAGAGGAGGTGTTGTGTAAAGGAGAAATAAAGACCAAAGTGGCGAGGTTATTCCATCATGACGGGACATAGAAGTAGTACTAGCAAGGTTTGCGCACCATGGCGCGCTCGTGCATAACTTGTGTTTATTTTAAACTCTTCTAGGCGTACACATACTCTTAATATATAGGGCATATTGTTATATCTTATATCGGTATTGTGTAAATATGACACAAGATAGAACAAAAACATTTATTGCCTTTAATATTTTGCGATGTGTAAACAGCTGATCAAAAGCATTTGCGAAGAATGTCAAGATGACACCATGTCATCATATTACAGAAAATTTAGGGAACTTATAATTAAAAATCAAATGCAGCACACATATGTGGAATTTTTTTCTATTTATCTTTTCTATTAATATGGCAACACCACTTAGAGCATAATTATATTAAGATTGCACAAAATATCTCCTTTCTCAATAATATTACAGAAATAATTTTGATGTCAGTAACTAAACCGGCACATGAAATTTTCAGATACTAAGTTACCAAACAGACCTTCAAAATCGGCTTATGAACTTTAGGCACTGCGCACCTAACAGGCGATAAGAAAAGTCAGCACATTAAGCATTAGTAATTTTTGAGTGGCAAGTATGATGTGATAAAGCATACACCATATAGATATCACGTGCTATTGATCGAGATGAGTAAAATACACAAACAATAAACTTTGGTGGTCTATGAGAAACACACTATATTGACATAAGTATTAAAAATAAGCTTCAGATATTACATAATAAAATGTGTTTATGATTACATCGATGGCGAATGAATATCAAAGGATTTTCAAGAAACCATGAAGGAACAGGACGATGAGAGAATCCATAGATGTATCATAATTTTGCACATTTAGCATGGCAGAAATGAGGATGATTTGATTTGCCTACAAAAGAACGTGGGTGCCACCTTGGACTCACCTGCACGAAGCAATCACCACTCTTGAGAACTCAACCGCGTGAGGATGCCATCATGGACCTAATACCACTGCAAGGATGGTGTAGACACTACAGGAATCGTAACTATTGTCGGTGGCCACTCCCGCCGACACAGCTTCCAATACCGCCGACATAGAGACTTGTCGGCGGCCAGCCGCCGACGTAGCGTCGACGACACAGGCCAAAATTGTCGGCAGCCCCGCCGACACAGATGCACTAATGACAAGCCACCTAGGTTAATTCTGTGTCGGCGGCCCCACGAGCCGACCACACAAGATCCCCCTGACGGAACGCACCGGGTGACGGCGCTCTGCCAAGTGGACCCCACAGTCGAACGATGGGCCGGCACGTGGCACGTCAATGTGGTCGGCCTCAAGTAATACCGCCGACATAGCTCGGCCTTGCTGGTTTGCCTGCCTACATTTATGTCGGCGGCTTCAAGGGATACCGCCGATAAAGATAAAGCTATGTCGGCGGTCCTAGCTCTAGCCGCCGACAGTAATTGAGTGTACAGGGCTCTCGTGTATAGAGCAGTGTGGTCGGCCGAGGTCATGGCCGATGACATAGACTGTGTTCCAAAAATAAAAATTTCTGGTAATTA
>SPJY01007085.1:2726274-2754957 GCA_005191435.1 Raddia distichophylla | reverse complement strand
GCGTGGGGTGAGCTGGGCGCGGGTGCGGGGGCATGGGGAGGTATCCCGTTGGCGACGGGATACCGTTCCTAGGAATTCCTGATCTTGAATATATCCGATATATCCAGCAGTTGCGAAGACAGTCGTCCTTGCCTGATCTAGGAAAGGCTCTCAGCATTCTAAAAAAAAAAAGAAAAAGGAAAGGCTCTCAGCATCTAGTGTTTAGAAAAAACTTTATTGTGTTCATAAAATGCATGATGTGGTTATCCGCCGCCCAACGACAAAGTTACAAAAGACAAATAATATATGCAATTGGCTAGATTAGGTTCAAGATGTCACTTGTATTCATGGCTGTATCTGCACTTAATTACTCGACTCACCGTCGACTTGATTATTATACGTCTAATTGGGATTGTCATCGATATCTTGATTGCAGCCTGCAGGAATGACGGAAGTTTTGCTACTCTTTTTCTTGAATTAAATGCTCAATTGTAGATAGGTTTCGTATATGCCATTGCTCATCAACCGTTTTCTAGTGTCAGCCAAGATCTAGGGGGCTTTCCACCATAAACTACGCTATCTTAATTTTAGGATACGTGTGAAATGTGACGCTAAACTAGTCGATGTGACCCTAGACCCAACGTTCTAACCCAATTGTTTCGTATGGCATTGTTTAACAAGAGGGTTCTAATTATATACCATCCATTTATTCAGTTGGATTGTAATTAATATAGGAGCTTCTTCTAACTGCGGATTGCCTAGCTAGGAGAGTCTGGCTTCACTAGTTTAATTTGCTGTGTTTTCATTGTCTGGTTGATCCTGTTTAATTTAATGTTGCTTCATATGAAGAATTTCACAGTATTTTTCATGTATAATGTTTCTGTCAGGCTACTCAATGTGTTTAGCACTTAAAGCTCTTTAGGTACGAGGAATAGTGCTGGGTTGGACTTTGCGAATTATTTGCCTTGATATACTTTGGTGGTAACTAAACTAGACTTGTTTGATATTCATTTGTGTTCTCGAAATATCTTGTGGACTATTTTAGAAGTGCAAGGTTTTGACATTGTCACGTTTTTCTGGCATGAAATTGTGCCTTGGTTTCAAGAAATTCTCTAATGGCAAAATAACTATCTGTTTTTATGTTGTAGTTTCAATTTATTTAATATGCCTGATCACTCTTTTTTTCCTATAATGCTTTGGCAATTGTTGGTAAGAAGCTAGAGCTCAGTTGGTTAAAATTAAATTTGCAGATATCATTGAGAGATTTCATATCACAACCTTTGTACTGCTTGTACTTCCTCAAAATATCTTGAAAGCAGAGGGACCATTTATCTTTCCTTCTTGCAGTTAGAGACTTGATGTTTTCATAACCAATATTACATTATTATTTTTTATCACTGCATAATGCTTCGTTGGTATTTATGTGTGAAGTACTTATTGATGCTATCAAGCATTCTTTCCTTACAAAATTTTATGAGATAAACACAGCTTATTATTCAGTTTTTGGAAGACCTATGCAAGCAGGTGATATTCTCATAAATTACTTCATTTGTTACATATGTATCTCATTTCTTCCATCAAATCTCCGTCGTTTTTTAATTTCTAACTTCTTCCCATATTGAATGTTCTTAATGATCTCCACGAGCATCCATGGATTCTAAACTGGAGCCTTTAGTATCAAATCCAATAAAAATATATCCAATGGAAATATCATCATTAAGAAGCTGACAATCAGTGTATCAACAACCAAATGAAAACAAAAGCAGAAAAACCAAATGCCACGTGCCAGAGGCGTATGAACCTTTCTAGTATGATACATTGGCTTGATCTTTTAACATCGTCTCTGGTCCATCTGTTTTTTTAGGTTTTTTAGCATTTCATTTTATCTAGGGATGGACAGCTAACATATCTTGCCTCTCTCTTTATCTTTCTTGTCAAGAAGATCCCTAGCAGCAAGGTTAGTGTATTGTTGTTAATCCTACCTTCTCCTCTTGTTTGTGTCTTATAGCAATTTGCCATGAATAATTTTAGCATGTGGTTAGCCAGAATGCATTTTGACAAAAAATGAGATTCTGTTATTTTTTTCATTATTTACTTTGAAATTTTCATAAGTGTGAGGAGATATATTTTTTTATTTGGTTCAGAATTTTAGATACGTGGATTTATGAATTGACTTAAACCCTGAACCCTAAGAGATTACAGATCTTGTTCATTGCACTTAATTATCGAATAATTATCTCCTGCATTTGATCAAGATTTAAATTCTATTATTAGGTGTACCGATGATGCACAATTCTATTATTGAGAAATATTATTTCTATTCTTCATTTGTGTTGTGCATTGCCACACCTACAAACACTTTATTGCTGTCTTGGCATTGTTCCTGCTGCATACTTACATGTAAGACAGGTAAAAAAATAATAGTCTTACGGAGAATGTGAATTTTCAATGTTATTTTAGTTTTATGCGTCTCCCCAATCTATGTTTTGTATCCATATTTTATTAGTTTCCAACTTTACTGCACAGCAAGTTTAAAGTTGGACCTACTAGATTATTAGAATGGGATTCCACGAAGGAGTGTGTTTTTTTTCTTATAATGTCGCATTTAATTTTGAGATTTGGAAGTCCAATTTATCAATTAGTGCTTTGATGTGCATTCCACTCCCAACCATTCTTCATTAATTTAGCCATCTTTATTTGGGGGATTTTCTCTCAAGATTATATTTTTTAGGCAAACCCTATATTGGGATATTGATAACAAATATGTGTGCTGAGATAATGAACGACAAAGAGAACGAAGGATTATTGTTGTTGCAACTGCATCTCGCCTGTTGAAATTGCTATAGGTATTATTAAGTATTATCATAGTCCGGTCAAATTCCTGACGTGCAAATGCCAACAATGAAATGGAATACAAATGTTTCCGGTTTTCTTAGATGATGATATTTGTTTCCTGCCCTTCTATTCTGAGATGTTGATCTTCTCTGAATATATGTTGTGATTGTGATGAACATATGTTTGTAATTTTGGAAAGTTGAATTTGTTTAGTAAGAGCAGTTTTATATGACTGTGATTGAAAGAACCAGATGCCCTATTTTTATTTGGGGATTCTACAATAAGTAAATGCTATTATTATTTGCAAATGTTGTCGATATTGTGTTGTGATTATTTGTAAATGAATATTTTTTCCTGTTCTGCCTTCATTCTCGACAGCCTTTACACTAGACATCGTGATACGTTGTCGCACCCCTCGGATGGCCGACTACCGTAGAATCTCGACCGCTAGGGAAAACCGTCGAGACAGGTAATCTCGACGGCCGGGCCGTCGAGATTGACGTCACATGCTATCTTGACCGAGCGGTCCTGACAGCCTAATCTTGACGGCTGGCCGTCGAGATTAACCTTCCTTGACGACTTTGGCACCTTTCTCGGTGGCTTTGGCCATCGAGATTGCCGGCGATCCGCGTGGTGACTCGTTGCTTTGTGTCCTCTGCAGCTAGGCTATCTAAATGGCAAGCCACCTTATGAAGCATTGCAGCTTTGCTAAGAAGGTGTGAAATATGGTGTGCTACCTTTGGCAACATATCCAACCCTACATTTCTCTTCGGGCCCGTCAACTTCCGTTGGTCATTGCTATAGCCTGTTTGATATAAATTCTGGAAGAAGCTGATGGTGTTATATCATATACACAATGTGGAATCTTTGGAAGGAGCGTAGTATCAAGATTTTCAACCAAACTTTTCGGACACCACGCACTTGAGGCAGCTAATCTCACAAATGATGAGCTAATTAGTGTAGTGCTGCCTATGTACAGGTTTAGATCGAGGCCTGTGTACAGGTTTTTTGGCCTTGTGCCAATTATTGATCCCTATGTTACTGTCATGCTGTGCATGAATTCTGTATATCTTTCGCTCATTCTATCAACGAATGTTTAGGCACTTGCCTAAATTGTCATAAAAAATACCATCCATTGAGAGGCAGCATGTACCTTTAGGTATCAAGTGGTAGTGTTGGTATGTATAAATTTTATCTGACGACACTAATGTGTGTGTATGTGTTGGGGCATGTCATGTCTTCAATGACACTCCAGCTTTGTGGGCCCGTGACGCTAGATAGTGGTAAAGGACATTCTAAGACAACTCTGCTCTGCTGTGCAAAGCAGTGGAGCTGTGGACTACAACGGCCTCGAGTATCATCATGGAAGGCCCATGAGGTAACAAACAGGGAGCGAACCGAGCCGACTGGAAGAGGATGGGAACCACTCGGACTACATGTGACTTGGACGTCAAGGATAGTCCTGAGGATAGCGTTTAGCTCCATTTGATTAGGAGATTTGTACCTATAAATACCACAACATGCTGGACAAACATAAATCGGTAGCATATACTAGATAAGATCATGTAACCTTATCTCCTTGATAATGTAATCGTCGCCTGCGTCCGCACCCGCCTATGACAGGCCGCCGCGTGTCCCAGCCATCGCCGTTGTGTCCGCGTGCGCGCCGTGGTGTCCCGAGACCGCCGGTTCCACTGGTTTTTAATCGGTTAACCCGATCAAACCGGTTTATTTATTTATGTAATTTGTGATTGATCCAAAACTTCCAGGAATTGTTCTGGGTGCATCCTAGAGCCATTAATTCCCATAAATAGCCTATAATTTCTATATTTTATTGAGATTTATGTCCTGTTGATTGCTTTGTTGTTTTTATGCATTTGCATATACGTGTAGATCGTTCGTGTTCGCATTGCTTGGGAGATTTCCAGGAGCCGTCCGGAGGAGGATTCCAAGATCAGGAGTACTACCAAGGCAAGATAGTTTGCATCTTGCTTCCTATTTTGCGAAAACTCACCATGATTACTGTTTTTATTTATTTACCTCATGCATGAAATGATGGGATCGGGTAGAATCAAAATATATTTCATATAGCGTCATTGACCATGTGAATTTAGTCTGTTTCTTGTTGCCTTAGATATTTTCTAACCTATCCTTGTGCATAGTATGCTAGTGCTCGTGGGTTGGTAGTTGGTTAGGTTCATGAGTTAATGTAATTGCTAAAGTGACTTGGTATGACTCGTGATGCTGAGTTGCTTTTAACAACCTAATCAACTAAATCTATGTGGCGTGAGTTAACTCAAGTTGGCAAGTCGAGTTGTATTGATGGTATGAGGAATGTGGTGGAGGTAGTTACCTTGGTCTAAGGACTCTTGGCGTGTGCTTATCCGGCCCAACCAAACAAGCGCAACCATAAGTGCTAGCGTCAATATGATGCACATCATGTGCTAGTCCTAACTTAGTAGTTAGAGAAAACTGTTAACATATTGTACTTAGAAAAGATCGGGCTGTGGTCTGTTGGCTCAAGAGGGGGACCCGTACTGTCGAAACCTTAAAGGGGTATCGGTGTTAACAGAAGAAACTAATGAATCTCCTTGTATCACTACTTGGTATAGGCTCCTAAGGAAGAGCTAAGACATAATAGTACCACTAGGCTTACGGGTAAAGTATGCTACAATTTGCAGAGTTTAAAACTATCATGATAGTCGTTCCCACTGTCATGGGAGGAGGAAGGTCGTACATGGTAAACTCATGTGTTAATAATTTAACTGGATGGGTTGGTGTGGTTCGAGTTGTTCGAGGCAGGTTTGATCTACAGAGGGGCTTTGGGAAGCCGAGCTCTGCGTGTTCTTATTGGGAAATCTCTCACTTATAATTGCTGTAGAAAACTGTTTCACAACACTTTAAATAATTTGACTAGAGTAGGTGTTTATACAAAATAACCACTCTGTATTTGTTATTATCCTTGCATCATTTTAAGGATTCTTGCTGGGTAGCCGTGTACTCACTATACAAACCATGGATAAATTTGTATTCAGGAGAATACATAAGTCCAATCTACTTTCAGGATTAGAAAAATTCTGTTCTGGACTTTGATTAAGATTAGCTGATGCTCAAGGGTCGGATTGGAACATCATCATAATTATATTTTCGTTGCATATTTGAATTTCCGCACTCTAATATATTATGGCAATATTATGTATCTTTAATTAAACTATTGTAATAAGTAGTTGTGTAAAAATTACTTTTGCATAATATGTTGTTTTCTTAGTTATTTGTGACTGTGTGATGATGTTTAACAAACTGTCGCTCACAAGTTGTTATCATTGATCTCCGAGACTAGCAATCGATTGTGAGTGGATCCCAGTGAAGCTGGGGTCGCGACAGTGTCCAATCATAACAGTCTTCTTCTCTCGATTGAAAAGGAGACACTTATCACAAGGGCTCTTCGTTACCCCACAAGGAGTAGGAGAGAAATCCAAACCAAAAAAAAAGCATGTGTATATGTGTTTCCATTTTTGTGTGTGATTCATTTACTTATCCCAATCATAATACATCCATCCATATTCATTTGCCATATATATTTTGCGCTATTGAATAATAAAAATGAAAGTAAAGTGGGTTAATGGTTCCTAACAGGAGTTCTAGGAAGGGCTAAGTCCTAAATCCACTCAACGATGGATGGCTAAGCACGGTTTGTCATGGATGATGTATGATCCAAACAAAATTTTGGCATCATAACCCCATTGTTGTCCGTAGGCACGCCTGATGCTTGTGCATCGGTGAATAACTAGGTTATGCAGCCAAAATTCCGTTCGGATCATACAATATCCATGATAGACCACGCTTAGCTGTCCATCGCAAGACTGTCCAAAAGTGTGGATAATTTGGGAGTGATACATCTCACAATTCAATGTGAGCTGCGTCGTTCCCAAACGGGTGGCATATAGGTTTGGTTGACTTGTGCTTTTAAAAGTGGAAGTCATAATGATGACTTAAATTAAACATTCATAGCACATAATAAATACCGCCAAATTAAATATTCTGTCACAAATATAGCCAGCTACACTCTAGCATAAATTAAGCACTCTTCCACAAATTAAGCATTCTAGTACAGATTAATAAAGATTTAATTTAATTAAAACACATCTACCGAAGTGTTGAATAATGCAAGCTAACATATCCATGACCAAGGGATATGCAATGTTCTGGTTAAAGCTATATATAAGGAAGCACTTGATTTGATATAAGATGCAATGATTATCATCAGGTCAAGCATAGTAGACATTCAAGTTTTAGCACTTTCTAGAAAAATGTTGAAATGATGTACAAATAATTAAGCTAGTAAATTAGTCTACTTATCCTAAAAGTTTCAAGTAACGTTGATATGTAATGATTTAATCTATTTCAACCTATCCCAAATTAAGTAATACAAACTAGTATCCACTCCATTGCAACCATTTCTAATCAAACCATAAGCACCTCTAGGCACCATTAGCATGCAACCATTTCTAACCAAACCATTGCAACCATTTCTAAGCAAAGCATTAGTACCTATATAGTCACCATTAGCATGCAAAAGAAATGGCAATTTACCTTGATTGAGTTGGTGGATGGAGATTGAGGCGATGTGGTGGGCTATGAACATGTGAGGTAGATAGGGGTGGGGCGGGCTATGAACGGGTGAGGCAGGCGGTGGTGGGTGAGTGGTGATTGGGGCGAGGCGGAGTGGGGTAGGCTGTGGTGGTGCTAGGCGGCCGGGGGCTTAGAAGGCAAGGTGGCTCAACCATCAGGCACCATGGTTGTGGGAACGTGCGTGGGGCGCCGCGGAGAAGGGGAGCACAACGTCGGGATGCGTCGTGGAGAAGGTAGGTCACAACGGCGCATGAGTCGGCGGAGCACAGTGACGGTGTGAAGTGTTTAGGTGATGGGCTGAACTCTGAGATCCAGCCGATCTGTGAGTGAAGAAACCCTATTCGATTATTATATTTACGTTGGTCTAACTGATGTAAATAACCTAGTGATGCCATTTGTCCTATTTACATCAGTCGAGTCAATGTCAATACACTTTGCTCTAGCACGACGAGCTTTTGTCTACCCCTGTCAACACTATTTATGTCGGTCGAGATGACATAAATAACCCAGCTATGGCACATGTACCATTTACATCAGCCTGGACGTAAATGAACCGGTGGTGCCACGTGTCTTATTCAGTACGTCAGCCTTTCCGACTTTAATAATGGCCCACCGTGCTGAGCAAAGTTTTCAAAATTTTCTCCCGCGACCTTGTCCCATATTGACGTCAGGTAGGCTGACGTAAGTAACTTGTCATATGACATGTGTCTTATTTACGTTAGCCTAGCCGACGTAAATAGCAGTCCAACCCGTTGGTAAAATATATATTTTTTTCTCACAGTACGTTGCCTTTTTTTCTAGGTTGACGTAAATAAGCTTTATTTACATAGGCATTTTGCAACCAAAGGTAAATATATTTAGCAACGTTAATAGTTCTGGTTATAAATGTCCGACGTCCGATTTATGACGTGCACCACCCAAATTAAGGTCCTGTCTGTTTAGGTTGATCTGAATGGCCGAACAACTGAAATGACTGAATTTCAAGAGCTTCTCGAGATACTTTTTAGATTCAGTTCTATTTCATTTGACTTGATTTTAAAAGCGTTAGAACCCATCTTCAAGACAGCGGGAAACGGACTTAAAAAAACTCAAGTCGAGTCAATGTCAATACACTTTGCTCTAGCACGATGAGCTTTTGTCTACCCCATTCAACACTATTTATGTCGGTCGAGATGACATAAATAACCCAGCTATGGCACGTGTACTTTTACATCAGCCTGGACGTAAATGAACCGGTGGTGCCACGTGTCTTATTCAGTACGTCAGCCTTTCCGACTTTAATAATGGCCCACCGTGCTGAGCAAAGTTTTCAAAATTTTCTCCCGCGACCTTGTCCCATATTGACGTCAGGTAGGCTGACGTAAGTAACTTGTCATATGACATGTGTCTTATTTACGTTAGCCTAGCCGACGTAAATAGCGGTCCAACCCGTTGGTAAAATATAATTTTTTTCTCACGGGTCTTATTCCCGTAAATACGTTGCCTTTTTTTCTAGGTTGACGTAAATAAGCTTTATTTACATAGGCATTTCGTAACCAAAGGTAAATATATTTAGCAACGTTAATAGTTTTGTTTATAAATGTCCGACATCCGATTTATGACGTGCACCACCCAAATTAAGGTCATGTCCTTTTAGGTTGATCTGAATGACTGAATAGCTGAAATGACTGAATTTCAAGAGCTTCTCGAGATACTTTCTAGATTCAGTTCTATTTCGTTTGACTTGCTTTTAAAAGCGTTAGAACCCATTTTCGAGATAGCGGGAAACAGACTTAAAAAACTCAAATCATATGTCTTTTTAAAACGTACATAAGATATTAAGCTGTTAAACTTAAGCTGTTAAGATAAAAGGAAGGACTGGGCTACAAGATGGACGTCCGTTCGGCCAGCGCTCCGTTCGGACGCTCCTCGGCCCCAAATTGGCCCAGTAAACCTTCGCCGGAACAATTCGCGTTAACGTCCGGAACAATGCGCGCTTTTGTCCGAACAATTCGCTATTATGTCATCGCTGATGTCAGCGAAGATTCCTTTTTTCATTTTTCTTTAAACGATCATAACTTTTGACTGAGAGTTCCAATCCACAAACCGTTTTCACCAACGTGTTCCTCGCATTTTTCGAACAAAACAAGACCCATGTTGCTATATAAATTTTACTGGAACAATTTGTTTATACTAATGGAACAATTAATTTGGCCTGTTTGAATAATACGTCTAATCTGATGGAACAACTTAGAATTTGGTCTGCTGGAACAATATGATGTCTTGTCTGATAGAACAACTTGTATACATATTGGAACAATACATTTGGTCTGCTGGAACTGTGAAAGAAATGACTACTGGAACAATATGCTTTGCCTACTAAAACAATAATTTTTGCATGCTGGAACAGCAAGGTTTGCCTATTGGAACAATAAAAGTTGTCTAATGGTACAATAAGGTTTGTCCTACTGGAACAGTTGAACTTTGCCTACTGAAACAATAACTTTTGTCTTCTGAAACAATAACTTTTGCCTTCTGAAACAAATAAAAGTTTTGCCTACCAGAACAATAAAGTTTGCCTACTGGAATAATAAAGTTTGCCCTAACGGAACAGTTGAGCTTGCCTACAGGAACAATAACTTTTGCCTTCCAGAACAATAGTTTTTGCCTTCTGAAACAAATAAGGTTTTGTCTATTGGAACAATAAAATTTACCTACTGGAACAATGAAGGTTGCCTATTGGAACAATGAGTTTATCTTCTCGAAACAATCTATCTTGCCTGCTGAACAATGAGTCTAGCCTCTCGGAATAATCAATCTTGTCTGCTGGAACAATTTTTATACATGTTGGAACAATGTATTTGATCTGCTGAAACAATAGGCTAGACCCAATTGGAACAGTATGTCTTGTCTGATGGAACAACTTGTATATCTATTGTAACAATGTATTTGGTCTGCTGGAGCAATTGGCTAACCCAATTAGAACAAATATGTCTAGTCTGATGGGCCACAACTTGTATATCTACTGGAACAATCTATTTTCCTTGCTGGAACAATGAGTCTAGCCTCCCAGAACAATCTATCTTGCATGTGGAACAATTGTACCAATAAAAATTCAAAATTCAAAAAAAAGAAAAAAGAAAAGTATTTAAAATGACTTCATTAAGAATTTAGATGAATTATGAAATTTGTTCTACGTAATGTGGACTCCGGATGAAAAAGATACACAAAAGAGAAATCAAAATTAGCATAATCAAAAAATGGCTGGTGCGTATGTACGAGCAGCTAGCTAGCGTGGGTTGTCTCCTCGTATGCACGCGCGGGCTGCTGGGCCGCGGCGTCCGACGCCTATCGGACGTACGCTTTGAAGCATTTTCGCAAAAAGAATATAGACTAAAAAAATTGGTTGACCTATGCACGAAACAGTTCTTCCGATGTACCAATATCGTAGAGGGATCGCTGCAAACCTGAATCCAGAGGCCATGACAAACTGTGAAGGTATGGATCGGCATGGCCGTGTGTAGGATGATGGCCAAGATTCAGGGCTTGTTTGGTTCGTGATTAAAATTGCCACATCTAAGGTTAGCAGTCCGCCTAAGGTTAGCAAATGTGTGGCTGTGAAAACACCGCCTCATCTTAGACGAAAAAACATGAAGAGAATGCACTGCTAGCTGTCTAACTTTGTTTGGCGCGCCTAATCTTAGTAACGAACCAAACACCCGTCTTAGCCATTGCGGTACGCCTAAGCTTAGGCATGTCAATGTTAAGCAGCGAACCAAACAGGACCTCAACCTGCCTATTCGGCGTACGGATATATAATGTTTTGTCACACTTGCCACATTATTTAAAACGTTCATTTTCAGGGGAATAAAAATTGAACTCGCAGAGCAGCTGAGCATATGACTTTTATGAATTTTGCAAATTTCGTTTTATATGCTAAGAACGTACAGGAGCAAACCAAACTGCCACCTCAGTTTAGTGCAAAAATGAAATATAGACCTTGTTTGTTTAAGCTGAAAGTTGCTGAAAACTTTAATCTAAAAAAGTTAGTGACGTTTTAAATAATTTAAAAATAATCAAAGATATTTACAAATTCTAAAAAAACTATTTAAAACTTCACAATAAAAACTGCACATACATAATTTGGTTCATAAAAAAATAATAGATTTTTATTTAATTTAATCTGAAACAAGACCACGAAGAGCAGCTTAATCCTAACGCGAACGTGCTAGGAAGGTAAGGTAGACCGAGAGGCTTTGACGTAGCACCTGGACACATCACTCGAATAGATACTTACTGGTTGGTGAAGTAATGTGGTACAACGATTTTCCGAAATTGATAAAAACAGAGCTAAAGCTGCTGATGTGCTAGCTATTCTCTTTGGGGTTTCTTCTCTCTAGTCCTTAGGTGGTTAGAAGAGAATCATAGTACCTATTTGATGACGAGGCACGTATGAATATTTAGAAATTGATGCAACTGTAAGTGTATGCATGAGCATGAGCCACCTCAGACCAACGCCCTTTCCTCATAGAATCACCGTCATGATCTCTATATTTTATTTTCTATATCTCTTTTCCAAATTACTAATCGTTTTATATATTTGCATCATTTCTACGAGTTTTCCATTCTCGAAAAAAATATAAAAGCCCTCTATTTAGAGGGGTAGATATGCTGTGCAATCAGCTGTTCCGTGCAATCGCCGTGCAATCTAACTACCAAAAATTGCAAAAAATTCTGAAAAAATTTGTACATGTGCTCTTCAACTTACTCTATCTTTGGTTAAAATTTCAAGTTCAAATTCATCCTATAGTCAGAGTTATAAAAAAGAGAAAAAACAGACAGTTTTGATAAGTTCAAAATTGATAGAATTTTCTCTTTTTTGTAACGTTCAATATAGGATGAATTTGAACTTGAAATTTTAACCAGAGATAGAGTAAGTTGAAGAGTACATGTACAAATTTTTTCAGAATTTTTTGCAACTTTTGGTAGTTCGATTGCACGGCGATTGCACGGAACAGCTGATTGCACAGCATATCTACCCCTCTTCTTCTTGCGGGAGAAGAATGGGAACCTGGCAGGTGGCAGCCAATGCAGTCGACTGACGAGTTTGCAGCCATATAGCACGAGCGGAGCCAATATGTACCGCATGGAGTCGAGCGGAGCCCATATGTACCGCTCTTTTCCCTGAAGGAGTCGAGAGCTCTCTTTTTCTTGCAGGAGAAAAATGGAAACCTGGCAACCAATGCAGTCGACTGACGAGTTTGTGGGCCATATACACCACGTGGATCGCGGAAAATCTCGACGGTCGAGAAAGGTCTCTAAACCGTCGAGACAGATCAATCTCGACGGCTAGCCATCGAGATTTGGCCATTGAGATAGAGTGGTTGAGAGAGACGACCAATCTCGACGGCCAGGCCGTCAGTAGAGTCTATCTTGACGGCTACAACCCAGCCGTCGTAATAAAATCGTTGGGCAGGCATGACCTATGGCACCACCAATCTTGACGGTTAAGAACCGTCGACACAGCTCCTTGGCAGGCCGCGCAGGGCAGCGGCCCAGCCCAATTGATCAGTCATGACGGCTGGCCAGTCGTCGAGATTGCTTTGTCCTCCTCCAGGTCGACCCGGCCCTGGCCTGCGCCGGTCGGTGGGCCATGGAAATCTGTCTCGACGGCCATGTTCTTTCTATATTGGCTAAAGATGTTATGACTATTCTTGTTTCAACCATCTCTTCGGAGTCTACCTTTAGTCTTACTGGCAGGATCATCGAGGATAGGCGACGTCGTCTGGCCACTGACATGGTAGAGATGCTGTGCTGCTTGAAGGATTGGGAGCAAGGTGATGCCCGTGCACAACACAACGTCGAGAACCAAGAACTGGACGAGGCTTTTCTGAACTTATACCTTGATGAAGAGGATCCAGCAGCCTCTGTCACTGTGTAATAGTTATATACTTATATTTGCATGATCTGGTGATCTGGTTTGTAACTTAAGTAGTTAACTATGGTCTATGGACATGTGGTAGTGTGGTGAACTGCTGAACTGAACTTATAAACTGAGCTGGGCCTTGGCGGCTGCACTCTTTTTTTTTTTCCTTCTAGGGTTTTTCCTCACGAGGTGTGAGTTTTACCTAGAAGGTTTTTAATGAGGCAGTCTGTGAAGTTCTGAGGCTCTGAGGTCTGATCATCTGAGTTCTTAACATTGTTGAGTTGTTTTGAGATTTTCTGGGATCATAAGTTCATAACATATATGAATTTGAGTTTTCAGTCAAGTTTTGTATGTCAAATGGGAATTATGGGATCGAATTTTAGTTTGTGACGTTTTTCTGCATCTGGAATGTGTGCTTTTGGTATCGGGCTAACGGGCCGGCACGGCCCTACGGGCTAGCCGGGTTGACGGGTCGGCACGGCATGATTAATACTTAGTCGTGCCGTGCCTGGGCCGAGACCTCGGCCCATGGGCCGTCACAGCGCGGCACGATTACTTACACGTGCCGTGCCGGGCCCGTGTTAATCGTGCCGTGCCCTGGCGGCTCGGGCCGTGCCGCCCGTTTGGCCAACTATAGGCATGAGCTAGAGTGGAAGTGGAATAGTAATATTTTATTTTATTTGCAAACAAAAGAGACCGGCAAGGCGCGGCCCCACCCGTCAGTCCACGCCGTCTTCCTTGGGCGGTTCGAAATTCCTTGCTTGGCTCGCCGGCCATCCCATTCCCTCCCTCCCCTCCCCCTGCGCTCCGCCGCCGGCAAAAGCGGAAAGGAGGGGGAGCACACAAGCTAATCCGGCCCCCCTCGAAAGCCAAAGCCACAAAAGCGGAAAAGCGCGCTCCACTCCACACTCGCCCGCACCACTCCCTCCTCTCCTCTCCTCTTAAGAAGATGCCTTGCCCCCCGCCGCTCCCTTGGCTCCCTCCCTTCCCCCTCCCCTCCGCGCTTCGGCCACCGCCGCGCCGCTGCTCCTCCTCCACCCGAGCACCAACACCGCCACCGCCACCGCGCCGGCGCCGGCGCCGGCGGCGGCATGGCGGCCCACAGCGCCGGGATGGCGACCCCGCAGCCGTCGCTGCGGCGCGGCGTCTCCCGGGCCTTCACCAAGCTGCCGGACGGCCTCTCCGGGGAGGACGCCGGGGACGCCATCCAGGAGGAGAGCGAGCTCGTGCCCTCCTCCCTCGCGCCCATCGTCCCCATCCTCCGCGCCGCCAACGAGATCGAGGGGGAAAACCCCCGCGTCGCCTACCTCTGTGCGCACCACCCTACAGCCTGCATGCGTGCTCTCTCCTCCTAAATTCACTGCTGTTTCTTTGTTCCTCCGATGCTTTCTGCCTGACTTGTGCTCGGCCTTTGGTGCATGTTCAACAAGGCCGCTTCACCGCGTTCGAGAAGGCTCACACTATGAATCCAACCTCAAGTGGGCGTGGGGTACGGCAATTCAAAACGTACCTGCTGCATAGGCTGGAAAAGGTTTGCCTGTGCTGGATGCTCAACAAACGATGCTATGACTAAAATATATATTCATCAACTAAAGAAAGAACTATGTGTCATGATAAATTTGACTGTATGTAATGTAATATTATTAAAGAAGGCTACATGGGAATTACTCTCCCATATCGATTCCTTTGCACACGTTGTTGAACCTAATGCAGTCATGCAGGCTGCAGCAGCACCACTAAACACACTGCTTTAAGCAGTGCATAGAGTTATCTCCCAACTGGTGACCCAAAATTTGCATTTAGTCACTTGTGCTAGTTTGTCTTCCTAAAATTTGCATTTAGTCACTTGTGCTTGTTTGTCTTGCTAGTAGTTTTGTGTTATGACCACTTTTCCAGAAAACTTGGCATTTTGCGGTTCATGGAAAAAAAAAATTAGTTTGTGGAGCAAGAAGCTTCAAGTATATATAATTTTACTTCAAAAATTTAAATAAAATCATTGTGGATTGTTTATAACTAGAGGAAAAAAGCCTCAGTATGTCAACTACCACAGCTGGCTTTCAAAGTAGAAGTATATGTGTCTTGACATGTTTGACGTTTGTTATTTGACAGGATGAACAAGAAACACATCGCAGACTTGCATCAACTGACGCAAAAGAGATTCAAAGGTTTTATGAGCACTACTGCAATAAATATCTTGAGAAGGGTCTAGAAACAAGAAAACCGTAAGATTGACTAGTGTTCCATTGCATTAGCAGTCTCTTTTTTATGCAAATCGTTATCTATGACTAAAATATCTATTCATCAACTAAAGAAAGAACTATGTGTCATGATAAATTTGACTGTATGTAATGTAATATTATTAAAGAAGGCTACATGGGATTTACTCTCCCATATCGATTCCTTTGCACACGTTGTTGAACCTAATGCAGTCATGCAGGCTGCAGCAGCACCACTAAACACACTGCTTTAAGCAGTGCATAGAGTTATCTCCCAACTGGTGACCCAAAATTTGCATTTAGTCACTTGTGCTAGTTTGTCTTCCTAAAATTTGCATTTAGTCACTTGTGCTTGTTTGTCTTGCTAGTAGTTTCGTGTTATGACCACTTTTCCAGAAAACTTGGCATTTTGCGGTTCATGCAAAAACAAATTAGTCCCTGTTAGTTTTTGGCAAAACTTTGTGGAGCAAGAAGCTTCAAGTATATATAATTTTACTTAAAAAATTTAAATAAAATCATTGTGGATTGTTTATAACTAGAGGAGAAAAGCCTCAGTATGTCAATTACCATAGCTGGCTTTCAAAGTAGAAGTATATGTGTCTTGACATGTCTGACGTTTGTTATTTGACAGGATGAACAAGAAACACAGCGCAGCAGACGTGCACCAACTGACGCGAAAGAGATTCAAAAGTTTTATGAGCACTACTGCAGGGAATATCTTGAGAAGGGTCTAGAAACGAGAAAACCGTAAGATTGACTAGTGTTCCATTGCATTAGCAGTCTCTTTTTTATGCAAATCGTTATCCGTAATCTATGTCACTTATTATTCTTTGAATGGCGTAGGGAGGAGATGGCTAAATACTATCAGATTGCCTCCGTCCTATATGATGTTCTAAAGACTATGAGGCCTGAAAAATTTCGCCACGAGGTAATTCCAGCTATTGCATATACTTGCAAGTTACTAATTTCATCTTTATCCGCTTTGTTTGTATAATGAAATACGATTGTTTTTTCTTCAGTTGGATAAGTATGCTGAGAAAGCTTCCTCTGCACGCTATAACATTCTACCCCTTAATATTCGTGATATGCCTGGTCGTCCTATACAACCTGTAATGGAAATTCCTGAGGTTATATTCGTACCCTAAATTGTTATTGATTTATCGAACTGTTGTTGTAAATACCATACGTAGCATTAATGCCTTTTTGATTGCAGATAAAAGCAGCAGTGGTGCTTCTTCGTAATACGGATAACATTCCAAGGCCTAGGCTAGAAACAAATTCCATGACTGATTTGCTTGATTGGCTCTGGCTAACATTTGGGTTTCAGGTCCAAACTTTACTTGTACTTCAATCATTCCTGAATTGTGCTACACGTAATAATATAAATGAAAAGCATGTAAAGTAAATTTATTTTTATTTTACCTATAGCTGATGTACTTAGTAGGTTTTCTCTCTCCCTATTGTGCTCTAGTTTCAAAATAGTACAATGGTTTTTGAGTTTGTTGGCTAGGCGTTGAGGTTCTCTGTGAATGTGCTATGTTATTTGTTTAGCATTTCATACTATTCTTTGTTTCATTGTTGTAGAAAGGCAATGTGGAGAATCAAAAGGAGCATTTGATTTTGCTGCTTGCCAACATAGATATGAGAAATGGGGGTAATTCCTACCACAGTGAAAGATACACTCACAGCCACGTGGTAAATCTTCTCTTTGAAACATCTTTCTCTATAATTAAACTTGAACCTTATCAACTTCTTAGAGCCTTTTTTGCATGTGATTTTAATTTCCTGTAAATACATCAATATTAAACTGAGCTTATATTATGACTCACAGATAAGTAGTGCGACAGTGACATTGTTGATGAAGAAAATTTTTGGTAATTACATATCCTGGTGCCAATATCTGCATTTGGAGTCAAACATCAAGTAAGATACATAACAAGTTTGCTGCTCATCTGGCGCTCAAAATCATCAACCTCTTTAACCATAGAGATTTTTCATATTGCAGAATTCCAGAAGATGCCTCCACGCAGCAACCAGAGCTTCTATATATAGGGCTGTATTTGCTAATCTGGGGTGAAGCTTCTAATGTTCGTTTTATGCCTGAATGCCTTTGTTATATCTTTCACCATGTAAGTCACAATTTGAGATACCTTCTACTTGTGATATTCCTTACATGGGTTTCTTCACATTAGTTCTGTTTGCTGTTTTATTAAAAGTTTACTATGTGCCGTTCCTCTCTGTACCTGCATTAATGGCAATAATGCTGGCAAATTCCATATCTTATTGATCTATATAACTATGGATATCACACACATCATACGAAGTAGAAATGTCTTCTGCACCATGCCTGAAGGTTATCATGTCATGTTCCTGTAGAGTCTTGATAACAACGAATTAGGTTTTTAACATGTGAGTTATGATGAAATCCTATTATACCCATGAAAAAAAGAGCTTTATGTGTAAAACAGTAAAACGTGAGTACTGGAACTGTACCTCATGAAAAAGCAATACACATTATTATTGGCTGATTATTTTAGGTAATACATCTTACCATTTCAGTTTTGATAGTAGAGCCTTTACCATCTTACGCACTGTAATGCTACTTTTTTTTTTGGGGCAAGTTTAGGAATCACTGTATATTTTTAGTACATTTCAACGCCACAAGTATGAAAAAAAATGAACTGGTTATGGGTGAGTATAAACTTCAAGGGAGCTATGTAAAACTGAAATATACAAAATAAGGGATAACTCTCTCTCATTTTTCCTTTGGGCCAGGCCGCTTGAGCCGACCAGCCCGTGCGAATGCCGGGGTGCCCTTCTAGTATCTTGTTGATCTATAGAACTATGGATATCACACACATCATATGAAGTAGAAATGTCTTCGGCATCATGCCTGAAGGTTATCATGTCATGTTCCTGTAGAGTCTCGATAACAACGAATTAGGTTTTTAACATGTGAGTTATGCATGATGAAATCCTATTATACCCATGAAAAAGAGAGCTTTATGTGTAAAACAGTAAACGTGAGTACTAGAACTGTACCACACGAAAAAAGCAATACATATTATTATTGGCTGATTATTTTATTAGGGAATACATCTTACCATTACTGTAATGGGCAGGCCCAATAGGGCCCAAACGGGCCATGAATAGTACCATGGGTAACGTAGCACGCGTGAACAGTACCGCGGTTACTGTAGCATGAGGCCCTAGGCTGCGGTTATTTTAGAATATGTTTCTATCTATTAGGGATTAGTTTCTTAGAGTTCAAGTAATTACTTTCTTGCTGTTCAAGTCGATCCTTTCTTGTGATCTAAGTCTGTTCTCTCTATAAAAGGAAAGGTCATGTATCTTTTATTAGGATCCAAGTAATGAATTAAAAATTGAGATCTAGATCTCGTAGGCGGTGGCTCCGATAATAGCCAAAGGCGGTAGCTTCGACAACAGCTCGTTTCGCCCGCGTCAAGGGCCGTATCCTCCTGTTGTGTGCTTGCACGTAACAATTGGTATCAGAGCCGACCGGTCCTCCTATGATGGCTTCTAGCTATTGAGCTGCATGCCCTAACCAATTCACCCAAAAGCCTAAGCTGATGGGGAAAGAAGGACAATTCACTTATACTTCAACACTCCCTCGCACGTGTAGCCTCCCCTACGCCTCAAATGTGGAATAGAATGGGCGACTTATTTATTTGCGTCGGCCAGGACTCGAACTCGAGACCTCTGGCTCTGATACCATATTGAGCTGCATGCCCTAACCAATTCACCCAAAAGCCTAAGCTGATGGGGGAAAGAAGGGCAATTCACTTATACTTCAACACTAGCGAGGAGTGGATCGGAAGGTTGGAGACGTCCATCGAGGAGCTACGCACCTCGCAGGATATGATGCGGGCATCGATGGCTAGATTAGAGAAGATGTTGGCCGACTATATTGAGTCGACCCAAGTCAAGGGCAAGGGAATGGAGGAGATTGAAGGGAAGGAGAAGGCAGTGGAGGAATTGGAGTTGGGGCAGCACGACGACTCTAGGGACAGCCGTGCGCCACCTCCAAAACAGCACCATTGTGACGACACCGGGTTGGTCGGTGACCACAATACTATCAATGACATCGTTGATGACACCCAACAACAACATTGGGATCCTGCTGGCAACGCCATGCTGATCTCCTGTGTGATTTCTCCTAAGAAGACGAGGTTTCAAGAGGAACACCCTTATGGCATCAGGTCTTGCGTCGCTCCACATCGAGCACACACCCGGCGACCGCAACATCGACATCTGCATCCTCATCGGCGGATGTTTTGCAACCATACAAGACCATCGCGGCTACGACGTGCTCATGGTGATGCGCTTCGATTTCAACATCGACGTCAAGTTCTCGGGCATCATCGCTTCAACCTTGAGGACAAGGTTGATTTTAATGGGGGAGTAATGTTATGGCCAGGCCTAATAGGGCGCAAACGGGCCATGAATAGTACGATGGGTACTGTAGCACGCTTGAACAGTACCTCGGTTACTGTAGCATGTGGCCCCAGGCTGCGGTTATTTTAGAATATGTTTATCTATTAGGGATTAGTTTCTTAGGGATCAAATAATTCCTTTCTTGCTGTTCAAGTCGATCTTTTCTTGTGATCTAAGTTTGTTCTCCCTATAAAGGGAAGGTCATGTATCTTTTATTTGGATCCAAGCAATGAATTAAAAATTGAGATCTAGATCTCGTAGGCGGTGGCTCCGATAATAGCCAAAGGTAGTAGCTTCGACAACAGCTTGTCTCGCCCGCGTCAAGGGCCGTATCCCCCTGTTATGTGTTTGCACGTAACAATTTCAGTTTTGATAGTAGAGCCTTTACCATCTTATGCACTGTAATGCTACTTTTTTTTTGGGCAAGTTTACGACTCCCTGTATATTTTAGCACATTTCATGGCCACAAGTATGAAAAAAATGAACTGGTTATGGGTGAGTATAAACTTCAAGGGAGCTTTGTAAAACTAAAATATACAAAATAAGGGATAAATCGGAAAATAACATTATTGTCACTTTTCCTTACAAGAAAAGAACTTTTTTGTTTTTCAAATGGTTTATGATATTTGTAATTTTCATTGAATATACATTTTTTCATATGTGTTTTGACGCCTGGACCTGCCTGCAACATTGTTTTTCTTATAAACAAACCCCCAAGGCTATCTAATGCCATGGGCATGTCATGAACATAGACTAACTTACTGGTCGATTCTTTTGCTTGAAATTTGTGAGCTAGATGGCAAAGGATTTATACGACATCTGGTAGAGAAAATCCTTTCGACCCACCCGTTCAGCGGCATGGGAGTGAAGATGCATTTTTACAGCTTGTTATTCAGCCAATCTATAATCTTTTGTTGGAGGTATGTGATTGACGTTATGTATCTTGTGAAATTTTATTTGCTACAAATTTTTTGGCTATATTTATTTATGTAATGTTTATTTCATGTGAAAGGAAGCTACAAGGAGCAAACGTGGTACTGTGAGCCACTCAAAGTGGAGAAACTATGATGACCTAAACGAATACTTTTGGTGACTTTTCGTGATAGTTCATTTTTTTGTGCTTTCCTATTAGTAAGACATGAAATTTAGGCAGAAGTTTATTTCTTACTGTTTAATTGTCATAAACATCCACTATTTCAGGTCAAAGAAATGCTTCAAAGATCTTGGCTGGCCAATGGAACTCAAAGCTGACTTTTTTTATGCGGATCCTACAAAAATAAAAATGAAATCGAGGTTATTACTTATTATTCATTCATCTTTTTTGTTTGCAATTAATTCTATCCGTGATCTGGCATAATAAACAACAGTTGTATTTACTTTCGACTCATGGTATATAATTAGGTATAGTAGCATATTCCACCAATTTGTTAACCTTTTTAGGGGCGTCTTTCTTGTATAGTTATTCACTCATCTGCTATGTCCCCTATTCTTTCATGCCTATCTATGATACTCAATTTCTTAGTTCAATCCCCAAATCAAACATGCATGCATGTTTTTCTTACATTGGATTCTTCAATGTCACATCCACCAGCTAATTCTTCCAGCAGTGTTAAGCTTCAACTTTGATATATCCTAGTATGGGTGTTCTCACTTGAACGCTCGAGTGCCCGGCCTAAGACCGGATCTAGAAGTGGAGGGCGTCGCCTGGAATCGCCGGCACCCTATTTTGATAATTGGCTGTACAGAGCCACCGACCGGATTTCGACGGTGCGCCTGAATCTCAATTGGTGGCAACAAAGCGTGCCCTTTTCTTCCTTCTTCCCCTCTATTTAACATGATTCAAAAACCTAAACATAGAAACTACTTAAACATAGAAATTGACAAACATGGAAATATAAAACCCCTGCTCCAAACCGAACTCTTCCTTCCTTTTATATTCCTGGCCGAACTCCCCTTTATTCTCTATTCCTGGCCGGATTCTTTCTGGACTTGAGCCTTTCTTTTCCTAAAGTAGATTCTATCTGGTTTTGACATATCAATACTCCCTCCCTCAACAGCAAGCTTGTCCTCAAGCTTGAAATCTGGGTAAGAATGTTTAAATTCCACGGCATCCACCCAAGTTGCTTCTTCCATTTGTTGGCCAGCCTAATGCACTAAGAATTGTCTACATCCCTTTACAAAACATTGGGCCAAAAGCTGATAAGGAACTAGTTGAGCAGCTTCAGTTGATGGAAATGAAATATCATCAGGTAGAGATGGAGTATCCTCGGGATGAGAACCTTTATAAGCCTTTAACAGGGACACATGGAACACATCATGAATTTTGGCTGTCAATGGAAGAGCTAAAAGATAGGCCACCTCGCCAATACGGGCAATCACCTTATAGGGACCAAAGTAACGAGGTGCCAACTTGTGTTACGAAGAACTCCTCAAAGTAAGCTGTCGATGATGTTGAAGCTTCAACCAAACCCAAGAACCAATGGGAAAAGTGACCTCCCTATGATGGCTATCATGCTGTTGCTTCATCCTATTTTGAGCAACCAAGAGAGATGATGGCGCGCACGTTGGAGAAGAGCATCCCGATCCACCAATTGACAATCTACCGCATCAACGGACGTTGTGCCCTATGAATAAGGCACCAAAGGAGGAGGTGGTCGTCATACACCAGTTTAAAGGGTGTCATCCTTAAAGATGAGTGATAAGAAGTGTTATAACAGAATCCTGCCCACGGTAGCCATTGAACCCAAGTCTTAGGATGCTCAGCGGCCAAACAACGAAGATATATTTCAATAGTACGGTTGACTACCTCAGTTTGGACGTTCGTCTGAGGATGATAAGAAGACGACGTAAGAAGACGGGTACCACTCCTAGTCAACAGGCTTTGCCAAAAGGTACTGGTGAAGATGGGATCACGATCCGACACAATCGTTTCGGGAATCCCATGAAGTCGAACAATCTGATCAAAGAATACATCAGCCACGATAGGAGCCGTTGTCGGTCGCTTAAGAGCAATAAAATGTGCATACTTTGATAATCTATCCACGACCACCAATAAAGCCGTCTTGCCTTGAGATTTGGGAAGCCCCACCACAAAATCCATAGACACATCCGCCCAAATATGATGGGGAATAGAAAGGGGTTGCATTAGGCCCGCCGAAGACAATGTACTAGCCTTATGTTGCTGATAGACCTGACATTTGCCCACAGCCTCTTCAACGGTACCCCGCTGTCCTTCCCAATAAAAATGTTGTTTCACTCGGTGCAAGGTTTTATGAATGTCCTCATGAGTGAGATCATGGAAAGCAGCCACCATTCATTCACGAAGCACCGAATTAGCAGGCACAAAGAGTCGCCCGGCACGATACACAAGTCCTGAACGTGCTGTCCACAAGTCAGCTACACTATCTGCCCCTGAGGACGCAACCCCAGTTGGCTCAGCCTCCTGCTGTTCACGGGGCTTAGCCGACGCTGTTTTGTCTATCTCAGAACAACGCTGCTGGATATCCGGATGTTGGCGAAGCTCCTCTTCCCATTGTGCCCAAAGAGAGATAGTAGGGCTCGAAATTGCAGCACAAGTGGCCGTCGGATCATGGAGACGCGACAGCATCGGCAGCGGCATTGCTTCGACCTGGTTTGTACTCAACAGAAAAATCAAAACCCATTAATTTGCTTACCCAATGTTGCTGAGGTGGTGTGACTACGGCTTGTTCCAACAAATACTTCAAACTGGCATGATCTGTACGAACAATAAATGTCCGTCCCCATAAATACGGTCGCCAATGACGGATGGCTTTTGATAATCCAATGAGTTCTCGCTCATAAGCCGCTAATTTAGCATGTCGGTCTGCCAAACGATGACTATAATATGCAACCGGATGGCCTTCTTGCTGTAAAATAGCCCCTATCCCCACACCGGAGGCATCACACTCCACCACAAATTGAACATTAAAATCTGGAATGCGAAGAACGGGCACGGACAGCAGCGCCTCCTTTAACTGTTGGAAGGCACGATCAGCTTCAGAAGACCAACAAAACCCTTGTCGACGAAGAAGATTGGTAAGGGGTTCCGCCAAGGTTGCATAGTTGCGGATGAATCGACGGTAATACCCTGCTAACCCCAAAAAAACTGCGCACCCCAGCTGCTGTTGTGGGGGTGGACCAACGCTCTACATGTTGGACCTTGTTAGGATTGGCCTCCACACCATCTCCAGAAATAACATGGCCAAGATACCCCACAACCCTTTGTACAAAAGTGCATTTAGAACGCTTTAAATACAGTTTATGTTGGCGAAGTTCTTCAAAGACCAAACGAAGATGAAGAAGATGCCCCTCTCTTGTAGCACTGTAAATCAAACTATCATCAAAGAAAACGAGCACAAATTTTCAGAGATATTTGGCCAAAACCTCATTCATCAAAGCTTGAAAGGTCGAAGGAGCATTACACAATCCAAAGGCCATGACCCAAGACTCAAAATGGCCATGATGTGTTCGAAACGCCGTTTTCTCAATGTCTTCCCCATTCATTCTAACCTGATGGTATCCGGCTCGAAGGTCCAACTTTGTGAAATACTTGGCACCAAGCAATTCATCCAAAACTTCTTCCACCACTGGGATAGGAAACTTGTCCTTGATTGTTTTGTCGCTAAGTGCTCGGTAGTCAACACAAAAACGCAACGTCCCATCTTCCTTCTTCACTAGGAGAACCGGAGAGGAGAAGGGTGAACGACTTGGGCGAATAAGACCCTGAACCAACATCTCCGCACATTGCCTTTCAATTTCATCCTTTTGTCTATAGGGATACCTATATGGCCTTACCACCACCGGATCTGTTCCCTCCTTCAAACATATGTGATGATCACATAGACGGGAGGGTGGCAGCCCCTTGGGATCCTGGAATAAGTCATCAAAATGTGCCAACATCCTCTCCACGTCATCGTCCCTGAATTCAGTTGCTAGAAGATGCATCCTGTGTTCGGTATTACCCTGTAAAGTCACCTCCCGTCCTTCCTTCCAAAACTGCATCTTCATGGAATCAAAATTCCATTGTATATCTCCCAAAGTTTGCAGCCATTGGACCCCCAACACAACATCAAACCCGTCCAATGGTATGACAAGGAATGGAGCCCCAAAGGAGTGCTGTTCAATCGTGAAAGGGACCTCCGGAATCCTGCCCAAGCATGGCAATTGGGCTCCATTAGCCACGCACCCCTGGACGGAATCGTACTCGTTGCGCCACTTGCGTCGCCTTGGCAAGCCATAGATAATCCCTCCGCTCGGCCTCACGGGCTAGTCCAATGGCATCCGCCAAATCTCGCGGACGATCACGCCGAACGTCGGCCGATAATGTTGGTGACAGCCCAGCCATAAAAAACTCAACCTGATCTGCCTTGGACACCTTCGGTGTATGTGCCAGTAACCGTTGAAACTCTCGCGCATAGTCTTCCGCCCGACCATTGCCCTGTTTCAGATTGGATAAATCTCCGAGCGGCCCTGCTGTTGAATGACGTGTGAAGCACTGCAGGAACGTCTCATGAAACTCACACCACGAGATATGTTGATCTTCCTCCTCCCAATTTTCTAGCACCAACTAAGCTTCCCCCCGCAAATGCATGCCTGCCATCTCCACTCACTCCTCCTTTGGAACGTCGTGCAGACGATCAAATCGCTCACACTGACGTAACCACAACAATGGATCTTCCGTCCCATCGAACAATGGCAGCTCGTACCGGGGAGCATGCGGCACCCACCAGCGCCCGCCCTGCTCGCTGCCGCTGTCATCTTCCTCCCTCTCTTCCGCATGGCCTCGCCTGCGGGTCAGTTGCTCCTGCACTCCCAATCCACCTTGGTCACGGCGAATGCGGCCTCCTCCACGATCACCGCGTTCCAGCTCCCTAGCGCCCAACTGAACCGCTGGAAGTTGCTGATGGGCGTTGTCCAGAACGTGAGCAGCGCTGGTCTCTGTACCCCCATCGCGCTGTCTATCGCCCTTGCCTTTCTCCTGGATCACCATGGTCAAATTGGCGACAGCGATCTGAAGATTTTCCAATGCAGTCCTCGCCTCCGCACCGGAAGCCTTCAAATCCTCCACTGCAGATTCAACTCTTCCTAACTGATCTTCCACAGAAGTCATGACAGGCGTAGAAGGACCGATCGGCTCTGATACCAATTGATATGGGTGTTCTCGCTCGAACGCCCGAGTGCCCGGCCTAAGACCGAATCTAGAAGTGGAGGGCGTTGCCAGGAATCGCCGGCGCCCTATTTTGATAATTGGCTGTACGGAGCCACCGACCGGATTTCGACGGTGCGCCTGAATCTCAATTGGTGGCAATAAAGCGTGCCCTTTTCTTCCTTCTTCCCCTCTATTTAACATGATTCAAAAACCTAAACATAGAAACTACTTAAACATAGAAATTGACAACCATGGAAATATAAAACCCCTGCTCCAAGCCGAACTCTTCCTTTTATATTCCTGGCCGAACTCCCCTTTATTCTCTATTCCTAGCCGGATTCTTTCTGGACTTGAGCCTTTCTTTTCCTAAAATAGACTCTATCTGGTTTTGACATATCATATCCTTCGTACATGCTCCATCCATTCAATATGAGCAGCTCCATAATAAGTTATAGATTGGGCTAGAAGTTTTGGTTTCATGGACAAACCTCCAACACTACACACAAAGAAATATGATATTATGGACATGCAGCTTTAGATATGAGGATAATTTTGTTTTACCATAAAAAATCGGCTTTTTAAATTTTGACATCCCTGTGAACCAAGGCCACAATCAACCTTAATGGACATGGAAAAAGACAATGCTGCCCCTTGTTACCCTAGAGGAGGCTACCTGCATATATATGGGGTTTTCTTTTTTATTGCTTTATGTGATCCAAGTGTTATATACCTTCTGGCGTTTCTGAATTTTACATAATTTTCCAGAATTTCATTTCTGATTTCTTTTGTAAAAGTACTAGAACTAGAATTCCATTTTCAAATTTTAAAGTATTTGTGGTTATAATTAGAGGTTAATCACAAATAATTTAATTGAAATCAAAATGATTGAGACTCTTATTTTTATAAAACTTTTTTTGGAGTTTATTTGGTGAATTGACAAGGGCCTGAGTGCCTGACACTATGGCTGGGGCACTGGGTTATCTAAATAAGGGCTCTCGTCTTCCCATCAAAGTTCAGAAGCTTTGTGGTTGTTAAAATGAACAACAATGAGTCAACTGATGGTTTGTAATGGAATTTTCAAAAACAAAAAGAAGCCTGATTTTGGAGTGGAAAATGTTGGCCCAGGAGCTCACACGAACAGCAAGCAAAACTCTCACAAGATGTCACACTAATGTTCACTTAGGAAGCAATTGAGGCTCACTGTATTGTAGCTGAACTAGTCCTCAAGCTTTCTTAGACAAAACACAACGCTATCACAAGGAAGAACACAGGTAACACTCAGGAGATGTGCGGCAAAGCGGCAGCCTTTTTTGACTCTATTATCTTGCTTAAATAGAAAGAGAATTACAGACTCTATCATGGCCATAACGACCCACAGAATGCGCGCCATTCCCATCAAGTCGTGCGCCATCCCGCACGACAGAGCATCACGCGCATGCACTACCCTACAGACCCGCTCCTGATATGACCAAGCATCCAAAGAGTAACAAACTCTGCATGACCTGCTATTCAGCCATGCCATGCACAAGACTCAACTGAAAAACAGAAAAAAAAAAAAAAAAACTGGAGACAGCAAGACTTATTCTAACAAGCTTGGCTTACAAGTGCTCCTACATGTTCTATTTATAGGTTAAGTTAAACTAATCTTAGCTCAACCCATATATCTAGAACATTCTACATTTAACTATTAATATTTTAGTCCTAGTAATAGCTAGATGTTTCTAGTATCTGGTATCTAGTTCATCTATGAACTAGTAGTAGAACTGAATGTTCTAGATGCTTCTAGCATCTCCATATAGCTACCAACTAGCTACTCCTACAATCTTGTAGTAGATGTCAAGATTATATCTAACAATCTCCCCCCTAATCTTGACAACTTAACTCTAACTTGTTGACGCATTCGGACACTCCTACGATATGTGCAACACTTACTAAGTATGCATAGGATGACGACGCAACTACTCAAACATCCCATGCTCTACTTTCGGCTTCGACATCTGGATGGCGACGCGACTACTCAACATCCAGGGCACCACTCGTCAGAATCTACTCTCAGACTCGACTTCAGGATGGCGACGCCACTACTCAACATCCTAGACTCAACTCGTCAAGTCCATCTTCATAGCAGTGCTGGTTGATCATCAGCATCAATAAGGAGGTTCATCACTTTTTACTCCTTCGGTTGTGGCATTCCTTAGCAAAATGCCCGAACTTCTGACAGTTAAAGCACCGATTCTTTGCCTTGTCAAATTTGCGGTTCTTATCAAAATCTTTATTGTTCTTGCCCTTGAACCATGCTTCCTACTCAGCATGAGTGAGTAGAAGCTCATTGCCTTCTTCGGCCTTGTACATTTCAGCTTAGTGTAGCGTAGCGTTTCTGTAAAATTTATCTTTTTTTATATAGCCTATTTGGTGTAATAATTTGTATTGATTTTTCTCATGTTTTTAGTAGTTCTCTTAAAGATTCTAAAACTATTTTTAAATTATTTTTT
>SPJY01007085.1:2686409-2724115 GCA_005191435.1 Raddia distichophylla | reverse complement strand
GGATACGGATACGGATACGCGATACGGCGATACCGCGATACGGCAATTTCGCCAAAACTAGGATACGGGGATACATTTATATATAAATAATTTTTTATATTTTTATATATGTAAATATACAAAATGCAGAAAATAAAAGAGGTATTTACAATGGGGATATAATGTTAGTTTGTTACCTGATAAATGTTGATGAGCACTTGAGGCTGAGCAATACTGTGTAAGTGTGTATGACTACTTGAGGCTGAGCACTTGAACAGAGACAGAGGGAGAGTACACAATACACAGCAGTGAGCATAGCACTTGAGCAGAGAGAGACTAGAGTAGAGAGGGAGAGCGGGAGCGGGAGCGGGAGAGGGAGAGTAGAGAGGGAGAGCGGGAGCGGGAGAGGGAGACGGCCACCTGGGCGACGACCTCGACGCCGACGAGCGTCCTGGGCGACGACCGTCCTGGGCGACGGCGTCCTGGCCTCCTGGGCGACGGGCGACGGGCGTCGGGCGACGGGCGTCGGGCGACGGGCGACGGGCGTCGGGCGACGGGCGACGGCGCGGCGTCGCTGCTGCGGGTTGGGGGCGGCGGCGGCGGCGGCGGCGGCGGCGGGGGGCGGCGAGGGCCGGCGGCTAGGGTTAAGGGAGCATGGCTCCAGGGCGCGGGGGGAAGTGAGAGGAACGGGCTGCAGGCTGCTGGCGGCGGGTAAATGGGATCAGAAGTATCCCACCGGTGTCCTCCAGGTATCCCGCCCGTATCCCCTTTTTTTAATTATTTGAAAATCGCGAAATTACCAGATACGCCCCGGATACGTATCCGGATGTATCGGATACGTATCCGTATCCGATACGTGTCCAGATACGGGTACGCAGGTTTTTTGAAGTATCCAGGTATCCTAGGTTGCCACCAGACTTCCTATTGGCACCGCCTGACGAGCTTCCACCTGAGAAACCTTCTCCATGTCGGCGGCTCTTGAACCGGGCAAGCCACTCATCTTCGGTGAGGAGAAACTTGCCGCTGGACTGAGCACCACCACCATCGCCTAGTCCAAAACGATCTTCTGCCGCCTTCAGCCTTCCAGCCACCTCCACAATGGAGAGAGTGGAAAGATCAAGCAGAGTTTCAATAGACAGAGCTATCTGTGCAAACTTGTGTGGCACAACTCTGAGGAATTTCTCAATGACGGTAGTCTCGTCAATTTCTTCACCAAGCATGGCCAAGTTTGCCACAAGGCCAGTCAGCCTAATGGAGAAGTCGTCGATGGATCCACCGTTGCACCTTTGCCTTCCGCACACGATCGACGCCGACCCTCATGGTCTTAATGGCGTCCCAGGCTGCCTTCGTCGTCTCCTTCGTGGCGAGCACTTGAATCATCTCAGTAGGAACTGCACGTAGGATAGCCTCCATCGCCATCCTGTCCTCCTGGATATCTGCATCACCAAACTCCACCGCTTCCCATAATCCGCGCGCTTGCAACATCACCTTCATCAGCAATGACCACTCTGTATAGTTGGGGCGTGTGAGAATAGGAAAAGTTGCAGAGCCTCCGACTCCCTCACTGTCCGCTGCACGACCAGCTCACGACCACCATCTCGGTGCCGTCTAGGCCTGCGCGGTTCTTGTGACGGCGAGCGTCGGCGCTCCTGGCGTGGTGGCGTCCTGGACGCCCCTCCACGCTGCACTGGATCTGCCCTAGCTCAACTATCTAACCTGGCTGCTCTGATACCAAGTGTTGGAACAAACTATATGGAGTGGAGATGGCAGCAACAATAGGAGGGTGGTATTTGCACTTTACACACACTAAATAGAGCTGTAAAATGGAGCTAGCTAAAGCTACCCCTTGCTCTAGTTTTCTATTCTTTATATAGAGATTACAACCGACTCAATTCAGCAAGTTACAACCAGATTCTAGCAAGTTACAACCAGATACAACCGACTTAATTTCTGCTGTTAAAGCAGTACAAATTTGACTTTGCTACTTAGCTGTTAAGTAATAATAAACTACTTCCTGTAGCACCCCATACATGGATGTGTTCACACACGCTTTATACTACTACTTGATTAAATATATTCGCTGGTGTACAGCCTAGGAAAAGCAGTAAATTGATCAAGACTTATCTGTCACCTTGCATGGGTTTCTTCACATTAGTTCTGTTTGCTGTTTTATTAAAAGTTTACTATGTGCAATTCCTCTCTGTACCTGCGTTAATGGCAATAATGCTGGCAAATGTCATATCTTGTTGATCTATAGAACTATGGATATCACACACACATCATATGAAGTAGAAATGTCTTCTGCATCATGCCTGAAGGTTATCATGTTATGTTCCTGTAGAGTCTCGATAACAACGAATTAGGTTTTTAACATGGGAGTTATGCATGATGAAATCCTATTATACCAATGAAAAAGAGAGCTTTATGTGTAAAACAGTAAACGTGAGTACTGGAACTGTACCACACGAAATAGCAATACACATTATTATTGGCTGATTATTTTAGGGAATACATCTTACCATTTCAGTTTTGATAGTAGAGCCTTTACCATCTTATGCACTGTAATGCTACTTTTTTTTTTTGGGCAAGTTTAGGACTCCCTGTATATTTTTAGCACATTTCATGGCCGCAAGTACGAAAAAAATGAACTGGTTATGGGTGAGTATGAACTTCAAGGGAGCTATGTAAAACTGAAATACACTCCCTCTGTTTCAAATTGTAGTTCACTGTTGACTTTTGAAAACGCCTTTTGACCATTCGTCTTATTCAAAAAAATAGTGTAAACATGCAAAAATATAAGTAATGCTTAAAATATGTTTAATGATAAAACGAATCACAACAAAATAAATAATATTTACATATATTTTTTGAATAAGACGAATGGTCAAATATAATATTCAAAAGTCAATAGTGAATTACAATTTGGAAATTTGGAACGGAAGGAGTACAAAATAAGGGATAAATCGGAAAATAACATTATTGTCACTTTTCCTTACAAGAGAAGAACTTTTCGTTTTTCAAATGGTTTATGATATTTGTAATTTTTATTGAATATACATTTTTTCATATGTGTTTTTACGCATGGACATGCCTGCAACATTGTTTTTCTTATAAACAAACCCCCAAAGCTATCTAATGCCAGGGCATGTCATGAACATACACTAACTTACTGGTCAATCCTAAATTTGTGAGCTAGATGGCAAAGGATTTATACGACATAATATCTGGTAGTGAAAATCCTTTCGACCCACCTGTTCAGCGGGAGGGGAGTGAAGATGCATTTCTACAGCTTGTTATTCAGCCAATCTATAATCTTTTGCTGGAGGTATGTGATTGACGTTATGTATCTTGTGAAATTTCTTTGCTACAATTTTTTTTGGCTATATCTATTTATGTAATGTTTATTTCATGTGAAAGGAAGCTACAAGGAGCAAACGTGGTACTGCAAGCCACTCAAAGTGGAGAAACTACGATGACCTAAACGAATACTTTTGGTGAGTTTTTCTTGATAGTTCATTTTTTTGTGCTTTACCTATTAGTAAGACATGAAATTTAGGCAGAAGGTTATTTCTTACTGTTTAACTGTCATAAACATCCACTATTTCAGGTCAAAGAAATGCTTCAAACATCTTGGCTGGCCAATGGAACTCAAAGCTGACTTTTTTTATGCGGATCCTACAAAAAATAAAAATGAAATCGAGGTTATTACTTATTATTCATTCATCTTTTTTTGTTTGCAATTAATACTATCTGTGATCTGGCATAATAAACAACAGTTGTTATTTACTTTTGACTCATGGTATATAATCAGGTATAGTAGCATATTCCACCAGTTTGTTAACCATTTTAGGTGCGTCTTTCTTGTATAGTTATTCGCTCATCTGCTGTCCCCTATTCTTTCATGCCTATCTATGATACTCAATTTCTTAGTTCAATCCCCAAATCAAACGTGCGTGCATGTTTTTCTTACATTGGATTCTTCAATGTCACATCCACCTGCTAATTCTTCCAGCAGTGTTAAGCTTCAACTTTGATGTATCCTTCGTATATGCTCCATCCATTCAATATGAACAGCTCCATAATAAGTTATAGATTGGGCTAGAAATTTTGGTTTCATGGACAAACCTCCAACACTACACACCAAGAAATATGATATTATGGACGTGCAGCTTTAGATATGAGGATGATTTTGTTTAACCATAAAAAATCGGCTTTTTAAATTTTGACATTCCTGTGAACCAAGGCCACAATCAACCTTAATGGACATGGGAAAAGACAATGCTGCCCCTTGCTACCCTAGAGGAGGCTACCTGCATATATATGGGGTTTTCTTTTTTATTGCTTTATGTGATCCAAGTGTTATATACCTTCTGGCGTTTCTGAATTTTACATAATTTTCCAGAATTTCATTTCTGATTTCTTTTGTAAAAGTACTAGAACTAGAATTCCATTTTCAAATTTTAAAGTATTTGTGGTTATAATTAGAGGTTAATCACAAATAATTTAATTGAAATCAAAATGATTGAGACTCTTATTTTTATAAATTTTTTTTGGAGTTTATTTGGTGAATTGACAAGGGCCTGAGTGCCTGACACTATGGCTGGGGCACTGGGTTATCTAAATAAGGGCTCTCGTCTTCCCGTCAAAGTTTAGAAACTTTGTGGTTGTTAAAATGAACAACAATGAGTCAACTGATGGTTTGTAATGGAATTTTCAAAAATAAAAAGAAGCCTGATTTTGGAGTGGAAAATGTTGGCCCAGGAGCTCACACGAACAGAAAGCAAAACTCTCACAAGATGTCACACTAACGTTCACTTAGGAAGCAATTGAGGCTCACTGTATTGTAGATGAATTAGTCCTCAAGCTTTGTTAGACAAAACGCAACGCTATCACAAAGAACACATGTAACACTCTGGAGATGTGCGGCAAAGCGGCAGCCTTTTTTGACTCTATTATCTTGCTTAAATGGAAAGAGAATTACATACTCTATCATGGCCATAACGGCCCACAAAATGAGTGCCATTCCCATCAAGTCGTGCGCCATCCCGCACGACAGAGCATCACGCTCATGCACTACCCTATAGACCCGCTCCTGATATGACCAATCATCCAAAGAGTAACAAACTCTGCATGACCAGCTATTCAGCCGTGCCATGCACAAGACTCAACTGAAAAACAGAAAAAATAATAAAACTGGTATGCGCAGCAAGACTTATTCTAACATATCTCCTCCTAATTCTTGCTGCGCCCAACATCAATCATGCCAATCTTGTCGCGGAGCTCCTGGAACTTAATCCTGCCAAGTGCTTTCGTCAGAATATCACCCAGCTGTTCTTCTGTTCTAATAAACTCCACCTTGATCTGGCCTTCTTCTACACATTCTCGGATGTGATGATACTTCGTATCTATATGCTTACTCCGATTATGGTGTACAGGATTCTTGATTAGTGAAATTGCATACTTGTTGTCCACCCTCAGTGTTGGAGCACTTGACACTGATCCTTGCAACTCAGTTAGCACTCTAGCCAACCACTTAGCCTGACACGCAGCATTTGATGCAGCAACGTACTCAGCCTCACAACTCGACAATGCCACCACCTTTTGCTTAGCTGACTGCCAGGTTATTGGACTTTGATCAAGGAAGATCACTCCAGTTGTGCTCCTCCGGCTATCCACATCACCGCCCAGATCACTGTCACTGAAGCCCATCAACTCAGACTTCTTTTCTTTTTTCCTTCCAAACCAAAGTCCCCAATTCACAGTGCTTGCCACATAGCGCAAAATATGCTTTACTGCTGTTGCATGATCTTCATGTGGTTCCTCCATGAACCTGCTCACATACCCCACAGCAAAAGCAATGTCAGGTCTTGTATTGACCAAGTACCTGAGACTCCCAACTATGCTCCTGAACTTGGTTGCATCAACCAGTGGTTCTGTACTTTCCTTGCTAAGTTTCAGGCGTGTCTCCATGGGAACTTGACAAGGCTTGCTACCTGCCATGCCACTCTTCTCCAGTATATTGGTGGCATAAGCTCCTTGACTGAGGGAGATGCCATCTGCACTTTGTCTTACTTCAATGCCCAAGCAGTAACTCAGTAAACCCAAGTCACTCATCTTGAATATACTTGCCATCTCCTTCTTGAATGTTCTGATTTCTTCATTGCTCTCTCCAGTGATCATCAAATCATCCACATACACCCCATGCACTAACTGCCCTTTTCCTCTATTTCTGGCATATATGGCATGATCTGTAGAACTCCTACTGAAACCAAGTGATAGCAAGGTGCTGTCCAACTTTGCATTCCAGGCCCTAGGTGCTTGATGCAGCCCATACAACGCCTTGTTGAGCTTCAACACTTGGTGCTCCTTGCCAATGCTAATGAAACCCGGTGGCTGCTCTACGTACACCACCTCCTGGAGTTCTCCATTCAAGAAGGCAGACTTGAAGTCCATATGATGAATCTCCCAGCCCTCGGCCGCTGTGAGAGCAATGAGGAGACGCACTGCATCCATGCGTGCCACTGGAGCAAATACCTCATAGTCAATTCCATGGCGTTGAGTATACCCTTTCGCAACAAGTTGAGCCTTGTACTTCACAATCTTGCCTTCTTCATCTCTCTTGACTTTGAAGACCCATTTCAGCCCAACTGCACGACACCCTTTGGGAAGAACAGTGAGGGACCAAGTATTGTTCTCCTGGATTGACTTCAGCTCCTCCTGCATTGCTTTCCTCCAGCATTGGTGTCGTTCTGCTTCTGCAACTGTAGCTGTAGCTGGCTCCTCCTGGCTCACAACAAACAGCTCCTCTTGAGCCAGCTCACGGGGTACCAACCCCGGAGGTGTTGCTGGTCCAATCACATCCTCCATTTTCCTGAACCGAACTGGTGTATCTCCATGTGCAGCATCCAAATATTCCTCATAGTTTTCTGGTGGTGATACAAAACCCACTGGTGACATCTCTCCATGACTTGATCTTCTTGCTACTGCCTCCTCCAATGTACTTGGTGGTGCTACTAGAGTTGATTGTCCAGCTACCCCAGAGTTGTCCTCACCCAACTGAGCTCCTCTGTCCAGAACAGAGTATTCTACCACAAAATCACCTCCATCAGAAACTTCATGATCTTCCTCACCATTCCCATCTCCACCGCGCTGTTTCATCGAACACCACATCTCGCATCACATGGGCACGTTTTATGGCAGGATCGTAGACCCTATATGCCTTTGATCCTGGCTGGTAGCCAATGAAGATCATGGGCTTGCTCCTATCATCAAGTTTCTTCGGATTCGGAGTTGTTACCTTAACATGAGCAACACAACCAAATGTTCGCATATGATAAACAGCCGGCTTCTTCCCATGCCAAGCTTCAAATGGTGTCACTCCATCCAGGCTCTTTGTAGGAGACCGGTTCAGAAGATAGACAGCTGTGGTCACCGCCTCACCCCAGAAATACCCTGGCAGCCCCTTTGCCTTCAGCATGCTCCTTGCTGTACCCATCACTGTCTGGTTGCGCCTCTCCACTACTCCATTCTGCTGTGGCAAGTACGGGGCCGTGAGTTGACGATCCACCCCATGCTCTGCCCAGTACGCCGCAAATTCAGATGAGGTGAACTCACCCTCTCGATCAGTTCGGAAAGCACGCAGCTTGTAACCAGACCTTGCCTCTGCCGCAGCTTGGTACCTCTTGATGGCCTCCGGTGCACGTTCCTTGGTTTGCAGCAGGTACAACCACATGTACCTACTGTGATCATCAATGAGTAGCAGGAAGTGTCAGAACCTATCGAGGTAATCTCTCAAACCTCTCACTCACTATGTCGTGCAGACCATCAGCTTGATGCTGAGATCATGCACTTGAAAAACACACACGAACAGTGGAAACACACACAGCAAATGGGGCAGCAACTGCTGCGTTTTCTGACTCTGATTAGGCATAAGTAAAGACACACAAACAGCCCACTTCTCCCACTAACCGCTGTGTGCCATCCCACACAACATGGCAGACGTGAGCACTCACCCCACTACTCCTACAAACCAGCTCCGACTTGGACCAAGCAAGCCTCGAGCTGCAACTAACTAAACCGACCACCAAACTGACCAACCAACAGAATGCTGACTCAAGACAAAGGACCAAAAGCGAAAATGCAGAGAATAAGATACAATTTTTAGTGCACAATGATTTAATCTAACAATTCTCCTCCTAAGTCTTTGTGCACTGATTTGGAACCATCTTGAGTTCAATCTTGTCGCAGAGCTCACTGAACTTAGCCCTTCCAAGTGACTTTGTCAGAATTTCACCCAGTTGATCATCTGTCCTGATGAACTCCACTTCAATCTGACCCTTTTCAGCACAATCCCTGATATAGTGAAACTTTGTATCGATGTGCCTACTCCTGTTGTGATGAACATGATTCTTGATTAGAGATATGGTAGACTTGTTGTCAACCCTTATCATTGGGATCTTGATCTCTTCATCTGTAACTTCAGCTAGCATCTTTGCCAACCAAACTGCTTGACAAGCTCCAGTAGCAGCAGCTATATACTCAGCTTCACAGCTAGATAAAGCCACCACCTTTTGCTTTGTGGACTGCCAAGTAATAGGACTGCTCCCAAGGAAGAAGATTATCCCACTGGTGCTCTTCTTGCTATGAACATCTCCAGCTAAATCACTGTCAGTGTAGCCCACCAGTTTGTCTTGTATCTCTCTTCTCCTCCCAAACCAGAGACCCAAATTACAAGTCCCAGCCACATACCTCAGAATGTGCTTCACAGCTGCCAAATGATCTTCATGAGGATCTTCCAGGAATCTGCTCACATAGCCAACAGCAAAAGCAATATCTGGCCTAGTGTTCACCAAATACCTCAAGCTCCCCACTAAGCTTCTATAACTTGTCACATTTACCTTTGGCAAAGTGCTATCCTTGCTGAGTTTCAGTCGAGGTTCCATAGGGACATGGCAAGGGTTACATCCTGCCATCCCACACTTCTCTAGGATCTTGATAGCATAAGCTCCCTGACTGAGTGATATGCCATTTACATTCTGAATTACCTCCAGGCCAAGATAGTAGTGTAGTAGACCCAAATCACTCATCCTAAAGCTGTTTGCCATCTTTTTGAACCTTTCAATGTCCATCTTGTTGCTGCCTGTGATCACAAGGTCATCTACATAGACACCAAGAATGAGCTTCTCCTCTCCTCTTCTTCTTGTATAGATAGCATGGTTAGAGGTACTCTTCTTGAACCCAAATGACTGCAGTGTGCTGTCCAACTTGGCATTCCAAGCTCTAGGTGCCTGATGAAGCCCATACAATGCTTTATGCAATTTCAGCACCTTGTGTTCACTTCCCTCACACACGAAACCTTCAGGCTGCTGCACATACACCTTATTTGTCATTTCCGGTGGGTTTGCACGAGGAGGAATCCAACACCTAAATCCTTTACTGGTTTAGTCTCCATGGAGCGCCAGGGAAAGAGCCGGATCCTCGGATCGTACATTTCTGGGCCATCAATCCACTCGAAAAAACAACACGGCCGAATAGAACACTGCATATTGTTTTTTTGCTTCAGACCACAAGTGTAGAAAGCTCTACCGGTAGTACCAGGGTCCCTAGACTGTTGAACCTCTGCAGGAAGGCCATGCTCACAAACTGGAACCGGAAATGGGGAGGAAAGAACTGGAGCATCCTTACTCCTAGGGTAATCCGCATATTTGAGTCTTGCCTTCCCTTTATCGGTATTATTTTCTACATTAAATTAAAAATGTAAAATCTCCAAATAATTCAACATATTTTCTACCACCATTAAACTACACATACATACTACGGATTTATATTACAAGAATCAATACTACAATAATAACCGCAAAACACAATTTAACCCTAACCCTAACCCTAAAGCAATAAAAAATGTGTCAAACATGGATAAATAAAACATTAATCGAGAGGAGATCACCTGCCATGGTGAAGGAAAGCTTTCCCCACAACAAATCCCGCCGGATGGAGATAAAGTTCTTGCAATGGACTAGGTGATTGGTTAGGGAAGATGAGGAGAGAAGGGAAAATGAGGAGGGAAGGAAAGAGGAGGAGCCCCGCGCAGCCCTCTGTATGGGGCATTGACGCGCCAAGAGGGGAGGTGCGTCAAGGTGGGACCCACGCCAGTCCGCGCTGGTGGCCATTGACCGGGGCCGCCAGCGTGACGCCTCTGACGCGCCACATGCACTGTCTCGTCAGTGTGGATATGCCGCGCCAGTTGCGATGGCGCGTCCAAAAGGGTTAGATTTGAAAATACTTCTTCCGAGGGGTTAAAATTAAATTTTTTTTATAAGGGTTAAAATATAATTTTTTTTTTACATCCATGTGGTGTACTTCCCAATTCTCAGATGCAGCCACAGCAAGCAACAACCTAATAGCATCCATGTGAGCCACTAGAGCATACACTTCTGTATAGTCTATCCCATAGCATTGGGCATAGCCCTTTACAACCAGCCTGGCTTTGTATCTCACCACAACTTCTTTCTCATTCCTCTTCACTTTGAAGACCCACTTGAGTCCAATTGCCTTCCTGCCTTGAGGAAGATCATATAAAGACCAAGTCTTGTTATCCTCAATGGACTTTATTTCCTCAAGCATAGCTTTCCTCCAGCTGGACTGTTTTTCTGCCTCTGCAAATGAAGCAGGTTCATCTGCACTTATCATCAAGGCTTCTTCTTCTAACTCCACCTGAGCTAGATGTCTAGGAACAGCTCCAATTGGTGACAAAGACCCAAGAATGTTCTTCATAGCTCTGAATCTCAGTGGCTCTCCTCCATAACCAGCATCTACATTGTCACTGAAATTGCTTGGTGGTGATATAAACTCAGTCTCTGGTTGCTTGTGTGGCTCTGGACTGTCCAGAACACCCTGACCAGCTCCATGCACACTTGATCTTGCCCCTCCAGGTGTCTCAACAGTGCTCTCAGCCACTGGAGATGCCTGGCTAACAGTAGTATACTTCACTATGAACTCACTACTGATCTCTTGACTGCTCCCATCTGCAGCTTTGCTCCAATCCCATTGAGCCATCTCATCAAAAACCACAGACTCACTCACATGAACTTTTCTAGATATGGGATCATATGCTTTATAGGCCTTGGATCCTGGAACATAGCCTATAAACACCATTGGCCTGCTTCTATCATCTAGCTTCTTCAAGTTAGGTGTAGTGTCCTTCACATGAACAATGTAGCCAAAAGTCCTCATGTGGTGTACTGTTGGTTTCTTCCCAAACCATACTTCATATGGTATTTTTCCTTCAACACTTTTGCTTGGTGATCTGTTGAGGACATAGACAACAGTTGTTACTGCCTCACCCCAGAACATTGCAGGCACTCCCTTGCCTTTGAGCATGCACCTTGCTGTAGCCAAAACACCCTGATTCCTTATCTCCACCACTCCATTCTGGAAAGGAGAGTAAGGAGCGAGATGCCTCTCCACTCCTTGATCAGCCCAATACTCTGTAAATTCTGAAGATGTGAACTCTCCACCTCGGTCTGTTCTGAACACCTTCAGCTTTTTGCTTGACTGCTTCTCAACTAGAGCCTGGTACTGCTTGATGCTTGTTGTTGCCATGTTCTTTGTCTTCAACAGCCTCACCCACATATATCTGCTTACATCATCCACCAAGAGCAGGAAATACCTATTGCCTCCTGGTGTTATTGGTGACACTGGACCACAAAGGTCACCATGGACTAGCTCAAGGAGCTCCTTTGCTCTGTAATCTGTTTGCTGTGGCACTGCATTTCTCCTCTGCTTCCCTGCCAAACAGCCACCACACAGCTGCTCCACCTGCTCAATCTGGGGCATCCCAAACACCATTCCATCGCGCGTCAATCTGCGCAGCGCCTGGAAGTTCAAATGCCCAAATCTTGCATGCCATCTCCATGCTTCTTCACCTCTCACTGCCAAGCACACAGGCTGTGCAATGTCAGTGTTGAGCACATAGAGCCTATTGGGTGATCTCCTAATCTTGGCTAGCAGTTGACGATCAGGAGCCACAATTATCATCTCTTCCTTCTCCACAGCCACCTGGTACCCATCCTCTGCCAATTGCCCAACACTCACAATGTTGGCAGTGAGCTTAGGTATGAAGTACACCTTCTCCAGTGCTCTGTGTTCCCCATTTTTGCAAGCAAACAGAACTGTGCCACTCCCTTCAATTGCTGCTACTGAGCCATCCCCAAATCTAACTGATCCCCTTGATCCCAAATCTAGATCAGAGAAAACAGAGGATATACCTGTCATGTGGTTCGTTGCACCAGTGTCAACAACCCATTTGACCTTCTCAGCCTCCTTGCTGCCAATTTGAGCGAACAGCTTCTCCTCTTCTTGATTAGCAGTCTTCTTCGCCATCAGAAGAGCATTCTCCTCCTCTTGCGCGACATGAGCCTGCTCCTTCTTGGGCGCTCTGCAATCCCTGGCCCAATGACCGAGCTTGCCGCAGTTTCGGCATTGGTCCTTGGAGATGTCTTGGCCATTGCCACGGCCCGAGCCACCGCGACCTCCTCTGCCTCGGCCTCTGCCACCGCGGGGCCCTCCATTGCCGCCGCCGCCATGGCTTGGGCTCCCATCGCCGTCGCGGGCCTTCATCCGTGCCTGCCATTCCTCCTCCGTGAGGAGCAAACGGCCGCTGGAGTCCACGCGCTCGCCGCCATCCGATTTCGACTCCAGACCGTACCTCTGTTCCACCGCGCGCAGCCGCTCGGTCACCTCCTCGATCGACATTGCGCTTAGGTCAAGCAACGTCTCAATCGAGATGGCAATCTGCGAGAGACGACTTGGCACGACCTGTAGCATCTTCTTGATGAGGTCGACTACGTCCACCTTGTCGCCAAGCACACGGAGCTGGTTGCCTAGGTCGGTGATGCGGTCGGCGAAGTCATCGATCGACTCCCCTTCCTTGAATTGGATCCCCTGCAGCTCCCGCCGTAGCGAGTGCGCGTTCGCTTCGCGCACACGATCCACTCCAACGTGCTTCACCTTGATCGCATCCCATGCCTCCTTTGCGCTATCCTTCACCGCTAGCGACAAAAGCATCTCCGTCGGGACCGCGCGCAGAATCGTGGCCAGCGCGAGACGATCATCGCGATCACCACCGCCGCCCGTCTCAATTGTGTCCCACAGCCCCTACGCCTGCAGGTTCACACGCATCACTAGCGCCCAATTGGTGTAATTGGCGCGCGTGAGCGTGGGATACACGAGCGACACCGACGCCTCCTTGACGACGCGCTGCACCACCACCTGGCGGTCGCCACCGCGCCTGCGATTCGCCGGCGGCGTCACAGACCGTCCGCGGCGTTGTGCCGGCGGCGTCTACGAGCGAGCTACCTCCTGGAGCTCGCCTCTGCCGCCGCCTCTTCCGCCGGCTCCAACTCTGCCGCCGCCACGCTCCGCCATCTACCTCGGATCGAACAAGGGCTCTGATACCACTTATCAGAACTTATCGAGGTAATCTCTCAAACCTCTCACTCACTGTGTCGTGCAGCAGCTTGATGCTGAGATCATGCACTTGAAAAACACACACGAACAGTGGAAACACATAGCAAATGGGGCAACAACTGCTGCGTTTTCTGACTTTGATTAGGCATAAGTAAAGACACAAACAGCCCACTTCTCCCACTAACCGCTGTGTGCCATCCCACACAACAGACGTGGGCACTCACCCCACTACTACAAACCAGCTCCGACTTGGACCAAGCAAGCCTCGAGCTGCAACTAACTAAACCGACAACCAAACTGACCAACCAACAGAATGCTGACTCAAGACAAAGGACCAAAAACGAAAATGCAGAGAATAAGATACAAATTTTAGTGCACAATGATTTAATCTAACAGGAAGTAACGACCTCCACTCGGTGTTGCTGGTGTGACAGGACCACATAGGTCCCCATGCAACATCTCCAGCACCTTCTTGGCGCGGTAAACAGCTTGAGGTGGAAATGGCGTCCGCCGCTGCTTCCCGGCCAGACATCCGGTGCGAAGCTGATCGACATTCTCAACGTCCGGCATCCCTTGCACCATGCCTCCCTCCTTCGGGCTCCTCAGCGCTGGAATATTGAGATGACCAAACCGTGCATGCCAAGTTCATGTTGCCTTTGAACCTTGAGCCGCCGAACACACAGGCTGTGCCAAATTGAGATTGAGCACATACAGCCGATTCGACGCACGCTTGACCTTCGCAAGAAGGCTCCTCTCTGGATCACGAATCCTCATCACTCCATCAATCAGCACTTGATATCCAACCTCATCCAATTGCCCAATGCTTATGATGTTAGTGGTGAGCTTGGGGATGAAATATACTCCAGTGAGTGTCCGATGTTCTCCATTCTTGCACTTGAACAACACTGTCCCAGTGCCTTCAATCCTTGCAATAGAGCCATCCCCAAACTTGACAGTCCCACAAATTGCTGGATTAAGATCAGTGAAAACATCTCTTACCCCTAACATGTGATTGGTCGCCTCGGTGTCGAGGACCTATTGGCATGGTTCCTTGTCCTCACTGCCAATTTGCGCGAGCACCTCCTTCAGATTGGAATGACTGGATCTTGACTCTGAAGTCGCGAGGTGCTTTTCTGGTGTTGGAGTAGCCGGCATCCTGCCGTCAATTGCTGATGCAGAGAGAGACGTCGCGACCTTGCCGAACTGCGTCGGCGGAGATGAACTCAGGAGAACACCTCTCGCCTCGCCCAGCAACAGAGTAGCCTCGTCATCTTGAACCAGGTGGGCTTGGCCCCCACCCTTCGGCTTGCTCCGGCAATCTTTGGCCCAGTGCCCGAACTTCCCACAATTTCGGCATTGATCTCCAGAGATGTCCCGCCCAGAGCCAGCCCCTTCCTTGGTGTCGCGGCCATTGCCGCCGCCGTTGCGCCCACGTCCTCTGCCCCTGGGCTTGCCACGTCCACCTCCGCTTGAACTGCCACGCTGTGAGACTTCATGTTGTTCCCTCTTGTGACGCGCGAGCCTCTCCTTCGCCGTGAGGAGCAGCTTCCCGTTGCCATCACCCAAGGTGCTCTGTTTTCCCCTTTGCTCAACCGCTCGCAGACGGCCAGTGACCTCAATCGAAAGGGAATTCAGATCGAGAGCGTCTCTATTGAAATGGCCACCTACGACAAACGGTTAGGCACAACTTGAAGCAGCAGCTTCACCACCTCAGCATCGGTGATCTCGTCTCGCAGAGTCTGAAGATTGTTGGCGATGCTAGTGATGCGCCTGGCGAAGTCATTGACGTTCTCTCCTTCCTTGAACCCGATCTCGCCGAGGTCTCTGTGTAGCTTTTGGGCATTCGTCTCCCTCACTCGGTCAACACCAACCCGCATCACCTTCACCGCATCCCATGCGGCTTTGGCCGTATCCTTCACCGCCAGCGTCGTGAGCATGTCCTGAGGCACGGTGCGGAGAATCGCCGCCAGTGCCTGCCGGTCTTCACGGTAGTTGCCGTCGCCCGTCTCGACTGCATCCCACAACCCTTGTGCTTGGAGGTTGACGCGCATCACTAGCGACCACTCTTGATAGTTGGTCCTGGTGAGCATTGGATAGACAACCGAACTGGAGGACTCATTCACCACGCGCTCGACAACAACGTCATGCGCCACCAGGTCGCGATGCCTAGCGCGGCGTAGTGGCGGAGACTGTGAGCGCTGGCGAGGCCGTGGCGGCGGCGTCCGAGATGTACACGCAACCAGAGCAGACATGGAAACTAGGAACTCAACGGAGCTCTCATACCAATTGTTAGACAAAACGCAACGCTATCACAAGGAAGAACACAGGTAACACTCAGGAGATGTGCTGCAAAGCGGCAACCTTTTTTGACTCTATTATCTTGCTTAAATAGAAAGAGATTTACAGACTCTATCATGGCCATAACGGCCCACAAAATGCGCGCCATTCCCATCAAGTCGTGCGCCATCCCGCACGACAGAGCATCACGCGCATGCACTACCCTACAGACCCGCTCTTGATATGACCAAGCATCCAAAGAGTAACAAACTCTGCATGACCAGCTATTCCCGTGCTATGCACAAGACTCAAACTGGTATGTGCAGCAAGACTTATTCTAACAAACTTGGCTTACAAGTGCTCCTACATGTTCTATTTATAGGTTAAGTTAAACTAACCTTAGCTCAACCCATATATCTAGAACATTCTACATCTAGCTATTAATATTTTAGTCCTAGTAATAGCTAGATGTTTCTAGTATCTAATATCTAGTTCATCTATGAACTAATAGTAGAATTGAATGTTCTAGATGCTTCTAGCATCTCCATATAGCTACCAACTAGCTACTCCAATCTTGTAGTAGATGTCAAGATTATATGTAACAATCTCCCCCTAATCTTGACGTCTTAACTTTAACATATCGACGCATTTAGACACTCCTACCATATGCGCAACACTAAGTATGCATAGGGTGACGTCGCAACTACTCAAACACCCCATGCTCTACCTTTGGTTTCGATTTCTGAACGGCGACGCGACTACTCAACATTCAAGGCACCACTAGTCGAAACCTACTCTCAGACTCGACTTCAGGATGGCGACGCCACTACTCAACATCCTGCACTCAACTCGTCAAGTCCACCTTCATAGCAGTGCCGGCTGATCATCAGCATCAATAAGGAGGTTCAACACTTCTTGCTCCTTACTTCGGTTGTGGCATTCCTTAGCAAAATGTCCGAACTTCTGACAGTTAAAGCACCGAATCTTTGCCTTATCAAATTTGCGGTTCTTATCAAAATCTTTATTGTTCTTACCCTTGAACCTTGCTTCCCATTCAGCATGAGTGAGTAGAAGCTCATTGCCTTCTTCGACTCGCCAGCGGCGTCTATTCCTCTCTTCATATGTCTTGAGATGACCAACCACTTCCGTCAGCTTCTTTATATCAGCAAGTTGCTCAAAAGTAGAGAAAAAAAAGGCAAGAACCTGTCTGGTACCGCACGAAGAAGCTTCTTGATAACCGTGTGCTCTTCCATCTTTTCTCCAAGTGCTCGTATCTCATTGGCGATGGTGGTTAATTTTATGGCGAAGTCACTAACTGATTGTCTCCTTCATGTACAGATCCTCGAAGTTCCTCATCAGGGTCTGAACACGAGCTTCCTTGACGCGGTCGGAACGAACATGCAACTCTTGCAATGTGTCCCATACCTCCTTTGCCATCATCTTTTCTGCCAAGACTATCATTATGTCCTCCAGTATAGCTTGCATGATAGCTGCGAAAGCCATCTGATCCTTGCGCTCGTCAACAACCTCCTCACTCTCTATTGCTTCCCACAATCCTTGCATGTGCATGATGATTTTCATCTTCACTGCCCAAGGCCCATAGCTGATGTCGGTGAGTATTGGATACTGAAAACTTACGACGCCTTCTCTCATAAAAAATCCTCGAGACAACCTCGCTGCCGCTGCTGCCATTACCACCAGATTTTGCACTTTCCGGTGTCTACGGCATGACCTTCGTCATACGATGAAGAAGCTAACCTGGCTCTGATACCAATTGTTGGCCTAGGAGATCACACAAACAACAAGCAAAACTCTCACAAGATGTCACACTAATGTTCATTTAGGAAGCAATTGAAGCTCACTGTATTGTAGCTGAACTTGTCCCTTAAGCTTGTCTTAGAAGTGCTCCTACATTTTATTTATAGGTTAAGTTAAACTAACCTTAACTCAACCCATATATCTAGAACATTCTACGTCTAGCTATTAATATTTTAGTCTAGTAATAGCCAGATGTTTCTAGTATCTAGTTTATCTATGAACTAGTAGTAGAACTGAATGTTCTAGATGCTTCTAGCATCTCCAGATAGCTACCAACTAGCTACTCCTTCTACAATCTTGTAGTAGATGTCAAAATTATATCTAACAGTTTGTGATGGTACAAATGACATTGCTCGAGAAAAGCTTGCATGTAGATTTATTCTGCAATGAAATCGCATATGGCCCACCAGGAAAAATAGCCATGAAGCTTTTTTTCCTCAGGCACAATTTGCATGTAGAATTGATTTGAAATATATAGAATGATCTCGACGGCTCCACACATGCAATTTGTTTTAGAAAAAGAGTACATAAATGCACGCAATCAGTGAAATGAACTGTCCAAAATATATAGTCAGGCATTAGACTTTGAGCATGTTCTTTTTTACTGGAGATGCAAAGGCCATGTCCTGTTGTATGTGCATGAGGCGTTCTTGTCTTGGTTTCAGGGGGGTCCAATAAACGATGCTACATTGATTAACTATAATGAAAAATATAAGTTCTTATCACATACTTGTCTGATAAAAGGAAACTTTAAGTCTAAGCCATTATTACTCAGGCCCACTAGATAGATGGCTATATGTTTTTCATTTTCTACAATTGATGGAAGAATTTCCTCAGGGTGCTTAATTAAAATAGGTATAGATAAACAGATAAGAAAACCTAACACACCTGACCTTTTTCTTCCTTTCTATTTTTTTTCTTTTCTCAATAATCTTTATTTCCTATATGGTTTTCTCAGCTACCAGTCGCTAGCAATCTGCTTCCTGTCGCGATTTTATTCTATGCAGCTACCCGCTGCTTGTTTGTTGATATTTTTTTAGAAGTTTAGTCAATACTACTTGTCTACTGTTTTGGTTGTTGCTTCATGCTGCTTGCAAGTATGGCACGAACTCCTCTCATTGATTCATTGGAGTGATGTAATTCAACTGTGTCTGTAAGACTGTAACATGTGATTTTACCACCGTAGATGTACAGTTTAGCACACTGATGAGAGAAGAGATGTGTGCAAAGAAAAATAGACCCAAAGGGAAAACATATTCTATTTTCATTTATTTAATGTAGACATACGTTGTTTGTACAATCTAAACTTAATGGAGGATATGTGTGCATTTGTGGTCAGAACAGTTCATTTTTTTTTTCTGATGGAAATTTGATCAAATTAGGTATCTGATAAGATAATGCAACTAACTTAAGATACATGCAGCAACATGGTCATCCAATTAGGAGACAGAGGATTTCCAAAACTAATTTTGTTGAAGTTCGTACATTTTTGCACCTGTTCCGGAGTTTTGGTGACAGCTGAGGTCACGTGGCTTCGGTGGCTTCTCGCCGACCTGGGAGTGCCTGTCTCTACTCCGACTACCGTCTCCTCCGACAGCACTGGCGCCATCAGCATTGCTCGTGATCCGGTCAAACATGAGCTCACCAAGCACATCGGAGTTGATGCCAACTATGTTCGGTCCCAGGTGCAGGCACAGGTGGTTACTTTTCAGTATGTGCCTTCCAGTCTTTTTATACATCTTTTGACAATATACTTAGTTGTTTTAATACCAAAAAATCACAATATTCTCTAATATATATCAATATGCCACTTATTTTTATCCACATGTATAAGCAAACCTACTATGGATTTGAATGGGGTGTTAAAATAGCACATGTATAGGGGGTTTTCTGTATATTTTCCCTTCTCTTGTACATGTACTTATAGCCCATTTGGGGCCCATTCAATACTAGCTGCATATTCTCTATCTCTGTAACAGACCTAGCACATTCAACTATTTTTCATCTACATTTCCATCTCTTTTATTTTATTTTTTAGGGTCGACCTAACTAAGGGCCCCCATTGGTGATGCTCTTAGGACATCACACATTTTATTTACGATTGCAATACAAACTCATATTAGACTAATACTTAATCATGCATTCATGCTGTTTCTTGTTCTTGTTTTTAATGCTGTACAATTTCTAAAATTGGTCTTTTACATTTTTCAGCCACACTTGATATGGTTCTTAATTGGAAGGCTTGGAGGAGCCTGGAGTGCTCACAGATGATACGATATGTTCTGAAATTTGCTGTAGCTATTGCCTGGTTAATAATTCTTCCAGCAACATACTCAAGTTCTATTCAAAATGCCACAGGCCTTGTCAAGTTCTTCAGCAGTTGGACTGGAATTCAGAGCGAATCGATTTATAATTTTGCGGTTGCTCTATACATGTTACCAAACATATTCAGTGCCTTGTTTTTCATATTTTTACCAATTCAAAGGGCATTGGAGCGTTCAAATTCCCGCATTGTTAGATTTTTTTTGTGGTGGACTCAGGTGTGATTCTAGATCTTTCTACATAACTTAGCAGAATAGCTTGTACTTGTTAGGTCTGACATGTTTCTTATTAACAGCCAAAGTTATATGTTGCCCGAGGCATGTATGAGGACACATGTTCACTTCTTAAGTAAGTCTTGACTCTTTCTTTCGTACACAACATCTCAATTTTATTGTTTGTATAAAATTATTGTTTTCTTCATAAAACAGGTACACATCATTCTGGATTCTGTTGCTTATATGCAAGCTCACCTTCAGTTTTTATGTTGAGGTTGGTATTGCCTAGCATTATAGTTTTCTATTTTTGTATTTATTTATAGGAGTATATAGTACCTTGTGTATTTTTTTAATCTTGAAGGGATATTGTAACTTGTTTTTTTGAACCAAACGATACTATAACTTTTGCTCTGTGTAATATTGCTCTCTTAAGGCTTAGCAATACAACACATCTGTTGCATAAAAAATATCACATCCAATTATGATTATACTTTAGTGAGTTCACGCTTTATTGGTTATTACTTGCTCAAGTGAATCCACCGTTTTGCAGTAACTATATAGAATGTAGTTTGTGGTATGACAGTGCTTTTCTAGATGAGGTGAGCATTATTAGCTAGCGAGTAAATATTTATTGAATTAGAGTGAATTTTGCATCTTTCTTGAACATCTTGAACTTTGGTGAATTGGTTGGTGCTAACATTCAATACAATATTAAAGCCAGAGGTCTATGTTTAGGATCTGACTGGTACAATTCTGTAAACAATATAGTCGTGATCAGTGTTACTCTGACAGAGGCAGTATCATTGCCAGATTGGCTGCGGGTGTTCGATTAGGCAAACTAGAAAAAAGGATTTGCGAATTTGGCTAATATATATTTCTTTAATTTAAATATAATATTTAAATAATTTTTTTTGTCACTAGTCTGAATATCATTGGTTATGATTTGGGGAGTCTTGTGACAGTAGAGGGTCCGGGCTAAGAACTTAAAGAGGTCTTTGGTTAACCGTGTTCCAGCCCATGTTGACATGTCAAATCCATGCTGTAGGTTTGGGCTTCCCTCAATATTTAAGATTTTAGGTGGACTATCGAGTCCATATATTGATTTGATGTGATGACTCAAAAGGTCCAAAATTTGCTATTTTGATTCGAAAACTAATGTGGGGATGTGGGAGGGTAGCAAATCCCTTTGTCTTTTACCCTCTCTTGCTTCATCCAAAAAGATTCTAGAGTCACATTTGTGTTAGAGTTGGTGGAATGCAGCTTGTCTATTCCCATGGGCCCAATGGGCTGTGTATACATGTACAAGGGGGCAAGGTTGTCAAAGCGGTAAAGCGACCCGCGGCGTGCTAGGACCTTTTTACCTCTTAAGCGCTTAAGGCGTAAAGCGAGGCGACTTCATAGACACATGTATAAGGCGAATAAAAGCAACCAAATCGCACATAATCCCGATTTCCAATCACATCCCAATAGCCATACTTCCAACCCGGATCACTGCTTTTTGGCTTTCGTTTAGGATCGGTCATAGGGTCATATCCACTGGCTTGAGAAGATTGAGCTTCGGTGCTCCTCTCTTGAGTTTGACCATCACTTGCCATGTCCACTACAAGGCAGATCAAGCAGCAGCAGTTAGCTTTAGCACTAAGCCACTACTACAAGGCAGCAGGACAGCAGCAGCTAGCACTACGTAGCACACAGTGGCTAGCACTACATAGCAGTATAGCACACAGCAGGACAGCAGCATTAGCATTAGCATTAGCACTAACAGTAGCACACAGTGGCTAGCTAGCAGCAGCAGCGGCCTGGGCGTGGCGTGGGCGGCAGCGTGGGCACGGCGTGGGCGGCAGCGTGGGCGCGGCGTGGCGTGGGCGCGGCGGCCGGCGGCGTCGGCGGCGGCGGCGGGCGCAGATCTGTCCAAGGCAAGGAGGAAGAAGAGGAGGAACGGGACGAACCTATGCTGGCTGTGCCGCCGGCGGCGGCGGCGGACGGCGGCGGCGGCGGGCGGCGGCTGGGACGGTCCTGCTCGCTGCTCGCGCGACGGCGCTGGCGGCGGCTGGGACGGTCCTGCCTTATTTGGGCCACGACCCTAGGGTTTACCCAATGTCCTCTTGTTTATTTGGGCCTTCCCTACCTGGCTACCTCACCCTCAAGCTATATGGCGCCCGCTTCATCACATAAGGCGTCGAAGAGGACGCCCTGGACGCCGTAGAGACGCCTTGGACGCCTTACGGACGCCATACGCTCAATTTGTAAAGCGTCCCGTGAGGCGTCCAGGCAAAACCTTTTTAGCGCTTAAGCGACGCTTAAGCGACGCTTAATGGACGCTTTAACAACCTTGCAAGGGGGAAGGGAAAAATGCAAACAAACTCCTATACAAGTATCTAATCTAACAATTTGAACCCTCAACATATTAAGCATTATTTATTGTTTTATAGTATAATACACTTCAAACTTCTAATACAAGACCTATCCCTCCACTACACATCGGAGGTGTCTATTTGAACTTTCAGGAATCCATGTAAAATGATGAGAAGTCAAGAAATACCCATTTGTTGTCCCACCAGCACATCATCATGCGAGAGTCATGCTCTAATCATCCATCGTGCCCTATGATAGATAACTGCTAAAGCCCTTCCCTTACATGAGGCATGCTCACATGTAGAAATTCACTTGAGGTTCATTCTTGCTTTGTTTAAACCTCCAAAGGGGGCGAAGTTACTACATTTGGATCCTCCCACATTATGTGCTAATATTGCACACCTTAAAGTTTAAACTTCTATGTGACTAACCCCACAAGCCCCTAGTAGGCTAGTACTACACATGGGGACCCTAGAGATCACCTCTACTTGGGTCATGTGTTACATTTGATCATCACATTGGGCGGTAATAACATATCTTATTGCCTGTATATAAGATCCAAGTCTAGTTTGACCAAGACTCGTAAAGCGTTGGGTTTAGTCCTTCATGTTTATTTGTAGCAGCGCTCGAGGAACATGCTGCGTACATAATAATCTGTGCAACAAACTTAATCCTATGGGATGAATTTGGAATGCAAACATAAGGATATATTTGCTCAAACATAAGGATACATGAAGTTTGGGATTAAGAGGAATCATAGAGGTTTTAATTTTCCAAACTATTTTAGGTTAGGCACAAGTAACTTAATTTGGTCAAAGATTTAATTATCTGAACCAAGGATCAAGCTAACCTATACAAAGGCAAATTAAGCTAACCTAGCCCAATTAATCCTCATGAATTCCCTTTATATATTGTCAATCCTGCTACCAAAATTAATGAAGCCTTTGTTAACTTAGCTTTAGCTGGCTTAGGATTACCAGACAGTAATTTAGACTAGCATGTTAGTTTGCTAAACAGTATTTTAGACTTAACTTGTTCTGTTGCCAAACAATTGTTGTGCCTGTGTTAAACTAACTTAGCTGGGTTAGTATTACCAGATAGCTAACGCTATGATTTTTTTTAATCTGCTGGCAGTTTTTCTCGTGTACTTCAAAGTTGACTGCGTTTTTTTTTGTTATCTACACTGTTGGCAGATTTCCCCTCTAGTTGGACCCACCAAGATAATTATGTTTTTAGGACGGCCGACCTATGTGTGGCATGAGTTCTTTCCATACTGTAAGATTATGTTGTACTAATGCAATATCATGTTTAATTTCTTCGCATACTTCTTCAAGATCTGATAGGATGTTGGTTTTTCACAGTGCAGCATAATTTAGGTGTTGTGATCACTGTGTGGGCACCGATTGTCATGGTATGTTATATATATTGACCCATTAGGGTCCTTATTTAATTTTGAAAAACCAGGCTGTTCATTTGGATTTGTCATATAGGTGTACTTCATGGACACACAAATATGGTATGCCATTTTTTCAACGATATGTGGAGGAGTGAATGGTGCCTTTAGTCACTTGGGTGAGGTTGGTTGCTTAAGCCTATTTGTACACTTGGAGTGTTGATGCTTGGTTTCGTTTTTACTACCAATGCATGAAGAATATTCTACTTCCTGCAGATCCGAACCCTTGGAATGTTAAGATCAAGATTTGAGACAATCCCAAAAACCTTTGGCAAGAAACTTGTGCCTAAGCATGGTAGTGAATCAAATAGCCGTGAGGTTTGCTAAATTTCTGTCAGCAGTCTTTTTTCTGGCACTGTGGTTGATTTGATAGCAGATTTATCACTGTTGTTTTATACTTGTGTAAATTTTTTTCACCAGGAGGAAAAGTATTTGCACTTTGATAAGTTTGCGAGAATATGGAATGAATTCATTATGTCTTTGCGAGAAGAAGACTTGATAAACAATAGGTGTGCTTTTGGTGAAAGTATTTATTTCCTTTTGTTTTTAACATGTTCTAAAAATGTGTGTGCATTTGTTTCCAGGGAGAAAAATTTATTGGTCGTTCCATCTTCTGTGGGTGACACTAGTGTCTTTCCATGGCCTCCTTTCCTTCTTGCTAGTAAGGTACAAACTGTCAATGTTGTGTTAATTGAACTACTCAAGAATCTCCATTTGGTGGAACTATGAATGCTCATAACATTAATATTTTAGATTCCTATTGCACTTGATATGGCAAGTAGTGTCAAGAAAAAAGATGAAGAATTGAAAAAGAGGATAAGCCAGGATCCATATACCCGATATGCCGTAATAGAATGCTATGAGTCTCTGTTAACTATTCTGTACAGCCTTACAGCAGAGCCAAGTGATAAGAAGTAAGCCTTCTTTTCTTTTGCTCCCTCAAAATTTGTTTGGTATTGTGTTTATACTGATACAACTAATTAAGTATATGGTTATGTGGCTTATTAATTTAGTTTATGTTGCATTGCTTTGTGAGTACAGAATTATTGATCGAATATATGATAGCATTGAAGACAGCATACGTCGTCAGTCACTTGTGAAAGAATTCCGATTGGATGAACTTCCTCAGCTAAGTGCTAAGTTTGATAAGCTGTTATTTCTGCTATTGGTAATGAAATACAAAAAACAATATTCTTGTATTTTCTTAACCAAATATATTTTCTCTTCTTTTTAGTTCTAACACTTTCTGAAATTGATTGACACCCAGAAAACTGACACCCAGAAAACTGATTATGATGACATAGATCAAATAAAGACACAGATTGCTAATCTTTTACAAGATATAATGGAGATCATCACGCAGGATATCATGAAAAATGGTCAAGGGTAAGATTATATTTAGTGAAATTTGCACCCTGAAGAAATATTTTTGACAATTATTTTTCTTGCAAATTCTGTAGTATTTTGAGGGATGAAGACAGAGACACACAAAATATACAAGGTCACAAACAACAACTGTTTGCAAAAATAAATCTGGACGCTGTAAAGAATGCAACTTGGAGGGAGAGGGTCATGTTTCCTTTTAAGCAACTTTAATAATATTTTTCTATAAGTTCAAAAGCACTAGTGTCCTCTCATTATCTATTTGCATTCTGTGTTAACAGTGTGTTAGGCTTCAATTGTTGTTGACAACGAAAGAATCTGCAATTAATATTCCAACAAACTTGGATGCTCGGCGCAGGATTACTTTCTTTGCAAATTCTCTTTTTATGACAATGCCAAGGGCTCCACAGGTTCGCAACATGATGTCCTTCAGGCAAGAAAATCAAACTCAGTCTCCCACGCTTATTTTATTCCACGAACCATGTTGGCAAATCCTTTTCTTTCTGTTGGCACCTAGTTTCACTTCATTTTTAAATGTTTGCTAACGCCAACCATGGCTTTCTCTATCAATTTTTCTTGTGTAACCATACCTCTCTACAATAAATTTTATTTGCTGAAAAAAATTCACTAATTGCCTTTCTGCTTTTAAATCAGTGTTTTAACTCCATACTTCAAAGAGGATGTGCTCTTTTTAGCTGAAGATCTTCATGAAAAGAATGAAGATGGGATATCTATTCTGTTCTATCTGCGGAAAATATTTCCAGGTACTTCTTACATGCTCATCTCACAATTCAGAACGTATCATATTTTTTTGTGAGTATACGATTTACCATGATTTGCATGCTAATAGATGAATGGAGGAATTTCCTTGAGCGGATAGATTTTAAACCTAAGAATGAAGAGGATCTGAAAGTAAAGATGGAAGATATCTGTCACTGGGCATCTTGTAGGGGGCAAACGCTTACCAGAACTGGTAAAAATCACCAATTCAATCATGTGGTATATTATTTAAGTAGCTTGTCTAACAATATCACTTTTTACTATGCTAGTAAGAGGAATGATGTACTACAGGAAAGCACTTAAGGTTCAGTGTGCTCAAGATAAAGCTGACCTTGGTTAGATATATGCTTTCTCCATCCCCTTTTTTATAATATTTTTAAATATCTAATATTTTGACTGGAAATTTAATATTTTGCAGCCAAATTAGACCGTCGTAGAACAATAGAATCCTCTCAAGAGAGCGAGGCCATTACAGCTACGGCACTGGCTATTGCAGATATCAAATTCACCTACGTTGTTTCTTGTCAAATCTATGGCATGCAAAAAATATCAAAGCATCCCAAAGATAAATTTTCCTATCTGAACATCCTTAATCTCATGTTAACGTACAAACCAATTGCTTTGAACTATGCAAAGAGATTGTTTAAAATATTAATGTCTCTCCAATCCTGATATTTAAATTGCACAGGAACCCATCCTTACGTGTTGCTTACATTGATGAAGTAGAAGCTCCTGTAAACGGAACTATACAGAAGACTTACTATTCTGTTCTTGTTAAAGGAGGTGACAAATACGATGAGGTACATACAGAACATAAAAACTATAGATTTGCCACTTTAACTTCATTTGTGTCTTAAAGCTTTATTGAATTGAAGTTGACTGCGAAGAAAAAAGACTTCATTTTAAGCTTCATTTACTAAATATTTGAAATTTCTTGTGGTTCACACCATTTAGTACTCCCTCTAGTCACAACATATCATTTTAGGATAGTGGCTGTCAAAGATTTAATACTTTTGTTATATATATCTTTTTAGATATTTATGTAAGTAAATATGTATAATGGCTTATTTGCATTTTCCTTCTCTCTCTTGTATATGTATATCTAGTCCACTTGGGCCCATAATGAACTCAAGTTGCACTTCACATGGTTTCAGAGCCCATCTCGGGCGTCCCATCAAATCCTAGCTAGGGTTATCGCTGTCGCTGTTGTTCCCACGACCACCGTTCAACCCACTTCTTTGCTCTCCCTTCCCTGCTCTACTACTCGGATCCTGCCACCACTGCACGGAGCTTGTTGTTTGCATCTCCATCTCGCCGCGAGAGCTCCATCGTCAACCTCCATCGCATGACTCGCGCTCAAGCCAATTACCTAGGGCCTCAGTTTGCCTAAGCTCAACATTTAATTGCCGTCTATGTCGGCTCTGTTGTTGGCTTGTAGGTGCCCAACCTCATTGTGTTCGCCGATGATGTCTCTCCTCACCTCAGCCCTCATCATTTACAATGTTGCCTTCCTCTTGACCGTAATCCGCCATTGAAACAGGTTACTTCCTGCCGTGTCAGCTCTAAATTCAGCGATGGGGAGCTAGATTCATGGCTAAGGAGGTCCTCTTACTGGTAGTCCCCTCGCATTGTCGAGCCTCCTCTAGCGCTGCCCCTGCTTAGGGCTGCCCTCCTAGGACAGAGCAAGAGAGAGAGCTGCTCCATGCTCATGGAGCCGAGCTCCTAATCTGGCTTTGTTGCGTCACTTGTCTTTGGCCACAGAGTACTGCTAGATCGTCACCCGTGCTCTTCACTAGCCGAGTTAAAGCTCTGTGCTCTTCACTGGCTGAGCTAGAGCCCGAGCCGGTTGCTCTGGCTCCTCTTGTCGTCCGCTGCAGTTGCCCTATGCTTCTCAAAAAGCAGCGAGCAAAAGCATCGATGTCCTCTCTGTTTTGTGGGACTATCGCTTGTGCTCCATCGTTAGTCATCTTTCCCTACTCTTAGCCTGAGTTGGGTGCTTTGTCTCCTCTTGTTGTCCACGGTAGTTGCCCTATGCTTCCCAAAAAGCAGCGAGCAGTAGCATCGACATCCCTCGTGGTACTACCACGTACGCTCCTTCGTTGGTCATCTTTCGCTTCTCAGAAACCGACGTGCCTAGCCTTTGCCACCTGCCTTGATTTGTGCTGGTACTTGCATCGGTGTTACTTTGGATTCGCTCATATTCGTCGTTATCTCGGATTCGCTCTGTTTCAGCCTCCTGAACCACCAGCAGACATTGCCCAACAATGGTTTCAACGCCTTGAGCGCTTGGAGCGTCGGCTCGACAACCCCTTTGGTTTCTTCTTGTCCGCCAATCTTTCTCACTAGAGGTCCACTAGTTCATCTATTTGGTTCCTTGATTTTGGTGCCTCTTTACACACGACGCCATACGCAACCAAGCTTAGCCTTGAGTCTTGTTCCTTCATCTCTATTGGATAGCTAGCGGCCGACATGATCATGGGAAGCCTGGCCCGGCAAGCCCGACCTGGCCTGGCCTTGCCTGGCCTGACTAGCGCATCGGGCCGAGCTCGGGCATCGGGCCGAGCTTAGGCCTCCATTTAAAGCTCGGTCGTCGGGCCGGGCCTGTTCTTGGCAAAAACGCAAACTAAGTCATTGTCGGGCCGGGCTCGGGCCCGAAAACAGGCCCAACGCACTTGCTGGGCAAGGCTCAGGCCTGGTCCCGTAGGACCGGGCTTTTCCAAGCCCTGCCCGGCCCGAGGTTTGAACAGGTCTAGCTAGTAGTATTCCCCTTCGAGTCTCTAGTCTAGGCACTCTCTACACTTCTAGATTCCATGCATTTACAATCTCATGTTCTTGGACTCGACCTCTAGCTCGTCTATGTTAATTCCTCATGGATCACAATTGTCAGATTATCCTTGAGTGCGATTCTTGTTTTGTTTAAACTTTCGCATAAGGGTGCTAGTTGCTGCTTGCAAGTGCAATCCTAACTCTGCGCCTCTGGGAGCTTGATTGGTTACCCCTCCCCTCTTCTTCCACTACATGTAGATGGTCTACTTGCTAGTCTACCACCACTACCCCCATTGCCACTGCTTCTCTTGCTAGCACTTTCACTATTGCTCTCTAGCATCACCGTCTAGGGCACATGCGTTGAGAGTGATGTCCTTGGTTTTGTCTTTGGAGATACTCTTCTTGCATGGATTGCTAGCTCCCTTACCCCTCAAGTGAGTCCACCTCTTCTCGTCCTTTTGACTTGGTTCACTCTGATCTTTTGGGCTTGGCTCCCTTTATCTCCAAAGAGTGGTCATCATTACTATGTGATCTTTATTGATATTTTTTACGTGGCTCTATCCCTTGACCTCTTGGCACTAGGTGTTGGCTGCCTATCAGGCCTTTGCTGCCATGGTCGGCACATTGTTTGACCCGTCCATCCGTTTCTTCCATGCTGCCTTTACTAGCGAGTACTTGCCTACCTTACTTCGTTAGTATCTCCTCAAGCAAGGTACCCTTTCCTAGTACATGTGCCCTGGTGCTCACGCTTAGAATTGTCTTTGAGCACAAGCATCGTCACCTGCTTAAGATTGCTCGAGCGCTGATGTCCTCTTTTGTTCCACCTCTATTTTGTGTTGAGGATGTCTCTGTTAGGAATAGCACTTGTATTCATATGGGGGCCAAAGGGCCAGTATATATACAGAGTACAAGGGCAAATATGGAAAAGGCTAGAAAACCCTAATACAGTAATGGGACGGGCTAGACCCATATACATAGCCCAAATATATCTCTAACACCCCCCTTAAACTCAAGGTGGATCATTAACACTGAGTTTAAAGAGACAGGAATAATGAAGCTGTCGAGTCTGAGCCTTTGTGAAGAAGTTTGCCAATTGATCTGCTGAAAGCACATATTAAAGAGACACAGCCTGCTCCTGAACCTGCGATATCATATAAGAAGCACCAACACCAATATGTTTGGTGAGCTCATGCTTCACTGGATCCCTGGTAATACCAATAGCTCCTATACTGTCAGGTAAAAGAGTCGGCATAGCAACGGAAAAACACCAAAATCCTCAAGTAACCAACTCAATCAGGTAATCTCTGTTGTCAATAGAGCCATAGCCCGCAACTCAGCCTCTGCAATGGAACGAGAAACTGCCTTCTGCTTTTAGTCTTCCAAGCAATGAGAGAATCACCAAGAAAAACACAATAAGCAGAAAGAGAGCGGTGATCAGAAGGATCCCCAGCCCAGGTAGCATCGGAATAAGCACGAAGATGTAAAGAGTTAAAGCGACGAAAGAAAAGACAGAGAGATAGTGCCACGCAAATATCGCAAGACACGAAGGAGATGACTATAGTGGAGCTGAGTAGGAGCAGAGATTAACTGACTGAGAATATGAACAACATAAGAGATATCGGGATGGGTGACACCAAGATAGACAAGACTACCCACGAGGTGACGATACCGAGTAGGATCCGAGAGAGGTTCTCCATCGGTGGGTCAAAGCTGAAGATTGAGCTCCATGGGAGTCTCAGCCGTGCGATCATCTATGAGAGAAGCCCGATCAAGAAGATCTCCAATATACTTCTCTTGAGATAGAAAAATGCCCCGCAACGTAGGGGTAACCTCAACCCCAAGGAAATAACGAATAGGACCCAAATTAGACATGCGAAACTGCTCATTGAGACGAGCCTTGACAAAATCAATAAACTGAGGGTCACCAGTAATGATCATGTCATCGACATAGAGCAAAAGAAGAGTGCGCCCACGAGATGAGGTGTGGACAAACAACGCAGAATCATGATCATTGACAGAAAAGCCAGCTGCAGTAACCACTGTAGAGAAGCGCTGAAACCAAACCCTGAGAGCTTGTTTATGCCCATATAAAGCACGACGAAGGCGAAGAACCTTGTCATCAGAAACAAAATACCCAGTGGAAGCCGCATAAAACCTCTTCATGCAGTTCTCCATTAAGAAAGGCATTTTGAACATCAAGTTGGTAGATAGGCCATGTACGAACAGAGGCCACAACAAACAGCGTCTTGATAGTGGTTATGTGAGCCATAGGAGCATAGGTCTCATCATAATCAACACCAGGCTCCTGCCGAAAACCACGAGCCACAAGACGAGCTTTATAACGCTCAAGAGAACCGTCAGAGCGATTCTTGATCTTGTAAACCCACTTGCAAGTAATGGGACGAACATGGCACGAAAGAGAGACAATTTCCAAGTGCCATTACGTTCAAGCGCAGAAATCTCCTCGGCCATCGCATGCTGTCACTCAGGGTGAATGACATCATCACGATAAGAAACTGGCTCAGCAGAGGCAGCACCGACAAAACCAAAACGCTCAGGAGGTCGAATAGAGCGACGATCACGAAGAGCATATGGCTGAGAGGTAGAAGCTAACTCCTCAGAGGATGAATCAACAAGAAAAACCTCAATCCGATGCAGACGGTGAGTGTAAAAGAAAGGATGAGTAGGAACAAAATCAGGTGAAACTAGTGAAGAGATAGTTGTCTCTGTAGGAGAAGGAACAACAAACTCAAAAGGAATAGAATCAATGAACTCAGAAGGGGGTGAAGACGTGGTAGACACTGGAGGATATGTAGACATAGGCACAGACGGTGGAATAGGAAGAGTAGAAATGGGAGTACTTGGAAAAGTTAGGAAAGAGAAATTTGACGGTAGAGAATGGAAAAGGACGCGGATAGAAAGAACGAGACTCATCAAAAGTAACGTCCCGAGAAATCCGCATCCGACGACCAGCATGATCCCAACAACGATAGCCCTTGTGCTCATCACTATATCCTAGAAAAACACACTCAATTGACTGGGCGGTCAGTTCAGTGCGTTCACGTGGAGCGAGAACATAGCAGACACACCCAAAAGATCGGAGATCAGAGTAGTTTGCTGGGTGTCCAGAAAGACGCTCTATAGGAATACCACCATGAAGAGCAGAAGAAGGCTGAAGATTGATGAGATGACAAGGAGAAGAAACAGTCTCAGCCCAGAAGTGAGGTGGAACAGAAGAAGCAATCATGAGAGCACGTGCGGTTTCAAGAAGATGATGTTTACGCTCAGGCACACCATTTTAAGCATGAGTACCAGGACAAGAGAACTGAGACAGTGCCCTGCTTAGCGAGAAAACTACGAAGATGCCTAGAAAGATACTCCCCTGTAGAGTCAGCTCGAAAAACACGAATAGCAGAGTCAAACTAAGTACGAATCATGGTGGTAAAATTTTTATTGATAGACAAAACCTCACTACGAGAAGACAAAGTATATCCAAGTGTGGGGATAAAAATCATCTATAAAAATAATGTAGTATTTATGACCACTTTTTGACACAAAAGGGGCTGGACCCCAGACATCAAAATGAACAAGATCAAACGGACGAGCTGATACAGACTCATTAGAAGGATAAGAGAGTTGCACCTGTTTGCCAAGGTGCAACCCGCACAATCGAGATGTACAGGACCAGACATAGACTCTAAAAGTTCACGACGAACCAAAGACGATAAACGAGAACCACAAAGATGACCTAAACGATGATGCCATTGAGCAAAAGACGCCGTGGAGGAAGCAGCGGAGACGGAGAGACTGGTAGGAGCAGCGGAAGAAGGATGAAGCCAGTCAAGCTCTCAGAGACGCTGAGTCACTACCCGGGGGCCAGTACCAACCAAGAGACCCGTGCGACGATCCTGAACACAAGAGTCAGTATCAAAAATCACACGACAACCAAGATCAGTAAGCTGGCCAACAGAAATAAGCTGTATGTTTAGGTTAGAAACATGAGAAACAGATGGTACATGAAAGGAAGAGAATAAAAGAGTGCCTCGTCTTGTGATAGGAAGAGAGGTACCATCTGCCGTCTGAACAGTCAATAGTGTGGTTAAGGGATGAACAGAAGTAAGACTGGTGGAATCAGGTGTTATATGAAAAGAAGCACCTGAGTCAAGAATCCATGGTAATGTACCTGGTGTCTTAGTGGAAGACTGCAAAGCAGAAGCAGCAGAACCCGAGGGTGAAGAGGCAGCCATGCGACGCAACAGCATAAGAATCTTAGAAGAGGCATCTCGACTGCGCTGGGAGTCTGAGTCTTATGTGGCTGGTGCTGCAGATGCCTTAGGCGAACGACGATGAGTAATATCCTTCCTATAGCAGAACTGCTCCACATGACCATCCTTGTCACAATAGGTGCAGTGAAGACCAGCCTTCATCGTCACCCCAGAAGACGACGAGGATGATGAGGAAGACGACCGAGGACCGGTGGAAGTCGAAGCCGATGGCCGTAAGAGCAAGAACTGACGGAGAAGTCAGTAGACCAGCACCACAAAGACGAACCTCCTCAGTACAAAGAGCAGAGAGAGCCTTCAACATAGTGACACGAGGGTGACGGGCAAGAAGCTGAGCACGAATTTGCTCAAACTCAAGCCAAAAATGTATGACGAAGTCGTAGACACGACGAAGCTCCAGACGAGATCGCTGACGCAGGCAACAGGCACAAGTCTAGAGTCATGATCAGCTCCAGTATCAAGAGCCGCATCCAGAGAGTCCAACTGACACCATACTCCTGAAAGCTGAGCATAGAACTCATCCACTGTAGAATCACCGTGTTGTAGAGACTTCTCATGGCGAAGAACAGCAAGATACTGAGAATCACCCGAAGGCTCATAACGATCCTGAAGCTGTGACTACATCAGCTGCGCAGATGCCAAAGAACACTTCTCCAGTAAGATGAGCCTCCATGCTAGTAATCAAAATAGCAGAGTCACGAACATCCTCATCAGACCAAAATTTGTAAGACTCCATAGCCTCCTTATACTCATCGAAGGACTTTTTATCAGCATCAACAACACCAGTAGATGGCGAAGAAGGCAACACTGGGGGATCAGGACGCGGCGGGCAAGGAAGCTCGCTGATAAGAAAATCCCAGAGGCGTAGTCCAGCATGTGAATGCGCATGTGCTAGGCCCAGTCCTGATAATTGAGCCCATCAAAAAGCACAGGGCATCGAGGAACAGAAACGGTGCCTGACGACATTTTTTTTAGTCTTTTTTTTTACACACACAATCCAATTCGGTCCGACCGCAACACAAAGCCGACTCGGCGTCGGTCTGGCTCAAAGGCCGACTCGGTGTCGGTCCAAGTCACAAAACGCCGACCAGCAAGAGACGGGGAAGCAGCTATCCGACGATCCAGTGGCAGCGGCGTCAAGGAAAACCACGGCAACGAAGACCACCTGATAGATCCGGCGTCAAGTCGATAGATCCGGCGGCTTCGGCGACGAAGACGGGCGGCAAAGATCGGCGGTGAGCGGGACCTGGCCTCGTTGGCATGGCGATGAGGACGAGTGAGCGACGAGCGGGGGAGCAGCGGACCAGCCGTCCCTGCGAAGGAAGATGGCGGCGGGTTTCCGAGGATCCAAGGCGGTGGCGACATGGCCTGGATTAGACCAACGGTGGCCAGATTGGAGTTGGCAGTAAAGCGTGCAAGTGCAACACGCGAGAAGAGGATCGGCAGCTAGAAAGGTAAGGAAAACCTAATCCTAACCCGCTTTGATACCATGTTAGGAATAGCACTTGTATTCATATGGGGCCCAAAGGGCCAGTGTATATACAGAGTACAAGGGCAAATAGGGAAAAGGTTAGGAAACGCTAATACATTAAAGGGACGGGCCAGGCTCATATACATAGCCCAAATATATCTCTAACAGTCTCCACTGCTATTTATCTCATGAACCATCAACGTTCCATTGCTCTTCAAGGTGCCACACCCGTTGAGCTTTTTGGTTGGGTTCCTTAATATAGTCACCTTCGTGCCTTTAGGTGCATTGCCTTTGTGCTTTCTTCAACCTCGTGAGCGGGCTAAGCGATCACTTAGTCGATTGTGTGTTTTTCTTATTTATTTTGCTGATTGCATCGGGTATCGCTGTTGGGACCCTGTGTATTGTCGGATCCGCGTATCTCAAGATGTCACCTTTGATTAGTCTTGTCCCTTCACCCCTAATCTATACTCTAGCTTGCCTTTATTGGTTCAGTCACTCTCTTCTCACTTTGCCTTAGATTTTCGTATCTCCACCACGTTCCTCGCCGTCATCGTCACCTCCAATTCTTGTCCTACCACTTGGTTCTAGCTTCTTGTCGAGGGTAGCCAGAGGGAATGTTAAGCGCCAGAGGGACAAGACAACAATGTCGGAAGGGGTGTCTTCAGCAAGAAGGAACCTCTCATTTTTTGTCTCTAGGTTGGGCAATATAAGAGAAGAAGCGCACCTGAGTTGCATGGCTTTCTCTTTTATTTGCTCGGTTAGCAATTTCCATAAACTCCTCATGTACTTTCCACCTTGTTAATGGAGTGTTGGACATAGGGTTATTATCCCTGCCATGGGAGGCTTGAACCAGGGTAAAAATGTCGTGTTCTTCTGTTCCTCTTGCTTGGGTTTGCCATGGATTCTTTCGCCTTTGAATGCCCTAGTACGCTGCGGAATGGGGCATGTTGATCCTGTTTCAACAAGTAAGCTCGGCATCTAGCGAGCCCCGGCTCCTAATCTGCCAACACTTCTCTACCTTTTGTCCACCATCTTTGATGCCATTGCCTCTGTCGACTCCCTTTTCATTTTCGACCTTTTTATTTCGTTTTCATTATAAGATGAAAACTTGCTTAGATGGTTTGCTTGAGTGCCACAAGGCACATCTTGTTGCACGTGTTTTTAGTAGGAGTATGGACATGATTTTGAGAAGACCTTTGCTCCAATGGCTCCTAAAACCGCTGTTCACACACTTGTGGTTGCTAGTTGGATCATCTCGGTGAACTGTGTGAGGTCTACATGCATCCACCTCATGGTTATCTTGTGTCTAAGGTTGCGTATGTCGCCTTAGCCATTTTCTCTGTGAGCTTTAAGCAAGCCCTCTTGCTTGGTTTGAGCTCTTTATCTTTGGTGTCACCGTCGCTGGTTTTGTTGCTAGCCAGCATGACTCCTTTTGTCCATACATCTCTTTGTGGTTGGACTCTTCTTTTTGGGTGGATAACATGCTCATCACCGTTGATGATCCTTAGTACATCCTCTTTGTAAGGAGCGTCTCGTTGAGTAGTTTCATTTGTCATATTTGGGTCCTTTGCGAGAACTGGCTTCTGTGACGGCTGAGTGTGATCTGGCTTTGGTCGCTCCTGGCGGATTTCGGTTTCACGATCTCTACACCTATGATTGTACGCTCAGATAGTACCAGCACCATCAGCATTGCTCAGGATTTGTTGAAGCATATGAGCTCACCAAGCGCCATCAGCCTTGCTTGAGATCCGTTGAGGTATGAGCTCACCAATCATATTGGCATTGATTTTTATGTCCGGTCCTAGGTGTAGGATCACGTGCTTGAAATTTTGTGAAGCATGAGCTCACCAATCATATTGGCATCATGCCTTCTATGCCCGATCCCAAGTGTAGGACACATGATTGCTTTTCAATATGTGCTTTTGGAGTTTCAGATTCATCACAAAGGAACAGACTATAGGATTTTCATGTCTCCAAACTCTGGATCCACCATGAGTTTGCCGGGGTGTTAAAGTAGATATGTATGGGTGCTTATTTGCATTTTCGTTTTCCTTCTTGGACATGTATATCGCTTGGGCCCATAATGAACTCAAGCTAAACTTCACAATTTAAACGGATATATTAAAACGATATGTAGATTTGTCTCAACAATTATTTGCATATATTTTTCTATTGAGTTCTATAAACATATTATAATATAATAGCATTTAAAATTGTGCTTCACTAACCTTTTTTTTTAATCGGGTAGTCCTTTTTAATCATCTTGTATGCACCATTTATGCAATAAAAATTCAGGTTAAGCATCAACTCACTATTTTGTTATATGTGGTTTAAACTGATTTAGGAAATTTACCGCATCAAGCTTCCTGGTAAACCTACAGATATTGGAGAGGGAAAACCTGAAAATCAAAATCATGCTATCATTTTTACCAGGGGAGAAGCACTCCAGGCTATTGATATGAATCAGGTATGGTTTTGATTTCCACACTTGTTCAATGCGTAACCAGTTCACCCTATTATTAAGTTGTTGAAGAAGGTGGGTAAAATAGTACTCCCTCCGTTTTTTTTATTTGACACCTTTAACTTTTGGACACGCATTTAACCATTCGTCTTATTAAAAAATTTAGTGCAAACATGCAAAAATATAAGTCATGCTTAAAGTACCTTTCATTATGAAACAAATCACAACAAAATAAATGATATTTACATAGTTTTTTTTTTAATAAGACGAATGGTCAAAGACGTGTCCAAAAGTCAAAAGTGTCAAATAAAAAAGAACGGAGGGAGTAATACTTAAAATGCTGCCTGTCTCACAGTAGCTAAACCAGGCCCACTGTATGGACTTTAAATGCACCAGAACATAGTTTATACTGAACTTCTTGCCCTCAACACCTGGATGGACCTCTTCTTGCAAATTTGCTGCATTTATTATAATTTACCCTGACACACTACATAATCATCGTCATTTAATTTAAAAAGCATTAATTTAAATTTGCAATTAATAGCATAGATGACAATACATGTTAGCCATTCATTAGGTTTGATTGTAGGGTTGATATTGGATGTTGGATCCTTACCATGATTCTGTCCTTTGCATTTAAAATCCAATTAATCTTAGCCCTTTGTAGAGATTGAAT
>SPJY01007085.1:2657073-2684127 GCA_005191435.1 Raddia distichophylla | reverse complement strand
CTGGTGATGATTCTCAGTTTATTGATTTTGTCAAGGCTCGTCTCGATGAGCAGTTTCGCATGTCTGATTTGGGTCCCATTCGTTATTTTCTTGGGATTGAGGTTACCTCTACGTCGCAGGGTATCTTTCTATCTCAAGAGAAGTATATTGGGGATCTTCTTGATCGGGCTTCGCTCACAGATGATCGCTTGGCTGAGACTCCTATGGAGCTCAATCTTCAGCTTCGACCTACCGATGGCGAACCTCTATCTGATCCTACTCGGTATCGTCACCTTGTTGGTAGTCTTGTCTATCTTGGTGTCACCCGTCCCGATATCTCTTATGCTGTTCATATTCTGAGTCAGTTTGTCTCTGCTCCTACTCAGCTCCACTATAGTCATCTCCTTCGTGTCTTGCGCTACTTGCGTGGCACTATCTCTCGTCGTCTTTTCTTTCCTCGCTCCAACTCTTTACACCTTCGTGCTTATTCTGATGCTACCTGGGCTGGGGATCCTTCTGATCGCCGCTCTCTTTCCGCTTATTGTGTTTTTCTTGGTGATTCTCTCATTGCTTGGAAGACTAAAAAGCAGAAGGCAGTTTCTCGTTCCAGTGCAGAGGCTGAGTTGCGGGCTGTGGCTCTATTGACAACAGAGGTTACCTGGCTGCGTTGGTTACTTGAGGATTTTGGTGTTTCTGTTGCTACGCCGACCCCTCTTTTATCTGACAGTACAGGAGCTATTGGTATTGCCAGGGATCAGGTGAAGCATGAGCTCACCAAACATATTGGTGTTGATGCTTCTTATATGAGATTGCAGGTTCAGGAGCAGGTTGTGGCTCTTCAGTATGTGCCTTCAGCAGATCAGTTGGCAGATTTCTTCACAAAGGCACAGACTCGATAGCATCTCTTGTCTTTCCAAACTCAGTGTTGTTGATCCACCATGAGTTTGAGGGGATGTTAGAGATATATTGGGCTGTGTATATAGAGATATATTGGGCTGTGTATATGGGCCTGACCCATCCCTTTATTGTATTAGGGTTTTCTAGCCTTTCCCTTTTTGCCCTTGTACTCTGTATATATATGCTAGCCCTTTGGCCCCCATATGAATACAAGTGTTATTCCTAACAGCCCTATGCTTCCCAAAAAGCAGCGAGCAACAGAATCGATGTCCTCTGTTGTGTGGGACTACCGCTTGTGCTCCATCGTTAGTCATCTTTTCCTACTCTTAGCCTGAGTTGGTTGCTCTGTCTCCTCTTGTTGTCTGTTGTAGTTGCCCTATGCTTCCCTAAAAGCAGCGAGCAGTAGCATTGACATCCCATGTGGTACTACCACATACTCTCCTTCGTTGGTCATCTTTCCCTTCTCAGAATCGACGTGCCTAGCCTTTGCCACCTGCCTTGATTTGTGCTGGTACTTGCATCGGCGTTACTTCGGATTTGCTCATATTCGTCTTTATCTCGTATTCGCTCTGTTTCAGCCTTCTAAGCCACCAGCAGACATTACCCAACATTTGTTTCAACGCCTTGAGCGCTTGGAGCGTCGGCTCGATAACCCCTTTGGTTTCTTCTTGTCCGCCAGTCTTTCTCACTAGAGGTCCACTAGTTCATCTATTTGGTTCCTTGATTTTGGTGCCTCTTTACACATGACGCCATACGCAACCAAGCTTAGCCTTTTGAGTTCTGTTCCTTTGTCTTTATCGGATAGCTAGCGGCACACATGATCATGGGAAGCTTGGCCCTGCAAGCCCAACCTGGCCTGGCTCAGCCCGACTAGCGCATCGGGTCGAGCTCGGGCCTCGATTCGAAGCTCGGTTGTGGGGCCGGGTCTGGTCCTAGCAAAACCGCAAACTAAGTCATTGCTGGGCCGAGCTCGAGCCCGAAAACTAGGTCCAACGCACTTGCCGGGTTCATCCTTTTGACTTGGTTCACTATGATCTTTTGGGCTTGGCTCCCTTTATCTCCAAAGAGGGGTCATCATTACTATGTGATCTTTAGTGATAATTTTTACGTGGCTCTATCCCTTGACCTCTTGGCACCAGGTGTTGGCTGCCTATCAGGCCTTGCTGCCATGGTCGGCACATTGTTTGACCCATCCATCCATTTCTTCCGTGCTGCCTTTGCTAGCGAGTACTTGCCTACCTTACTTCATTAATATCTCCTCAAGCAAGGTACCCTTTCCTAGTACATGTGCCCTGGTGCTCACGCTTAGAATTGTCTCTGAGCACAAGCATCGTCACCTGCTGTCCTCTTTTGTTCCACCTCACTTTTGTGTTGAGGATGTCTCCGCTGCTATTTATCTCATGAACCATCAACCTTCCATTGCTCTTCAAGGTGCCACTCCCGTTGAGCTTCTTTTTGGTTGGGTTCCTTAGTATAGTCACCTTCATGCCTTTAGGTGCATTGCCTTTGTGCTTTCTTCAACCTCCTGAGCGGGCTAAGCGATCGCTTAGTCGATTGTGTGTGTTTTTCTTATCTATGTTGCTGAGTGCATCGGGCATCGCTATTGGGACCATGTGCATTGTCGGATCCATGTATCTCAAGATGTCACCTTTGATTAGTCTTGTCCCTTCGCGGGGACTGTAGTTCAATTGGCCAGAGCACCGCCCTGTCAAGGCGGAAGCTGCGGGTTCGAGCCCCGTCAGTCCCGAACTAGGGTTCAATGAATGGAGAAATTCATCTTTCCTTTTTCCATGACCCCCCAAGGGGGGCTGGAGACAAGATCAAGTACCCATGGGGCACCTTTAACTTCACTTTTTTTATTTCTCATTTCTCATTAAAGGGGGAAGGGGGGCCCTAGGAATTTTTTTCGCTACTCCCGGTTGATAAAAAAAGACACTCTAGCTTGCCCTTATTGGTTCAGTCACTCGCTTCTCACTTTGCCTTAGATTTTCCTATCTCCACCATGTTCCTCGCTGTCACTGTCACCTCCAATTCCTGTCCCACCACCTTTGGTTCTAGCTTCTTGTCGAGGGTAGCCGAGCATGATGCTAATGAGCCAAACCCGTGGGCCGGTCACGGTCCAAAATCGGGTAGCCGAGCACGGTGCGACATGAACCAAATCCGTGGGTTGGTCACGGGACAAAACCACCCCTGTTTGCTTGTGCAAAGCGGTTGTCGCCCGCCCGGCGGCCGCGTGGCGAACATGCAAGGCAGGTCCCAATCACCGCGATTCCCCCTTGACCAAGGCATGCTGAGCGCCAGAGGGACAAGACAACAGTGTCGGAAGGGGTGTCTTCAGCTAGAAAGAACCCCTCATGTTTTGTCTCTAGGTTGGGCAGTATAAGAGAAGCGCACCCGAGTTGCGTGGCTTTCTCTTTTTTTTTTTTTGCTCGGTTAGCGATTTCCATAGAACTCCTCATGTACTTTCCACCTTGTTAATGGAGTGTTGGACATAGGGTTATTATCCCTGCCATGGGAGGCTTGAACAGGGTAAAATTGTTGTGTTCTTCTGTGCCTCTTGCTTGGATTCGCCATGGATTCTTTCGCCTTTGAATACCCTAGTACGCTGCGGAATGGGGCGTGTTGATCCTGTTTCAACAAGTAAGCTCGGCATCTAGCGAGGCCCGGCACCTAATCTGCCAACACTTCTCTACCTTTTGTTCACCATCTTTGATGCCATTGCCTCCGTCGACTCCCTTTCATTTTGACTTTTTTATTTCGTTTTCATTATAGGATCAAAACTTGCTTAGATGGTTTGCTTGAGCGCCACAAGGCATGTCTTGTTGCACATATTTTTAGCAGGAGTATGGACGTGATTTTGAGAAGACCTTTGCTCCAATGGCTCATAAAACCACTGTTCACACACTTGTGGTTGTTGCTTCTATTTGCTAGTTGGATGATCTCGGTGAACTGTGTGAGGTCTACATGCATCCACCTCATGGCTACCTTGTGTCTAATGGTTGCGTATGTCGGTGTCGCCTTAGCCGTTTTCTCTATGAGCTTAAGCAAGCCCTCTTGCTTGGTTTGAGCTCTTTATCTCTGGTGTCACCGCTGCTGGTTTTGTTGCTAGCCAACATGACTCTCCTTTTGTCCATACATCTCTTTGTGGTTGGACCCTTCTTTTTGTGTGGATAACATGCTCATCACTGTTGATGATCCTTAGTACATCTTCTTTGTAAGGAGCATCTCGTTGAGTCATTTGTCATATTTGGGTCCTTTGCGAGAACTGCTTCTGTGACGGCTGGGTGTGACCTGGCTTTGGTGGCTCCTGGCGGATTTTGGTTTCACGATCTCTACACCTATGATTGTACCCTCAGATAGTACTAGCGCCAAATCATCATTGCTCAAGATCCGTTGAAGCATGAGCTCACCAAGCGCCATCAGCATGGCTTGAGATCCGTTGAGGTATGAGCTCACCAAACATATTGGCGTTGATGCTTTTTATGCCCTATCCTAGGTGTAGGATCACATGCTTGAGATTTGGTGAAGCATGAACTCACCGATCATATTGGCGTCATGCCTTCTATGCCCGATCCCAAGTGTAGGACACATGATTGCTTTTCAATATGTGCTTTTGGAGTTTCAGATTGCGGGCTTCATCACAAAGGAACAAACTATAGGATTTTCATCTCTCCAAACTCAATGTTGTGGATCCACCATGAGTTTGCCGGGGTGTTAAAGTAGATATGTATGGGTGCTTATTTGCATTTTCGTTTTCCTTCTTGGACATGTATATCGCTTGGGCCCATAATGAACTCAAGCTACAGTTCACAATTTAAACCGGATATATTAAAACGTATGTAGATTTTTCTCAAAAATTATTTGCATATATTTTTCTATTGAGTTCTGTAAACATATTATAATATAATAGCATTTAAAACTGTGCTTCACTGACCATTTTTTTTATTGGGTAGTCCTTTTTAATCATTTTGTATGCACCATTTATGCAATAAAAATTCAGGTTAAGCAGCAACTCACTATTTTCTTATATGTGGTTTAAACTGATTTTAGGAAATTTACCGCATCAAGCTTCCTGGTAAACCTACAGATATTGGAGAGGGAAAACCTGAAAATCAAAATCATGCCATCATTTTTACCAGGGGAGAAGCACTCCAGGCTATTGATATGAATCAGGTATGGTTTTGATTTCCACACTTGTTCAATGCGTAACCAGTTCGCCCTATGATTAAGTTGTTGAAGAAGGCGGGCAAAATAGTACTCCCTCCGTTCTTTTTATTTGACACCTTTAACTTTTGGACACACATTTGACCATTCATCTTATTAAAAAATTTAGTGCAAACATGCAAAAATATAAGTCATGCTTAAAGTACCTTTTATGAAACAAATCACAACAAAATAAATGATATTTACATAGTTTTTTTTTTTTAATAAGACGAATGGTCAAAGGCGTGTCCAAAAGTCAAAAGTATCAAATAAAAAAAAACGGAGGGAATAATACTTAAAATGCTGCCTATCTCACAGTTGCTAAACCAGGCCCACAGTATGAACTTTAAATGGACCAGAACATAGATTACACTGAACTTCTTGGCCTCAACACCTGGATGGACCTCTTCTTGCATAATTTGCTGCATTTATTATAATTTACCCTGACACACTACATAATCATCGTCATTTAATTTAAAAAGCATTACTTTAAATTTGCAATTAATAGCATAGATGACAATACATGTTAGCCATTCATTAGGTTTGATTGTAGGGTTGATATTGGATGTTGGATCCTTACCATGATTCTGTCCTTTGCATTTAAAATCCAATTAATCTTAGCACTTTGTAAAGATTGACTTCGATTTCATTTGATTTTGTACTTTCTTGTATCACGAAGGTTCAACTTTTCTTTAGGTGTCCTGACTTCCTAATAAGTTTCATATGATGGATGACAAGCTGGAACTGATGTTGTAGCCTTGTAGGTGAATTTTTTAGTAGCCATGAATACAAAATATCTCATTATGTATTTATGTAACCTATGCATGCTAATGATGTATTTTATGTCACAAAATTTGTGTTGGATTATATACAAATAGATATAACTTTTAATTTTGAATATGCATTGCAGATGCACCCTTCCTATCTTCATTTAACGGCACAAACTTCATTGCCCAAACATACCTTAGTGATATTCGATTTCTGTTGGTCTGTGTCCAGTCTCGAACTCCACTGCGCCGGAAGTTCAGACTGCGGGAGGGTGTTGGAGTATGTGTATTTAGGCCCATGTAGCAGGCCCATGAGGCCCATGTACTCTATCCTATTTGTACCACCCTTCTAGGGTTTGCAATGGAATTATTCCCTGTTTAACAGTCTATATACTTATATACACTAATATCACAAATAATAAACTACTAGTAATTGTTTTCCTTTTGCTTGTAGGATAATTACCTTGAAGAAGCATTTAAAATGAGAAATGTGCTTGAGGAGTTTGGGAGTGACAAGTATGGAAAGGGCAAGCCCACCATATTAGGCCTTCGTGAGCATATATTTACTGGAAGGTATGCCCACCTTTAGTTTTTTTGTTAAATTGTGTCTTGCTCATGTCGTCTACTTTAATTATTTATGTTAGTAACTTTTTTTTTTTAGTGTTTCATCACTTGCTTGGTTTATGTCCAACCAAGAGACCAGTTTTGTCACTATTGGGCAACGTGTTCTGGCCAATCCTCTCAAGTATGTAATCTTCATTTTAATATAGAAGTTTCTTTATCCAATGCATTTCTTTAGAATGGTTGAATTTTCTGATTGGTCCACTTATAAATATTTTGTATACCTAACTTATTTCCTTTCTATCCAAACCATGACCATGGACAACTTTGCTAAGGAAACATGAGAAGTGGGATGATATGCTATGCTGCTTAGAAGTTAAGAGATATATGATGTGTTATTGTAATTCTAATAAGAATTAATGTAAAGTTAATTATGGGTTGAGCAATAACAACTAGCTATGACTAGTATCCCCAAATATTAAATAATTTATTCTCAAATATTGTTCCTTTCAGTCATGTATTTGTCGCTTGATATATGTGCAAGTTAAAGTTTTGAAATTTTTATGTATGTTTTTAAACATACAGATTGGATGCATGAAAATTATGTGTAGATTCAATCTCAAAATATAATTCCATAATACTATTTTTTTTGGTTTTATAAGTAATTGGAATAATAATTAGATTTCAAAGTTGCATTTTAAGGACTATGGCAGTGTTTAAAATGACATGTATCTGTGACCTGACAGAGTGAAAGTTGTACCAAAGTCTCACTTAGCTCCCTAAACTTTAAAATTACTTTATCGTCCCTGGAAATTGTTTTCATTTGCACCATGGCGCCAAATCTGTTAGGGCATTTGAAAAGTCTTTAGGTGACTATCACATGTCCAAATGAGAATGACATGTCACCTTCAATGGCTGCCACCTTACCTTCTTCCCTGCACTTTTTCTAGTGGATCCTGCCTATGCTTGTCTGGAGTGAACTAAAGTTGCCGCCGCAGCAGGCTCATCCTAGCCTATGCCATTAAAGTCTCCCTCCTAGTCTGCGTCACCGCTGCCTCTGACCCATGTTGCTGCTGCTTCCCCTCCTGGCCTATGCCCTTATTGCTTCCCTCCTCACAGCACCCTAGAGCTACTTTGGTACCATCATCTCCACCTAAGTCTAGCCACGATGTCTCGAGCTTCAAGGCGCCCCCCCAGGCATGGTCGTGGCCGCCTTGGCTCGCCGTTCTCATGGTACCACCTTGAGCTTTAGGCATGACCACATGTCCAAATGAGAATGATATGGCACCCTTGTAGCTGTCACATATTCTTCTTCCTCACTCTCGATTCTGCCCGTGCTTTGCCAGGTAAGCCAAAGTCATCGTCGGAGCTCAGCCGCTGAATTTGCTACTGGAGCTCGCTCCTTCCAGCTTCTGCCATCGCTGCCTTCCCTCTTTCCAGTTTGCGTTGTCATTGCCTCCTAATCTGTGTCGTTGCCGCCTCCCCTCCAAGCTTGTGCCGTGGATGCCTCACCTCCTAGCCTACGCCCTCATCGCCTTCCCTCCTAGTCTACAGACTAGAACTACTTGAACACGATACCTGGGGCTTCAATACGCTGCCACCCCCTCGTTCATGGCTGTGGTCGCCTTGAGTCGCTGTCCTCAAGGCGCGGCCTCAAGCTTCAGCACACCGGTGGGCCATCATGCGCCATGCTCGCCAAGAGAGAAAGAGAGGGACGGAGGGACAACAGCGATGGCCAGCCTGTCTTGGGCCATGGCCGACAAGATGGAGGATGAGGGGTAGGCAGAGATGGTGATGATGGCCACCCTATTGGGAGGAGATGGAAGAAGTACCCACCCTTTCCTTGCTTTGTCGTGATGAGATTGAGATCAGAGGTGGAAGAAGATTATAGGTAGTCAATAAGTGGATGCCAAGTCAGGCTCATGTGCATATGTAGGCAGCCACATCAAGAAGTAACCTCTGCTATGGGGCCACGATGCAATGGAAACAACTTCCAAGGTGCAAGAAAGTAATTTTAAAGTTTCAAAGCTAAGTGAAACTTTATACAACTTTAAAGGGTTATAGTGCACTTTACTTTTCGTTATTCCATAGTTGAATATATCCAGGTAGTTTTATTGTAATTTACCGCTGTGAGGATCTTACTAGGGTGGGGTGTGTCATGAAATAGAATTTGATTGCCTTGGAGGAGATAGCCCTCCTTATGTAGAGACTACAGAGGCTAGCATCCTAAGTTCCTAACGAATCTTGTCTAATCCCTAGTTTCCCAATCTCCTATCAGTTGGGCCCATGTGCGGTTTGTGCCACTACAGTCCTTACAGGTACTGTTCATACGGGCTGTAGGTGGTCCATGGGACAACTCTCATGACACTTCATCCCTCCCAGACACAGCTTGCCCTCGTGCTGCTAGGTGGTCACCACGGTTGCAAGACCAAGGAGATCATATGTGGTCACCTTGTGCCATTAGTATGAAGATTTGGAGAGTGGGAAAGGGTGCAGTCAAGATCATTTGAAAATTTGTTGTAGATATACTTCTAAGTAAGAAGAAGCCCAGATCTTGCTGAATGAGCATATCGCAATGGCAACTAACAGAATTCTGAGGGGAAATCAATAAGATTTGACTTCTATTACCACACTGTCAATATTGTTTCCTTTTTTTCATCATTGTATATTTCCATACACATGGTGCACATTTTCTTTTGATCATGAGGCTTTTCATGTCTAACTCATCATTATAATGTAATGTAATGCAGAGTTCGGTTTCATTATGGCCATCCTGATATTTTTGATAGACTCTTCCATATCACTAGAGGTGGCATAAGTAAAGCCTCGAGGACTATAAATCTGAGTGAAGATATCTTTTCAGGTGATTCTGCATCTTGTATGAACATCTTGCAGATTTTGTTGCCAAAATGCAGTAACTGGATTAAATGTTTGTAGGCTTTAACTCGACAATGAGAGAAGGAAAAGTCACACATCATGAGTACATGCAAGTTGGTAAAGGGCGTGATGTGGGAATGAATCAAATTTCAAGCTTTGAAGCTAAGGTGGCCAATGGCAATGGTGAACAAACATTAAGTCGTGACATCTATCGGCTTGGACACAAATTTGATTTTTATAGGATGCTATCTTTCTACTTCACTACTGTTGGGTTTTATTTTAGTAGCATGGTAAGTATGATGAAGATCTATGTGAACCATTTTTGCTAAAGAATACCTAAGCTATTCCTTTCTTCTAATGGCGTATATTGGAGAGGACCCCTACTAGAAATTTTAATAAAACTAAATTACTGAGAATTTATTTACAAAAGAATATAAAAGAGGTATTGCATCGTAGATGGGTGGAGATGATCTAACTTTTAAGGCACTATTTGGTTGGACTTAAATTAACCAGGATAGCTAACCTCAGTCCAACAATATTTGTTTTGGCCATTAACCCATTTAATCTATAATTCCGTGGCCTGCACCCATCTCTTTCGTGTTATATATGTGCATAGCTGGAAGAGAACAAAATTGAGATAACTTATTCCAACTTTTTGCTGGTTAAGCTTATAACCCACTCCTTAACCCTGAACCCAACACAGCATAAACAATTTATTTCTTCATGCACCATTATGTTGATTTTGTCTATCAGCGAGATTCTGCATGTCATTAATGTGAAACAAATGTTAAATTGAGCCCTTCTCTCAGGATTCAGTTTTTATTAATTAACATTCAGTATGTTTTTATGTGCAAATGCTCAACAGCATTCATAAATAAAACTTATGGCATGGTATCAATATGCGGTACTCTGCATATTTTTGTTATACTGATATCCATTATTCCTTCTTTCAGGTTACTGTACTTACGGTTTATGTATTTTTGTATGGGAGGTTATATCTAGTTATGAGTGGTCTGGAAAAATCTATTTTGTTGGACCCACGTATTCAGCAGAACATCAAGCCTCTTGAAAATGCACTGGCTTCGCAATCTGTTTTCCAGCTGGGTTTGCTGCTTGTCCTCCCAATGGTCATGGAAGTAGGCTTAGAGAAGGGGTTCCGCACAGCATTAGGAGAGTTTGTGATCATGCAGCTTCAGTTGGCATCTGTGTTCTTCACTTTCCAGCTTGGCACTAAAACCCACTACTATGGGAGAACAATACTCCATGGTGGTGCTAAGTACATAGCTACAGGCCATGGGTTTGTTGTGTACCATGCAAAGTTTGCTGACAATTACCGCATGTACTCGCGTAGCCACTTTGTCAAAGGACTTGAACTATTGATACTAATGGTTGTGTATCTAGTCTACGGAAGTTCCTACCGCAGCTCGAAATTGTACCTGTTTGTCACCTTCTCCATATGGTTCCTGGTTGCATCTTGGCTCTTTGCGCCATTTATTTTCAATCCGTCATGTTTTGAGTGGCAGAAGACAGTTGATGACTGGACAGATTGGAGGAATTGGATGGGGAACCGAGGGGGTATAGGCATGTCTGTGGATCAAAGCTGGGAGGCTTGGTGGACAAGTGAACAGGAACACCTCAAGAAGACTAGCATCCGTGCTCTCTTCTTGGAAATTATTCTTTCACTTCGCTTCTTGATCTATCAGTATGGTATTGTATACCATCTGAACATTGCACGCCATAACAACAGCATTCTGGTACTTTCTTATCTGCTCTGGTTTTTTCTTCTTTTCTAGTTTTTACAGTTGCCGGAGCTGTTGTAATGCTTATTTGCTTTCAACTTCTAGGTGTATGCATTGTCATGGCTGGTTATGCTCATAGTTTTGGTAGTTTTAAAGGTAAGACTTTGGCCTTCTGTTTGGTTTAATTACCTCTAATGATAGAAAACCTTATCAGTTGGATGTTGTTTGTCTCTTCAGATGGTTTCAATAGGAAGGCAGAAATTTGGGACAGACTTGCAGCTTATGTTCCGCATCCTCAAGGGTCTTCTCTTTCTTGGTTTTGTCTCTGTGATGGCAGTTCTATTTGTCGTATGTGGCCTCACGGTTTCCGATGTCTTCTCTAGCATTCTTGGCTTCATGCCTACTGGTTGGTGTATTCTTCTGGTGAGTGAAACCTCTATGTACCAATTTGTTTGACCTTTATGTATGCATAAGATGTAATCAAAGAACAATCCAACATTCGTACCTGCACATGAACTAGTCATGGTACCAGAAAACAAGATTGTATTTCTCAAAAAAAAAACAAGATTGTCTAATTTAACTTGATTATTCCAAAAACAGTTGATTGAAAAGCTCGTTGACTAGCAGTAACTCTGTGGTAATTTGATCATATATGGGACACTGTCAACATCTATCCTTGGCTCCTTGCAAACTAATGTTATGCGGGTTCAGTACATTTTAGACAAATCTGCAGCCATTGATGTTCTATGAATTCTTCTTTGCAGATCGGGCAAGCATGCTCTCCGTTGGTCAAGAAGATGAAGTTATGGGACTCCATTATGGAGCTCGGGAGAGCGTACGAGAACATGATGGGTCTCGTCCTCTTCTTGCCCATCGGCTTCTTGTCGTGGTTTCCCTTTGTCTCGGAGTTCCAGACACGGTTGCTCTTCAACCAAGCCTTCAGCCGGGGCCTCCAGATCTCAAGGATCCTTGCCGGTCAGAAGGATATTGGGGAGTACCAATGACCGGTTCCATCCCCTCTACCGTCTCACTCGGATGGGCAGCAAAGCAAGATGCGTATTCCATCATGACCATGCGCGTGGATTTGCCTTGCCTGTCACGATCGATTTTGGGCGCATGTTCCTTAATGAGATTTACTGGTTTCTGGACTTGGAAGTATATATTTGTTACTTGATCGCATAGTAAGGAAACAGGTCTCGGGTTTCCCCCTGCCATGTATATTTTGCCATTTTATTAGCGATATTACTTAACCGTCTGATGTCTGGGGTTAAGGGGTGGATTAAGGGATTATCCCACCAAATATCCATGGGCTTAGCTAGATTAAATTAATCCAATTAACGCTATTTAAACCCACTAACCCAGAATTAGCTAACCCAGCAAAAGGGTGGAATAAATTATTCTTACTAACCCACTAATCTAGCCAAATGCAAAACTTGAGTGAAATTGGATTAGGCTAATCCATTTGGGTTATGTTAATCACCTTGAGCCAAACGCCACACCTTGGTATGCCTTGAGTTAGGCAATTTTGATCAATATGGTGTATGTTTGATTCATAACCACACTTATGATAAGATTCTTCTTTTTCAAATGGATCTAATTTGTAATTGGCTCATAAAAGTGTGCTAAGATTTTTTTAGTTGTACTAAGGTGCGTCCATTATTTTCATGAGCTATGATTGCACGTGATAAAAAAAGAGTTAGAAAAATTTAGCAACCTTAGTATTTGAACCAAACAGATCTAAGAGGGAAGTTATTTTGATCAATATGGTGTATGTTTGATTCATAACCACACTTATGATAAGATTCTTCTTTTTCAAATGGATCTAATTTGTAAGTGGCTCATAAAAGTGTGCTAAGATTTTTTTAGTTGTACGAAGGTGCGTCCATTATTTTCATGAGCTATGATTGCACAAGTGATAAAAAAAGAATTAGAAAAGTTTAGCAACCTTAGTATTTGAACCAAACAGATCTAACGAAGAGGGAAGTTGTCTTAGAGCATTCCCAACTGTTCCTTCATACATCCTTTCAAATTACTATTCATGTCTCAACGAAGGAAGTGATGGCCCTGGTCGCTCATGTGGGAGTGTGACTTCTAACTTGTGAGTATGACCTCGTGCGTCCTGCTTGCTCATTGGTCACATCTCCCTGGCCCTCTCCTAGCTTGCCCTTCCCTTTTCTCTCGAATCCCCCCTCCCTCAAGTATCCCACCTAGCTGCAAGTGGTGGCCCATCCTGCAGTGGCTCGGCGGATGTGTTGGCTGTTAGGCTTGGCATAGCTGAGCTCAACATCGAGAACAGGTGGCCATGCCCAACTTCGAGCTCCATGCGATAGGTTATCACCGTCTAGGCCGAGCTCCACGGCAAGAAGAAAGCACCATCATTTCGTATGTTTGAAACATAAAATGTCTGAAACATTTTGTTTGATCTTGTGAATACGTGCTCATATCAGTTGAAACATCTTTGAATAGCTAAAATATAGGATTACTCTTGTGAATCATCGCTCATTTTCTCGTGAGAAGTATAGCTCGTTTGTGTGAAACATCCTTCGAAAACTACATAAATATTTTTTCATAAACGACAATGTTTCATATATTAATGCAAAAATATTTCAACGTCTGATGTGTAGTAACACCCTATTTTTTTTTTAGAGTAAATTGCAATTTTGCCTCCGAAAATTGGACAAAAATCTCACTTGGCCACCTAAACTTTGTTTTGTCTCACTTGGCCCCTAAAAGTTGTTTTTGGGTGCCACAAAGCTCCTAGAAGTTGGATCCCGTTGCAACACAACCCCTAGAAGTTGGCTCCGGCTGCGGAAAAAATTAGCCTGTGTGGAAACTTCAAGGAGCCTAGTGAGACAAAACAAAGTTTAGGAGGCCAAGTGAGATTTTCGTCCAACTTCCGGGGGCAAAAGTGCAATTTACTCTCTTTTTTACTTATCTTGCCATCTTGTGTAGGTATCATTTGGCAACCCGGTAGCGTTGCTTCTTAAATACTTCTGTGAATAATGAGTTCCCTCTTATCTGGTAACGCCGGGGGCATCAATCTTGAAGAACCTTGTGTTTTTATGTCATCTATAATTATTAAAACAAGACCTATTATTCAACCAGTCTAGGAATCTAGGTTCGATTAAAACTAATCCCAGCAATAATAAAGGTAATATCATGATACCAACAATTAATTATAAATGGCCGCAACACTGAATAAACATCAAAACACAAGATTTTAAAGACACTGCTGAAAATTATGATATAAAACATGCAAAATCAATCAACTTACATTAGCATAAATCCGCAAGTACACAACTAGAAGATTTGATCAATACTTTGCTCACAAAATAGATAAATTGGTTCGGTGCAGATGCGCGTGGCCTCCAAGTCCAAGGATAAATAGTTAACTGAACAAATGTCATTTTTGCAGATATGTTGTGGTTCTAGTTAACTTTACCAATTCATAATCCTAAATAAATGTTATGTAGTGATCGATAGCTTTCAAGTAAGCAAAAGGGGCAAAGCCCTGAATCTGGTCGGGGGTATTGTCGCCCCGTTGCGGGCGCCTGGGTGGTTACGGTGGCTGATGGTGCAGCGTGCGGCGTCAGCTGGCAGCGTTGATTCGGCGGTGTCCGGTGGCCGGTGTGGCTACCTGTCCTCCGTGTCTCCGGTCGGCCGCGTTGTGCCCCCACGCCTCCTTCTATTCCCGTCTCGCTGCCCTCCTTACAAGGGCGCGGGTTCGCTCCCCTCTACCCTTGTCACGTCCGTCCGCCGCGCATCGTTCCTCACTGGACGCGCGGCTTTCCTTCTTCTTTGTGCCCACCTTCGCGCGCAGTGGTGGAGCTTGGAGCTAGCATTCCCTCTTCCCTCTTCCTTCTTTCCCTCCCTCTGGGCCAGTCTTGGTGGAGACCGCCAGGGGGGAGATCTCTATGTGAGAGACTGGATATGGCGGTGTGTTGGCTGGAGCGGTTGAAGCAGGTTTGCTCCAGAGTCATGCCATGGGCCACCAGCCGCACGCACCCCGCACCTGGGCCACCGCACGCGCCCGCTCCTACATGGGCCGCTGCCGCACCACCTTGGGCCGCCACCGTAGTGCTGCTTGTAGTACATGTACTATGTACGTATGACCACCGTGGGGCCCACCGTGGATGTCCACCCGTCGCCGAAAAATCACCTTCACCTCTAGATCCAATCTATGAGCCCCCAAGCAGACCGGCTTCCTAGCGTGCCACCATGCACGGCAAACATGCCGCATCCTGACCATCCGTATCCCGTGTATGCATAAACCTCGAGTCTCCTACTAGATCTTTCGTATTGCCAACCTCGCCAACCAAGCTATGATACCACTTGTTAAGATATCCGCCGATGCAAGATCACAAACGACATCAGTAATTAAACACGATGTTTGTTAACGCAGTTTAGCTTTCGTCTACATCTACGGGGCTCTGATTATGGGCGGTCCTCCCCAAATCATAATACCGCAACACACCGGTTGACCAAGTCAGGACTACATGCCGGCCGCTGACCTCCTTTTGACTATGCTACTATTATTTAGTCGAGCATCTAGTGGTTAGCCAAAATCTATTAGCTAGCTAGTGTGTTCATAAAATGCATGATGTGGTTATCCATCATATATATATGCATTTGGCTAGAATAGGTTCAAGATGTCACGTGTATTCATGGCTGTATGCGCACTTATAATTACTAGACTCACCGTCGACTTGATTATTATACGTCTAATTGGGATTTTCATATCGATATCTTGATTGCGGCCTGCAGGAATGACGGAGGTTTAGCTACTCTTTTTCTTGAATTACATGCTCAGTTATAGATAGGTTTCGTATATGTTATTGCTCATCTATCGCTTTCTAGTGTCAGCCAAAATCTAGGCCTCTAGGGGGCATTTCACCATAAACTATCCTATCTTTTACTTTTAGGGTACGTGCGAATGTGATGCTAAACTAGTCAATGTGACCCTAAAGCCATCTTTTTAGGAATGTACAGACTTTTGCTACCCAATTGTTTGGTACGGACTTGTTTAACAAGAGTGATTTTAATTACCATCCATTTCTTCAGTTGGATTGCAATATAGGAGCATCTTTTGACTGCGGACGCTTTGTGTCCTCTACGGCCAGGGAGGCTAAATGGCAAGCCACCTTCTGCTGCATCGCAGCTTTGCTTACCAGGTGTGGAATATGGTGTGCCGGCAACATATATATCCAACCCTACATCTCTTTTCGGACCCGGCAACTTTCGTTGGTCATTGCTATAGCTTGTCAGGTAGGGAAGGCAGGAAGAAACTGACGGTGTTATATCATATACGTACACAATGTGAAATCTTTGAAAGGAGCGTAGTATCAGAATTTTCAACCAAACCTTCCGAACACCACGCGCTTGAGGTAGTTAATCTCACAAATGATGAGCTACATAGTGTAGAGAGCTGTCTATGACCAGGGCCTAATGTTGGTCTAGAGGCATGTGTTGTAGGTGTTTTAGCTTGTACCAATCTTTAATCTCTTAGTTGTTGTCATGCTGTGCATGAATTTTGTATATGGAGCAACTTTTTTTACTCCATATTTACGTTGTGCTAACTATCTATATGTAGGAAAAAGTGAGGAGGGTTCGACTACTCCCCGCGCGTGCTCTCCCAGGCGAGCGAAAACTAGGGTTCCCACCTCCCGCCGGTGGCGGCGGCAGCGGCGCCGCCGGCCTGCCCCGCTATCGGCGGGCCTCTCCAGCGTCTCCTCGTCGACGTCCCTCCACGCTGGTGGACCTGCTAGGTGAGGGTTTCACCTCTTTCTTCCTCTCTCTCTTCCTCTAGTGCTCCAGATCTGGATCTGGGTGGTTTCCGGCGAAGGTCTTGAGGCGGCGCGCCGGTGGCGGAGGGGGGAGGATGGGATAGCTTGGGGCGTCGTCCCCCCCCTCGTCCTCCTCTCCTCCAGGTTCCGGGGGAGGCTCGCCGTCGTTGTCGCCAACGGCTTGGCGGGCTCTAGCCGGGGGCGGCCGTGGGGACGGCGAGGGCCAGCGACGAGAGTGGGCGGCGTCCCTCTCCGCGTTTTGGCTGGCCGGTCGACGTTCTTCTCCTGGGCTCCGACGGCTTTCAGAGATGGCGGCTGTGGTGGGGGAGGTTGTTAGAGGGTGTTTTTCTGTGTTCTTTGCTCTTTCTTCTTCTTTGTTGGCATTCCGTCCCAGCTCTGGGTCTGGGTGGAGGCTCTGTGGCTTGGCCGGTGCTGGGGGTGACGGCCGCTGGGCGTGGGGTTGTGGCGTCCGCTCTTCCCCCTTCTGCCCTAGCGGCTGCCGGCCCTCCGGCGCGGTTCGGTGGAGGGGCCTTGCCCCTCCCCCCTCCAGCTCCAGCTCCGGCGGACGGCCCTTGGTTCGGTGGCCGACGGGGGTCAAGGACCTACTTGCAGGTAATCTAGCTTTCGCGCCTTGGGGTGGCGCGGGTCCCTTGGAGAGGCAGTTGCTGTCTTGCCCCTCTGCGTCTTCGCCGGCGTCCTTCCTTGGATCCCGTCTGGTTGGTGTTTGTAGGTGGTGCCGGGCCTTCGCCGGGGCCACGACCTGGGAGCCGACGTGCTTGCGTCGGGGCCTTGATTTGTCGGATTGTCTTTTGCATGTTGGTCTACAGATGGCTGGTGGATGGTGCGGCCGCATGCGGTGTTGGGGCTGCGGATCGGTTTGGTTGGGGGGAGCGTTTTTCGCTCGCTCCGAGTTGGGTTGGGGGAGCGTTTCGCTCGCTCCGGGTTTCGTTTGTGGTTTTAGGTTTGGCGGTGTCAGATGTTAGTCACATGCTTTGTTGTGTGTGTGCAGTGGGGTTGGATGTACAAGAGTTATTGTAACCCTGCAATTTGATGGAAAGGAATTTCCAGTTTCCTCTAAAAAAACTATCTATATGTTAGGCTTTCTGGCTCTCTTATGTTCAATATGCTTATGGAGAACATAAGGCATTGTAGATAAAGCTTGTCAAACGTAGAACATATCCTGCTATTTGCAAAAATCGGTGGATTAAACCATGTTCCGCAGGCGCGCGTAAACTTTCTAGTACATATACATATATCTTGGGGTATGAATATCCGATATATCCAGCAGTTGCGAAGACAGTCTTCCTTGCCTGATCTGGGAAAGGCTCTCAGCGTCTAGTGTTTAGAAAAAAACTTTACTGTGTTCATTAATGCATGATGTGGTTATCCGCCGCCCAACGACAAAGTTACAACAGACAAATAATATATGCAATTGGCTAGATTAGGTTCAAGATGTCACGTGTATTCATGGCTGTATCTGCACTTAATTACTACTCACCGTCGACTTGATTAGTATACGTCTAATTGGGATTGTCATCGATATCTAATTAGGATACGTGTGAAATGTGACGCTAAACTAGTCGATGTGACCCTAGACCCAACGTTTTAACCCAATTGTTTCGTATGGCATTGTTTAACAAGAGGGTTTTAATTATATACCATCCATTTATTCAGTTTGATTTTAATTAATATAGGAGCTTCTTCTTTTTTTGAGAAGGCCTCCATGACAATGTTGGCTGGTTTGCCCCTCCCCTTCAAAGTAAACTTTGGCTTTTAGAATGTGTTTCACGCTCTCAGGCTCCACTAGAATCTTACCACATGGGACACCCAACAATTTGTGGACCAACGGTTTTATTTCAATAGACTGGCCGCCCACCTCCAGAGTGCCTAGATCACAATTCACCTTGCTGACCAACCACATTGTCAATCCGTATGGCAAGTCACAGACTGCCATGCCAAGAAAACACCCAAACCTGATGTTGGAAACACATCTCTTTTGATAATCTTTGAAGCTGTGAACAAATTCCAGAATTCTATGTGGGGAGCATCAATATGAAAGCGGTAGCTTCTGTAATGAAACAAAGATATAAAAACATCGTATATCAGTGCTAAAAACAACGTATATCATAAGCATAACTACTGCCCCCACCCCACCCACACGCGAACATTATTTTTTGGAGTGTGTACTTCACCTTTTTCAAACCGTTAGGCTCCTTGCACTCCTCTCTCTTTATTGCCGAACTAGGTTCTTTTGTCTTACACTTCTGTCCTCGTTTTGGCGAAGCAGTATTCAAATCCACGGGGTGACGCTGTGTCGCACTGGGCTGTGCATTAGCATCACCCTGTTGTTTTGCCTTGTTCCGGAGCGAGGATCTCCTTTTAACGCAGGTAAAGTCAGAATCTGAACACTCCATATGAAAGGGGGGCCTATATCACTGTCAGAGTTCGGGATCATGCATGCACACGCGATGAGTACGAGGTTAGCGCGAATATGCGGGGGAGTATCAAGGGATTGGGGGGAGAGGTGACTGGATACCTTGAGATGGAGGCCAGGTTAACGACGACGCACTGGGGGGCGACGACTGCGGTTGGCGGAACCGAGATGTGGATGGCGGTTGGGGACAGCAACTGAGACGTCGTCGGGGCCGCGCTTGGGGCGACAACAACGGGGCCCAGATCTGGATGGCGGCGACGACCGTGACGCGGAGGTGGCGGCGACGTCGACGAGCCGAAGATGACGGCGGCGGTGGGGTCGGGAAGGCGGTGACGACGAGTCAGGGATGGCGGAGGTGGCTGCCGCGGTGAGCCCGGGATAGCGAAGGCGGCGGTACGACGGGGATGGCGCAGGCGGTTGCCGAGGAGAGCTCAGGATGGAGGAGGCGGCGGCGGCGCGCCCGAGGATGGCGGATGCGGCACCGGCGGCGAATCGGGGATGGAGGAGGCGGCGATTATGTGGAGTCCCCGACCGTGGGACTGAAATGGGGAAAGTAAAATGCCGTTGAATAGGCGCAATGGTTAGGTACGTGGCTCATCCGTCTCAGCCAACGTGGACGGACGTCCGTCCAGTAACATTTCTGTTTTGTGAAATATGAATATCCAATACGAATCCGCTCCGTTTTCACGGTGGCATCTACAGCATAGTTCTCGGCAAGCCGCTGTGTTGCCTTGCTTCCATCGACAAGTTTGTCTACAAATCTCTCCACGTATCCCATCCGAGCAAGAAGCCAAGAAGCGGTGTAGCCGCAAGGAGAGCACGGCTTCCCCGGCTATGGAGGTCAAGTGCCGGCGCCTGGAGGGGAAGGTGGCGGTCGTGACGGCGTCAACGCAGGGCATCGGCCTCGCCATCGCCGACCGCCTCGGCCGGGAGGGCGCCGCGGTCGTCATCTCCTCGCGCAGGCAGGTCGAGCCCTGCTGACCCTTCCTTCTTCGATCTTGATTGCCTCCGCGCCTGCTCCTCGTCTTCTGAATTGGATTCCGTGGAGTTGCAGAAGAACGTGGACGAGGCGGTGGAGGGGCTCAGGGCCAAGGGGATCGCCGTCGTCGGGGTCGTCTGCCACGTCTCTAATCAGGAGCACCGCAAGAACCTCATGGACACGGCCGTCAAGGTGACAACTTGGGGGTTTTTTACCCTCACTGGGGGACGATTTCGTCAGGGTGCTGTGGTTCTTGGGTTCAGATGAGCTACACTGTTAAATTCATTACTTATGGGTTGCGACGTCCAGTGGAATCGGCATTCTACAGTGGAAGTTGGGGTCTCCTTAGATTTGTGGTGTTCTTGAATTATTGTCTGCATTCTGCAAGCACGTTGTAGTGTATTGTTGGGCACAAAATTAGACTAATTCTAAGCATCCGTTGAAACCAGAAATTTAATTTGCTCTGCAAGTGCATCCACAATCATAGCGACCATTTCTACATTTCCTTTTACATTTCTTCTCAATGGTACTTTAACCGCTCCACATCTCGGTTTCTCTTCTTGATGGAATCGGGACAGGAGTCACAGTCTTATGGTTCTATTTTTTTTTCCGTTTAATTTCAATCCCTTTATGAGTACAGTAACATTGTTTGTTGGTCCATCTGAACCGTATTTTCTCATATCAGAAGTTGCATTTGTTATTCAGCAAGTTGCACACTGCTAATTTTTGTACTCGTGTATGTTAGTTAACTAAATGTGCAGATTTATCCTTGTATCAATCATGCAGATATTAAAATTATTCTTGTAAGTAAAAAAATCATTATGTTGCAGAATTTTGGACACATTGATATTGTTGTCTCCAATGCTGCTGCAAATCCTTCCATAGATCCCATACTTGAAATGAAAGAGTCTGTTCTTGACAAGCTATGGGATATTAATGTCAAGGCTTCTATCCTTCTTCTTCAGGTAAATGAGTTCTCCATCCTAAATCTTAATTTACAAATTCTATCAAACATCAATCATCATTTACACAAGCCATCTGTTATCATTATCATTTTCCTGTTGTTTGGACGCTACATCAAACCTATGGAGGGGTTCATCTGTGATAATAATATCTTCAATTGCTGGTTATAATCCAGAAAAAGCTTTAGCGATGTATGGTGTTACAAAAACTACCCTTTTTGGTCTCACAAAGATATTTGTTTTTCTTATCAATTTTTGTTGTTACCTGTGTTTTGATTGAAATCAAAACCGTGTTATTCTTATATATACAAAAAGGTGAAAGTGTTTTGCTTTGTTTATTAGTTAGTGTTTGCCATTAAGTCCATATTACATCCCAGCTGTGAATACGAGAGATCACATCTGAGATGTAGTCTATCCTACACCTGAATATAGAAGCTGTTTTTTTAAACCATCTAGATTACTTAATACCTACTGGGGGTGTTGCCTTGCTGTTTTGATGACTTGCCTGATTCAAGCTGGTTTTGTAAACAGTGCATACACACGTGGCATGGTTTAATATGTCAATGCATTATTTAAATATAAAGAGATTCAAAACAAATGGCAAACTGCAACCAAATTCTCAATATTCCATTACATTTTGATGCATAATGACCAAATGATTTTTTTTATTTTGGAAATTTTCAAACTTTAAATATCTAAAATTATTATGTTTTATTTTGAAGTAATTAAAACGTATAAATGACTATTTTAAATTGTGGAAAAGTTAAGGAAAAATTATTCATTTTGCTATATAGATTTTTTGGAATTTTTTAGTGTTTGGTTGTTGTTGGTTTGAGTGTCTATTTACTATAGTTAAATAAAAATGAAAATCTTGTCACATACACACGCTACATGTATAATTATAAAACTGGCTTGAATCAGAATTAAGGCTATGTCAGTCAAAATAGTTGGCCAAACAACTGGTGGGTGTTAGGCTGTTAGCTGTTAAATGATCAGACGCTAAACTTCTTTTTAGCTAAGAATGAAGGATATACCTTTCTGATAGTTGGGAGGTGATGTGAAATGGAATTATCCTTTAAATGTTTTAGACTTTTTATATAAAAACATATATCAGTTCAAAGGTGTTAAGTTGATCAATAAATGCCTCCAGTAGGATGTCATCGGCAAGCCTTGGGTTATCCGCCGTTGATGAACGGTAAACCTAAATCATGTGAACATGGTCGTATTGTTGCAGCGTGGTAATGTTTGTGTAGCTCTGTTCTTGTCGGACTTGAGCTTTCGTCAACTTTCTCAAGGAAAGAGGTAAACCAAGATACTTGCAGGGAAATTCTTGTAACTCACAGGGAATATGATCCTGGATAACTGCAATCTCAGACTCGGTGCATTGGATTGGGAAAAAACTACTCTTTTGAACCTTGGTTTTTAGACCCAAGGCTTAACCAAAGAGGTAAAGGATATCTAGCACCAAATCGATATCAGCAGCAACCGGGCGGAGGAACATCAATTGCTCTAGAGGAGAGGGGCTGTAGCAAGCCTTCCTCTGATGCACAAGAAACCAAACGATCAAGGTTCATAAGGCGGAAAGGCGAGGTGCGGCGTTGCACCACCTTCCTGCCTCCTAGACGCTTAAGGCGCGTGGCGAGGCGACGCCATACACATCCTAATCCCAAAATTGAGTAGGACATACATACTTGTGGGAGGGGGTGGAGCAGAGCTTGGCGGCGGAGGCACTAGAGGTGGCCGGCTGGCTGATGGAAAAGTGGTGGGCGGCACCGCGGTGGAGAGAACGACGGAGCAGAGGAGGACGCATGGGCTCAAAACACCTCAGATGCATTTTCTCTATTCTCTCTCCACTCTTTTCTCTCTATACGCGTGGACGATGGGCAAAATACGGCTTCTTCCCACTGTCCCCAATTTCCTTCCCGTCCTCCCCGATTCCCTTCCCGCCGCTGCGTACGGTGGCCGCCTCAATCTTCTCAACGTTAAAACGACGCATACGACTCCTAGGAGACACCGTACTCTGTAAGGCTGACACCACATGGTACGAGGACGTGGCGGCATGGAAGCCAAAGTTCATAATAGGGGAGGATTTCGTTGTGCCGTTCATAATAGGGGAGGATTTCGTTGTGCCGTTCATTTCAATGGAGACATCTTTGTGTCCGTCCAATCATCAGACGTTGCCGATGACCTTGAGGATACAAAAGAAAACTTTGGCATGGTAGACATGGTATCCACCGTCTACTTTGTTTTGAAGATGCAGATTTGGATCCATGCACCTCAAGTCCAATTGTGTCACAACCTTCAATTGGGATGTTGAGGAATAAGAGGAAACATCGTTTTAGTATCTAAATTTATATTCTTTGATTTTTGGATCATGTTTCATTTTGAAGCATAACTGACCGTTGATGCCTATTAGTAAATCACTTTATTTTATGGTTCACAATTCATATATTTGATGAGACCTTTTTATATGTGATTTATATTCACAGCCACGTGCTTTCATTTTGTGACTATCATGTCTTAATGCTTATATGATTTAGTATTTTTATTTCTTCCGATGGTTCCTAAATTTTGTCATAGTGTTAGGTGATTTAGTATTTTCATTTCATTAGTTGGTTCCTAAATTTGGTTACTGTATTGGTTGGTTACCAATAATTTTTATGTCAAATAATGTTTCAACCTAAACGATCCAAGCTACAACATGTCACGTGCTGCACTCTCGATCTTTCCTGCAAATCATCCTTCATTCTTATATATTTGTCTACGAATTATGTTTTCCTTTTATCCCTTTATGGTCCGTGGCAAAGCACGGGCATTTTACTAGTTTTTATTAATACTAGTACGGTGCTCATGCGTTGCAATGGGAGAAAAAAATCATATAATTTAAATTTATGAATTCATCCATCATTATTTTTATGTCAAAAGTGCATCATATCAAGCAACAACAATGATCATTACTGAAAAAAAGGTAATTTTTTTGTAAAAAGTGCATCCTATCAAGCAACAACAATGCTCGTTGTTGCAAAAAGATAATTTTTGTGTAAAAAGTGCATCATATCGAATAACCGTAGATTCAAGAAAACGAACAATACATAAAACAAATAAAAAAATGTAAAAATTACGATAAATTTTGTAGGTTCTTAGAAACTGCAATATAATCGTATAAAAGTTACAGTTAAATGAAAAATATGTATATATTACAATAAATTTTGTAGGCTTAGAAACTGAAATCTAATTGTGTAAAAATTGTGGTAGACTTTGTAGATTCTTAGAAACTGAAATTGCCTGGTGAAAAAATGAAGTGTTATAGAGGGCAATGGAAAAAGTATTGTGGCAGCGGGCCTTTAAGTGAGCACACAGAGAGAGAAAGTTATAGGGGAGAGAGAAAAATTAATCGGAGCAATATATAAAATTGTAAAAAGGTAATTTATAAGGTAAGGCTGACGTATATATGTGCAATTTTTTAATTGTTATAATGGACGAAAGCTCAAAATGAATAAAAATACATTCGTAATTATAAAACAATTTCCAATATTACTTACCCTTTTTGTCCAAAATGGAATGTACAAGTAATGATATGAATGATATGGCATGATAGTTGACTACACTTTATAACCCGCTGGGTAGGTTGGAGGTTGCTGCTAGACTGGAGCCACCAACAAGAGGACCATCACCAACCATACCAGTCCATTCACCCCTTTTCCCACCCAATTGTTTCCTCACTCCACAAGCAGCACACCACATGCCATGGCACCACACCTCCCGCCTAAACGCCACCATCGCGCGGCTGTTCGTCTCACCTGCAAGGGGACGCCATAGCCACCATCCAGCCCATCTGTAGGGGGACGTCGTCGCCGCCATCCTGCTCGCTTCCAGGGTGTTGTCGCCGTTGTCCAGCCCGCCTGCTGGGGCGCCGCAGTCCAGGCCAGCTGCAGGGCGCACCGTCCCCTGGCCTGTGGCACCGCTACCCCAGTATCCTGGCCAGCGTCTGCATGCTAGCCGTAGCTCCTGTCCAGCGAGGTATGTATTGGTTGGATGCCCCTCCTAGTATTAATCTGAGATTGGATTGGATATATTGGTATGGTTGTACGAATAGATTTGTATGGATGCACAATTATATTAACCTAACATTTGTATGATGCGCAGATTGAATCAGACATTTCATTGTACATATCCCTCTCCCTCCCTTTCTCCGCCTCCTAGTCGCGTTCATCTCCGTTACTTGCTCATCAAGAGAAGGTTGTGTTGTAAGCATTGCGGTTTAAGTAGATTGAACAACCATATCACATTGAATATAACAAAATATAAAATAATACCATAAATAATTGCCAAAATCATGAATTCTCCAAGATTATGCAAAAGAGCGTATAAGCTCATGATTAACATGCAATCAATAAACATGGTATTAACTGAATTCAACAAAATCAGCATAAAGCTCATATTTGATTGAAATGGAGTTGCTCTCAGAATGCTTTAACGGGTTGCAAATCAAGTTAGCCTTCCAACGATCAAAGATGGCTTAATATCACATACTATTAAACTAGAAATTAGGCCTAGGCAGTAGATGAACAGCACTGCTCTAGATATAAGAACATCAATTCAATGTACAGTAAGTATGCAATTCAGCCACCAATAGATAAACACAAACAATATCAATTTGGTTGGACCAGAACAGCCCAAATCAATGGCAACATGCCACTGAACACAGCACGGTACTGATCAGCAATCAACCGACAAAAGACAGCGCATGAAGCAGTGTCAATTCTCCAATTAGATATGAATCTAACACCTAGTTGATCAACAAATTAAATCAGTGGTATTAACAAATAACAAGAATGAATTCTCACATAAAAGAGCTACAAGCAGTGCTGATCAAACTACACAAGAGACTAAACAGATTAAAATATTTTCAATTTACGCAATCATCATCGAGCAGTATATTAAGCCCACAAAAACAGTGCATATACCCTGATTGGGATCGGCCTGTATTCAAGAATAATCCCCAGATACCCAATCGGCCTACTGCGCACAAAGGAGGAACACGAACACTTACGATGTGCCAAATCCGAGTCGGCAAAGCAGTGGCAAAGCGTGCACGAGGTATGTCTCAGAAATCAGATCGCTGTGCTACATAGCACCACCGACGAAATGGATCAAAGATACGACTCCGTCACCCCCCACCATGGCCAAGCCGAGGAGAAGGGCCTGAGGAGCAAGAAGAAGTAGCACGGCAACACGGCGAACACCCCGTGGCCTACATGTACCAAAGAAAAGGGAGGAAGCACTACCACAGCTCGCGTCGGTGATAAGGATGCCTAATCTCCGGTGAACAACGTTGGTCATAGGTGTACCGAAAAAGTGAAAGGGGAGAGCAAAACCAAGTGTGACATCCTCTATTTTTTCGTATGTCACTTGTATTTTCAAAAACATTAAAATTAAATAAAAGGGAATTGTTATATACAAAACCCTAGTTTAAATTACTTTCAATTAGGTTTAAAGCCAAAACCCTAGGAAACCCTTCAGGAAAATTCTGGAAAAAATTCCAGTACTTCTTTGAAGCCATCATCAAGCAACACTCCAAAGTTCATGTCCAAATTCCAAAGCTATCTCGTGATTCCGTGAAGTTTTGCCGTTTTATCGGGAGCTCGTCAAACCAATAAAATAATGAGCAAACGATGGAATCTCGTGCTCAAATTTGGAGGGGACCTTTTTGAAGCCTAATCCGAATTACCCTCCAAATTTCAGCCCAATCCAGCAAAGGAAACTCTGTTTTCTTGATAAACAAGCCCGCAGCCTATCTGAATTCTACCCGGATTAGAATTCGAGTCCTAACCCAACACCTCTTAGCCCAAGGCCCAGCCCTGGTCGTCCTT
>SPJY01007085.1:2512989-2656749 GCA_005191435.1 Raddia distichophylla | reverse complement strand
TATATGTTCTGTTGATTGTTTTGCTGTTTCTTGCATATATGCATATACGTGTAGATCGTCTGTATTCTCGTTGCTCGGGAGGTTTCCAGGAGCCGATCGAAGGAGGATTCCAAGACCCGGAGTACTACCAAGGCAAGATAGTTGCATCTTGCTCTCCCAATTTACAAAACTCACCCGTTTATTGTTTCTATTTATTTTCTCATGCATAAATTGATGGGAAGGGTAGAAACCTAATATTCACACTGCGTCATTGACCCTGTGAATCTAGCCATTTATTACTGCCTTATTTGTTGTTCCTAGCCTATCCTTGTGCATAGTTGCTAGTGCTCGTGGGTTGGTAGTTTGATTAGGTTCATCATTTAATTATTCTTGTGACTTGGTATGATTGGAGATGCTGAGTTACTTTAACCTAATCAACTAAAACCTACGTGGTGTGTGTTGACTAAAGGTGGCATAGTCGGGTGGTTTTGTGGACTGTGGATTGTTGGAGGTAGTCACCTTGGTCTAAGGACTTTGGGCGTGTGCTTATCCGGCCAAACCATACAAGCGCAACCATAAGTGCTAGCTTAAGCATGTTAAGCTTGCATGTGCTAGTCCTGGCTTAGTAGTTAGGGAAGACTGTTAACACACTTTACTTTGAAAAGATCGGGCTGCGGTCCGTTGGCTCAAGAGGGGGGCCCGAGTGCCTAAACCTTAGAGCGGGTATCGGTGTTAACAGAGGGAACTAATGAATCGCCTTGTGTTGTTACTGGGTCTAGGCTCCTACGGAAGAGCTAAGATACAAAAGTACCACTCGGCTTATGGGTATAGTGCGCTACACTCTGCAGAGTTAAAACTATCATAATAACCGTTTCCACGGTTATGGGAGAGGAGGTAGGCTGTACATGGTAGTCTCATGTGTTAATTAATAACCTGATGGGTTGGTTTTGAGTATTCGAGACTTGTGCAGTTTTGCAGAGGGGCTTTCGAAGCCGAGCTCTGTTTGTTATTTTGGGAGTCTATTCATCTTATCAACTGTTCAACAAATGTTTTCACAACATTTTAATTAATATTGACTAGAATAGGTGTTTATGCAAATTAACCACCCTGTTCTTGTTATACCGTGCATTCATATTTAAGGATTCTTGCTTGGTAGCCGTGTACTCACTATACAAAAACCACGGATATATTTGTTCAGGAGAAGACTTGGTTTCGGTTTGCCCGCAGGATCAGGAGGATTCTGTGCCGGACTTTGCTGAAGATTAGCTATCGTCTCAAGGGTTGGATTAGAGAGCATCGACATATTTATTGTCGCATATCATTTGGATTTCCACTACTCTGAATATTATTATATGGTTTATGAAGATTATTGTAATAAGTAGTTGTGGTACAATTACATTTGTATTGTTATAATATTTTATTAGTTATGATGATTGTGTTGTGATGCTCGACCCAAGTCGCTCATGAGTTGCTAATATTGATCTCTAGGACTAGCAATGGATCATGGGTAGATCCCGGTGAAGCCGGGGTTGTGACACCAAGCAAAAAGAGCTATATGGCGAGCGTAGTGGGACTTCCCATATAGGCGGCGTCGACGCAACAACTCCGAGAAAGACGGCCACGCGCACGCACTCCACCATCATCGGAGACTCCAAACGGCCGCCGCTGCCGCCACTCTTGCTAGGGTTCGGGAGGAACCCGACGTAGCTCACCCAAGGGCAGCAGCGCGCCCCTCTTTGCTCTTTCTACCGGCCAAAGGGTTCGGGAGGAACTAGACGCAGGGGGCAGCAGCGCTGCCCCTCTCTGCTCTTTTTACCGTCCAACTGGGCCAGGCCCAGTGAAAAGCAAACGCCCAACAGGTTGGAGTACGGGATAGTGATGAGTTGATGCCAGTAGTTAATCCCTGTCGGCCAGTATATTGGTTTTTTTATTGTGCTTGATATAAACTGCTATAGATTTCTTGTTGCCCTCTAAGGCCTTGTTCAGATTTGCTTCTGTATTTTGGGAAATTTTGGAGCTCTCTATAGAATTATTCGAAAGCAGAATTGTAGGGCACCGATTCAGTACATGATTAGTTTTTATACAATAGTCGCAAAGTTAATTCCAAATGCTAATTGTGATAATTCGATCATGCAGGATTATATCCATTGCGCTTTGGCTATTTCATGGTATTGTAGCCCGCGTAAGGTTTTCGATGCTAGCCCCTTCGTTGCCTCATGGTCGTCATGTAAGATTCTATATTTCATTTAATCATTTGTCAATTTGTCTCTGTGCAAGTGTTGTCTGTTTACAGTGCATTGGTTCTAATGAGCGTCTGGCTTCATCCAGTGGGTACTTGTCATTCAATTGTTGCAGCACCATTGCTAATTGCGTTTGAGCTGCTTCTTTGCATATATCTTGAAAGCTTAAGAGGTACATTTTTGAAGCCACTAGATGAACAAAGCTTTGCCAAGCACGCCCAGTTTTAGTCTGTTATTGTAAAATAATAGATTGGAAACTAATTTTTTCTAACTACTTTTCATGCCGTAAATAATTAGCTTGTGGAGTTTGTTGAGTGACATTAGTTTATATATTGTACCAAATATAATTAACAGGATACAACTTAATCATCTAGTTTTAATGGTTAAGATCATAGAAACTTTAGCAATGAAGAAAGTGATATGTAGATTACCTTTTCCTATGTGGTGAGGACTTCTATATAGACAATATTCTTCGTGTACGTCTCACTTGTGCTGATTTTTTTATTCCTTTTCTCCTCATCATGTATAACCGTTAGTATATGTTCTTTGTTGCCGTTGCTCTAGAAAGCGCGATATATAGTTGACGATGAGAGAAAATCGGTTCTGGTAGGTATACTCCTACATTTGGTATTGTCTGCCCTTGTGGTTTATTGTCATGGCGAAGCTGAGTCTGACAGGAAATTTTTCCTCTTGAAACAGAATGGGAATATGTCATCATCAGAGGGGGCACAATGGGATTCGAGGCAAGAAAACTCGCATTCCAGAATGCTGTCCTAGTACAATCTCTGCATCAATTGCATTTGTCTGAAATCCATGTACCACTAACCTTGTGCCATTGCAAAGTCTATTAGCGGGGTCAATATTATAATTTTGAGTTTCAAAATATGTGGTGGAAGTCCGTTCAGAGAATGTATTTCAGAATTCTGGGGGATAGAAGTTATGAGGGTCTTCGTCTACACTATCGAAGCTGTGGAACACCATCTCCTCCCCTAGGAATTGATCAATCATTTGTAGATTGATGTTATCTACGCAGTTGCTCCTTGTGGATAAAATTGCTCTTGATGTGATGTACTTTGGATCTAACAGGCAAGCACTGTCCATTTGATAGATATCGTCTATTAGTCTATCTAGGTCACTATCATCAACCTTATGTGGAACACATATATTTTTGGGTAGACATATTTCGTCGTTATCGTTTGTTTCCTCAGTGCCATTACCAATACGTAGTAGGTATTCTGCGAACCACGGGTCATTCTGGGCCCTCATATGTTAATAATTGAGCCAAAATTTGTTTTCTGATATCGTAGCCATCCTGTACTTGTGGCAAATGTTGACATGAAGAGATAAACAAGATAACCAGATAGCTCCCTAATAATATAACATATACGGCGGGACGAGGCACGCCAGGACCGCCCACACAAAGGTGACGATCTCGCCGCATCGGGGCAGCAGTTTGACGATGTCGGGGCGGACGCGGAGCGCACCGAGGGTCGCGATCAGCTTGATCTTGCCCTCGCGCTCGGCGTCGACACTGGAGCTGGGAAGGATCACCGTGGTAGTGGTGGCGAAGTGGTTGCTGTGGCGGCGAGAAGGCTGAAAGAGCTCTAAGTGAGAAGAACCCTAGCTTAGAGACAAGAGGCGAAGGCGCAAGAACGGGCAAAGGCTGGAGTGGGTGAGCCGTGATCCTAAGTCCCTCAATTTATAGGCGAAGCTCCGTCGCTGCGGCTTGCGAGAGACGGCGGAAGTGAAACTGTCTCCATTGAAAGCATTATGGAGCTGTAGCACGATCTCCACGGCCGTCCGTTTTCCCACTCGGTGTCAGTTCCCGAAAATATGGAGGCAGCGGTGTGAGGATCCACCAAGCCAGTTGCGCAGAGAAAGTGGTGGGACCCATTGAAACGTGGCGCTTCCCAAGTACGGCAGTTTAATTGCCCTGAGCAGAGAAGGTCTGCATCTTCGGGTGGTCCTAGGGGCTACTATCGATGTATTCTATACCGGGGTGTGCCCCGCTACGCTACCATGTGGGACAGGAATCCAGTTAGGCAGCGTCCCATACTCAGCAACATCGTGCCCAGGCGGATCAAGGTCTGCTCCCAAGTAAAGTAAAGTTCAAGCTGTTTGTCTCCGCCACGCGGCGGTTCGGCGCACAGGCGGGCGACCAGGACCCGTGGCGCCTGGCGAGCAGGCAGATGGGCGTGCATGCGGGGGCAGCAGGGGATTCGTGGGCCCACTGTTAGGGATACAGGACGAATGTTTAAGGAAGCTTCCTTGCTAAGGATTTCTCCGGGATACACCGAATCCGGGTCATTCAATGCGACGAAACCGGTCTGGCGGAGTGGGCAGGGGTCTAACGGCATAATTGCCCCCACCCCGCTATTGATGTCAGCTGCACTGTGGCCATCCCCGTAGCCGTCCCATTCACACCAGCTGTGGTGTGGCAGAGAGGCGCTTAGGGCAGGGGCACAAAAGATGGTGGCGAAGACTAAAAAGGACCGGAGGAATGATGGCTATAGTGGCAGGATCATTTAATGCACATTGTTCTGTACTTTGTACCCCACGCCAGCCCGAGTATATAAGGGCTAGGGGGTGCGTCCGTAAGGGGAAGGAGATCGATTCTGTGACCAGATCCTAGAAAATATCCAATTCACACATCGCAAGAAACTTGGGTTGAATTAGGGCTGTTACCCGATCAGGGGGCCTGAACCTAGGTAAAACCTGATGTTTGTTCTTGTGTTCTTGCGTCGAAGCGAGAAGAGAGCAGTGAGCTAGCTACGCATACCCCCACTGCCGAACAATCGGATTAGGTCCCGGAAAAGCCTGTCAGCTGAAATACGCCGACAGTGCGTGTGCGCCTCGGCCAAGGCATCAGGCATCGTTGGTAGGCAGCTTGGGGGAGGAGATGCGGCAACACGAGGTAGCCATGAGGAACCAAGGGATACATGAAGAGAGGCGCTTGACCGAGAAAAGAATGACCTCAATAGGAGGCTTGTCGATGACAGCCTAATGTGCTACCATCTTCACTGCTGGTGCGGTGGAGCCTGGCGGCGCTAGGACCCTAGGGTGGGGAATCTGATGATCAAGTATTCTATGTTGAATTGGACTCCAAATGATAGAGTTGTGACTATGATGCATTGCATACATGAGTCTTTTGGGCTGGTAGCACGTACCGATGGATCAATTAATATGTTTGATCTATTCTCGATGCACAAAAGAAATGGTTAAAACTAATGTTCAAGTATGCTAGAGTTATGAGCGAGATGATTCTGACTCGACTTGAACTCGTTTTTACTTGCAAGGTAGAAAACAAGCTCAGCTAGAGCTCATTACAAGCGAGCTGCAAGTAAAAAATACCCGAGCGAGTTAGAAGCGAAAATTACGATTAGAGTGGTTTTTTACATTTTTAGTTATTACTATATATAATTCATAATGGAAAATAAGACTGTGGAACAGGGGCGGATACAGAAAAACAAATCGCTGGAGTCTCAGGGTCATATTAACACTAAATCACTATTTTTAAAATTTAAATCGTAGATTTATATATATTTTTACGCGAAACTATAAGGCAGTGATAAACAAGAAGTGTCTGTAAACACACCAGGGCCATCCTCCGCCACCTGCCCGGAAGGAATCCGACCCCGAAACCGCCCCCCGTGGTGGACCGGTGGTAGTGATGGAGTGGCGAACTGGCGATCAGCGAGGTCGGTCCACTCCAGGATGCGGCTGCCTACAAATACTCCGGCCACGTGACGCCACCGGATGCAAACCTATTTATATTCTCTCCTTAATTCACCGTCTCTCTCGTCCGCCTCCTCCACCCCACCCCATCTCGCCTTCTTCCCCAACTCCACACCTCCTTCCGCTTGCCTCCTCCCACCAGAACCCTAACCCTAGCCACTGCCGCTGCCATGGCGAGCAGCAACGTCTCCACCGTCTACATCTCTGTCATCGACGACGTGATTGCCAAGGTCCGCGAGGATTTCATCACATACGGCGTGGGCGACGCGGTACTCAACGAGCTCCAGGCTGTAAGTACCTCCCATCTTTGGACCGTCTGGTTCTGCCTCTCTCTCGAATTAATGGTCAATTTCTGCGATTTGATGGTTGCCTCTCCTACCGGCTGCAAACCCTAGCTCTGGGAGGTGAAGATGCTGCACTGCGGCGCAATCTCAGGGATCGACCGCTCAAAGGCACCAGCCGCGTCCGCCGGGGGCGCTCTGGGCTCTGGCACGACCCCACCCGTGCACGATCTCAACGTGCCCTATGAGGCCACCTCGGAGGAGTACGCCACCCCCACGGCCGATATGCTCTTCCCACCGGTAAGTGGAAATCCATCAATCACCATACAAATTGCCCAAGATCTGTGGGATTGACAAGCATAGTGTTGATGGTGTTGGATTTATTTTGGTGCAGACTCCGCTGCAGACCCCGATCCAGACGCCACTTCCAGGGACGGATGCAGGGATGTACAACATACCCACAGGGCCGTCAGACTATGCCCCCTCACCTATCAGTGACGTGAGGAACGGGATGACCATGAATGTGCCTGATCCAAAGACTGGCCGCCCAAGCCCCTACATGGTAAGACGTGATTTGGTTTTTATTATTTAGGTGTGGAGGAGATTCTTTCTATGTTTGTGGGGTTTGATTTATGGAATTATTTTTTTGCAGCAACCACCATCTCCTTGGGTGAATCAGAGGCCACTGGGGGTTGATGTGAATGTTGGTATGTTTATAAGTTATGTCTTCTTTTTGTTCTTCGCATGCATTGCTTGTTTACTCAAAGTGGAACAATATTGATTGAGGAAAGCAATAATGGTTTGGATGGTTGCGACTGATGCACAGCTTATGTGGAGAGCCGTGAGGACCCAGACAGGGGAGTCCAACCTCAGCCACTGACTAAGGTAAACGATGAGAAGACAGCACATTTTAGCCCCAAAGACTGTTGTAATAGGGTTTTGTCAGCCGTTTTAATTATCTATTATCTTGTGAAAATTGTTGTCCTCGTTGATTTTATCAATTGAATTGCTATTCCATTGACAGTACTTCTATCAATGGGTATTTGCAGTGTCCTAGTTTTCAGGTTGGTTACTGGTTGATTACTTCTTTTGGACGATATTATGGATTATGTAGCTGGTGATTACACTTCAATATTTGATGCTATTCTTAATGTTTGCAGTGAGCAAACCAATTTTTTATACCTTTCCCATGCTAATTGATTTCAGTCACTTCATCTGTAACAAATCATTTTGGACAATGGAATGGTTATACCATAGAAGACAATTAGACATCTTTTCGCCCATAAGAACATAAGTACACTTGTGTTGCCAAGTATGATGCAAAGTTATTTTAAATGAGTTAGGGGCGCCCGGGGGGAGAGGGGGAATAACCATTAAGCATATTATCTGAACTACTGGGATTTGTGAGGGTTTTATTTAACATGGACACTTCAAAATAAAGTGATACCAGCATATTATGTTATATTTCAAACAAATTGATAGAATTATGGCAGTGCTTTATGTGCTGGTGGAAGATGCATGATCATCATTTGGTAGCCAGTTTTAACAGCTGTATTGTATATCGTAGTGGAACTTTGAAAGTTTATTATGTTTCCATGTAGGCTGTGTTATCGACTCTTTGCTCTGACATTCACTCTGGGAAGTCTAGTCTTTTCTAAGCATGAACAGTACAACTGTGCATGCAAAACCTTTTGAAACTGGTGCAAAATGAATCTGGCAGTCTTTGAAACATAATTTTTATTTATGTTTAAAACTCAAGTGCGTGGATTGTTAGCTGCTTCCAGAGGGTGTTTCATTAGCGTGATTAGAAACTTTTTCAGCATATATACAGTTTGCTCTTATCTGATAATTTTTTGTAGGATTTTCTGATGATGTCTTCTGGGAAACGCAAAAGGGATGAATACCCTGGACAGCTGCCTTCTGGTTCATTTCTGCCACAGCAAGATGGAAGCTCAGACCAAATATTAGAATGTGTTGCTTCAAAGGTATTACTTGTCAATGATAAGTTAGATTCAGTATCCCATAATTTATCTTGCACTTATGATATTTCCATCAGTACATAATATTGTTTTTCCTAGAGCAATTTTAATTGTGGGAGTCAGATTATGGATGGGACAGAACTGCAGATAGAACGATTTGTTTTGTATCCAATGTTGCTGATTGAACCCAGTCAGATGGAATAGATGGAGGAAAGTCAGGGCTTCATTTAGTATATATGTTAGTCGTTTTATGTTTTTATTACTATCGGCTCCATGGGTCATGTGAACTAGTTACTGCCGAAATGATATACAATTGCACCCGATATTCCTAACCAAAAAAAAAAATGCCATTTGACTGAGCATGGACCTGAAATTCAATCTGGCAGGTTCTAAACTTGGCCTAGTAGATAAATTTTTGTTCAGCCTTGACAAAAGCTAGGAGGGATGTAACACTATATTAGATTTCTTGTTTATGAATATGGTCCTATGTAACACAATATGTAGTCAGGGCCATGCTGTATGACACAAGTTCCATTAGTTGAAGGCTAATACACAAGACCACAATATCTCTCATATATTGGTGTCAAATAATTATATTATTAGTTAGTCAATTGTGCAACCTTAAAAGAATAATGCTGTAAATATGGGAAAGCATTGCTTGATGTAAATAATTGTAAATTTAGATTATGCTTGATGTAAATAATTGTAAATTTAGATTATGAAGTTAACCGACGTCAAATTTACCAATCATTTCAAGGAGTCATATACTTTGTGCCCATTGAAATTTGGTGGTGATTGTGTGTTTGTTTTGGATGTACATCGTAAAAAATATAAAAAAAACATATTAGGTATTACATGTTTAAACTAATGTAATTCTACTTATTCTTGTTGACAAATCTTGTTTTATTTACCACTGGATAAGCAAAGCAAATAGGAGGAAGGACAATTTTTTCTACGCCTACATAATGGCAATTTACGACTTGTGCGCAAGTTGACCCGGACTACATTACTTTTTGTCCATGTGAATTAAGATTAGCTTGAACTCATTGACCTAGCCTCCTCTTGTCTTTCTTTTGTACAGCATACACTTTGGGAGAAGTCATTTTAATGTTAATAGATGAAATACTAAATTTGGAAAGATTAATGTTGTTTAATTTAATCAATTTTAAACTTTATACAAAGGTCACCGATGCTTTGTGCATGAAAACTGACATTTTGAACATGTTTCAACCTTTCTATTTGGTATTGTTGTCCTGTAGGGATTGCTTCGTCCTTTCTGTTGCTTATTATTATACTGTTTATACATTTTCACTACAATATTTAATATTGTGTTAATAATATGTTGGGGAAGTTTTAATCCTATTCTCTCTTTTTGGTGTTAGGGCAATGCACAACAAAATTGGAGTTCCATCATGAACAAGCAAGGAAGAGAAAATAATAAATTTCCCATCAAAGAATCAATAGTAACTACAGCTATTCCTCAATGTGATGGGATACAAGATGACTACAACGATGTATAGTTTTAAACATCAATGAATTTATCTTAGATTGTTTATTTGTTTTCAAGCTACAAATAATTGTGTTTCTTTTTTCAGCAATTTTTCTTCCAAGGAGTCCCTACTGAAGATTATAATACCCCAGGAGAATCCTGTAAGCTTCTCAAGAAAAATGGTGAATTTCATCTGGATTGGCGCATGCTATTTTCTGTACTTTCCTGATTTTAGACATATTTTGATCTGTTAGCGGAATATAGAGCTCCAACACCTGTTGTTGGAACACCAAAACCAAGAAATGATGCAGGGGATGATGACGAACCTCCCCTTAATGAAGACGACGACGATGATGATGAGTTGGATGACCTTGAGCAAGGGGAGGATGAACCTAACACGCAGCACCTTGTTCTTGCACAATTTGACAAAGTAATAATAATAATGCTTCTTTTTTGTTCAGATATCGCAATGCAGTATTTGGCTTACCTCTAGTTTCAGTCTCTTGTGTCTTATCTCTTTCTCCTTCACTGGTTTATATAGGTGACAAGAACAAAGAATCGCTGGAAATGCACTTTGAAGGATGGAATCATGCATTTGAATGGCAGGGATGTTCTATTCAACAAGGTGGGTGACTTATATTTTGGTCAAAATTAGTGTATATTTTTGAAACCTTAACTTTGGTCTATTATTATTGTTATTTAAACACAGTTTAGCAATTGAATAATTAGTCATAACGATACGCACTTCCTTTGAACAAATAGGATTGCACATTTATTCCTTTGAGGATTTAGAAATGTTGAAAAATAAGCCTATTTGTAAGTTTTAGCTGCTTGACTACAAAATTGGAGAAACAAAGAATTAATTGACATTAGCAAACAAAGCTTACGTGGACGTGTCACAAAAATCAAGAATTTTGTGGACAGTGATACATGAACACTAAGTTCTGTTTATATGATGATACTTCAGATAAACAAGAGCAGTTTGTACTTGAATTTCTTCCCCTTGGTTGAAACTTACTTGCATGAAAGATGATTGAATGGTCTCTGCACCTTAATTCTGCCCAGCAACTTTGAAGCCTGCATTTTGTTAGTAACTAAACTACCACAGCCATGCTGCTTCAACAAAATTCTGGCTGAATACCTGTAATATTCTTGTCAAGCTTCAGTGCACTAAACTTGGTGCATAATGTTCTTGTTGCTGACATGGATGCTACATTTCATGGTGCAGGCAACAGGTGAATTTGATTTTTGAATTTTGTGATGAAGAGGAGCTGTTTTAGAAGCTGAGGTATCGACATCTCTTTGTCTTTGACATAAGAATGCGGAGGTGACAGTGCTGGTGAGGTGGCTTTGGCAGTATGGCTTTGGCACACGCCTGTCATCCTGTTGAGGGTTGCTTTGCCCAGTTGCTTTGTTGCCATAACATCTATCGTTGTAAAAATGCTTCAGTTGGGACTATTGTAGACATTTTCCTGAGTTGGTCTCTTAAAGTTGGTGCGGAACAATCTCATCTGATTTACTTTCTCTGTTGTTACCCCTTCTGTAAGATGGCATTAAGAATAGTCAGTTTGCAGTACATATTCTGTCCGGAAATTTAGTAATGCCATCTGGGCGGCGGAGTGTGCAGCACTTTCTGTATGCTTCTTGTGTTTTCATCCGTATGGTCTGAGCAACAACATTCAAAAGTGAGCATGCGATATTTTTATTATTCTGGGACAATATTTTTTGTTCGTTTCGATTGCAATTGATAGCTGCCGATATATGAATTGGTACACATTTGAATTCGAGATAACAAAACTCCACTTCAAAATTGGTGGGCTACGTCAATAATCAGAATAAGTATTGAAAATGGCAACAGGAGAACTTATCCCAATTTCGTCGTGAGCTACCCTTTTTTTCCTGTAAACATCTAAGGTTAACGACCTTCGTGGTCAGGTCAATCGCTTTCTTGGCGTGGTTGATAACGAGCAGGTTTGGTGGTTTAGCGATTGCCGGGTTGTCGTCCTTGTGAGGTTGGTAGCCGGATCGTCAAGGTCGCCTCTCCGACCAGATCAAAATTATCCCATTGAGTCTCACCAGAAGATCGGGCCACCTCGTGTCCCCATCATCTCATTACAATAGTCGCAAATAAAATAGTAGAAAAAATGTAGATTTAATGAAAATGACGTGTAAATCGTAGTTAGAACGTCTGTCAGGGTGTACCCCCGTGCCGCGGATGTGTGGGACTGTTCACCCCGTGACGCTGACGTGTGGGACCGATGAACCGTTCAGGAGTATCCCATACTCAGCAACATCGAGCCCAATCGGATCAAGGTTTGATTTTAGGTAAGCTAGTCAACTTAAGTCTAGTTTAGCCATGTGATGCTTCGACGTGCAGGCGAGCGAGCTAGCCCCAGTCGTTGGGCGGGCAGGCTATGTGGCGACCCGGCGTGCAGGATGAGAAGACCCCACGAGGTACTCTACGTGGCAACCTGACGTGCACAAGGGCGAGCAGGCCCCAAGTGCCGGGCGGGCAGGCTACGTGCAGGCTGGCGAGCAGGCCCCGAGCGTCGAGCTATCTGGTCTCATGGCGCGATCGCGAACGGGTGGGTGAACAGGGTCTGAATCCAGGCGCTCAGTACACGTGTTGGTCCCATGGACAGCTGGAGGGCATGGGGCCCTACTGTCAAAGGGTGTTGAGCGGAAGAGGGAGATAGCTTCCCTCCTAAGGACGGGGCGCATATTGCCCCGAATCTGATGCATTTAATGCGACGGAACCAGTCTGATGATGTAGGCGGGGGCCTGACGAAATGATTACCCCTGCCACTCCATGGCGTCAGCTACACAGTAGCTTCTGAAGGCGTGTGCAACTAGGCGCAGCGACAGGGCAACGAGGGTAGGCGCCCGCCCTGTCACTTCCTTTCTGTCCCACAGATGCTATGGAGGCGCCGTAGGGTGGCGACTTCGACGTGCGATCAGAGATGGGACAAGCTACAGTAGCCAGGACCATTTAATGTACATCGTTCATTACTTTATGACCCACGCGCGGCTGGTTGTATAAGGGCTGGGGGTGCCTCTGTAGTGGGGGTTGATCTCTCTTTGGATCAAAGACCCGAGAATAGCAAGTTTCCAAAGTGTAAGGAGCTTGAGAAGGACTATGGTTGTTACTCGCTCAGGGGGCCTGAATCTGGGTAAACTTGGTGTATGTTCTTGCGTTCTTGCGGGGGAGAGAGGAGAGGAGTGAGTCAGCTATGCACACCCCCATTGCCGAACCACCAGAGTAGTCCCCGCAAAATCTGTCAGCTAAAATACATCGACAGTGGCGCGTCAAGTAGGGGGTAGTGGCTGGTTCATCCCTAGGTTTCTCCACCTTCTGTCTCTTTCTTTCAGATAATATTCGGATCTTCGGAGACCGGCCATGTCGGGGCACAACTCAGAGGATGGGGCTCCTGACCCTGGCCAGAGGCCGCTTAGTTTGCGTCTGGACCCCGAGAGGTCACTCCTCCCGCGGAAGACGTGCCTCCGGCGCGACGGCGGCTGGCCTTAGAGGAGGCTTCCCTGTCCAAGAACCTGCATGCATGCTGCTGGAGCACTCGCCGGTGGAATTGGCGGGGTATTCTCCAGCGAAGCCATGGCTGCTGGACATAGCATGTCTCGTAGACGCTGCCCATCACCGTGTCGAGGTCTCCAGGCGTACGGGCACTTCCGGTGGAGCGCCTCACTCGAAGTCGCGAACCGCGTGCAGGCACCCATGCCAGAGGCACTCTAGCGGCGGAAGCCGAGACAAGGGGAAAGAGGTCCACGGTGCAGGCCCCGCTCGCGGTGGAGCTGTGGCGGCTCCGACCCCGTCCCAGACGCTCCCCCGAGAAAGGGGGCGTCGAGACCGCCTGGAGAAGCGGCGCCATCGCCATGGAGGTGACCTCCGCGACAAGCTGTAGCACCGCCGATTGCGTGCCCGAGGCCAGGCTCTGGCGGCACATCGCCGCCACGTGGAGCCGTACTAGCGATGACGAGGACTCCCGGTTCTCCTAGTTGGTTGGGGACTCTGACGGGCAAAATCAGGTTCCCTACGGAGTAGGGTGCTGAGCCTTCACGCATGGATTGCGCTAAGTCCGGTGGCCCGAGAAGTTCTGCCCAGCGACCATCGAGAAGTACGATGGCTCAGCCAACTCGGAGGAGTTCCTGCAGATCTACACAACCATGGTGCAGGTAGCGGGGACGCCGAGAAGGTCACGGCCAACTACTTCCCCACAGCCTTGACAGGACCCACCGTTCTGGACTGCTTAACTCCTCACAGTTGTCCATTAGCTCATGGGAGGAGGAGCTGTGTGACCAGTTTGTCAATAATTTTTAGGGATTCTACACCCAGCCCGGCGTAGAGGATGATCTTCATGCGCTGGAGCAATAGGAGGGGGAGACGTTGTGGTAGTTCATTCGGTGTTTCAACAACGTCCGCAACACCATCCCCCGAGTCTCCCGCCACGCCATCATCGCCTTCCTTCGAGGGGTCAAGGATGAGAGGATGGTCGAGAAGATCGCAAACCGCCACTTCTCCTCCACCACCGAGCTATTCTCCCTAGCGCACAAGTGTGTCCAAGCGCGAGTATCCGGGTCAGAGAAGGTGAGCGCTGGTGGGGGAGCGAAGACTGGGACGTCCAAGGGCCCCGACTCCAAGGGAAAAAAGGACAAGAAGAACAATAAGAAGCGCAAGGCGTCCGAGACCGGGCAGGTCTTGGCGGTCGAGCGTGAGCAGAAGGAGGACAAGCCGCGACAGGACAATCGTCGCGACCGTCGCGGTGGTTAATGTGACCAACGTGGCGGAGGCCGTGACCGACGGGATGACCATCGCGAGGATGGAGGGGTAGACCCTACTGCCCATCCACAAGTCCAACACGCACGATCTGGAGGATTGACAGGTTGTGTCGAAGCTGGTGGAGAAGCGGCTCCTGGAGTGCCGCCCTCCCAAAGAAGATGAAGACGAAGGCCCAGCTCCGCTGGGTTTTCAACGGTCAGAGCACGCCGTGGTGTATATCTACGGAGTCTCTGCCATTTACACCTCCAATCATCAGTACAAGCTGCTGATGTGTGAGGTATGCGCCTTTGCGCCAAGTTCGGGGGTGAATCGGCAGCTGAAATGGTCGGAGGAGCCGACCACCGGAAGAGCACTGCCGGCCTGGGGCACCTTTCGATCGCTATTTCACCCATGGTTCGGAATGTGAAGCTCGGGTGAGTGCTGGTGGATGGGGGGAGTGCAATTAACCTCCTGTCTGCCAAGGCGTTCCGGGCCATTCAAGTCCCGTAGCGTAAACTGGAACTGGCTCTCCCTTTCTATGAGATAGCCCCGGGGGTAGAGACAATGCCCTTTGGAAGAGTCAGCCTCCCCGTGACGTTTGGGGAGGAAGATAACTACCGTACGAAGGTGGTCGACTTCGAGTTCACCAACTTTGACCTCCCGTACAACACTTTACTTGGCCGACCGGCGTTGGCCACGTTGATGATCTCCACCCACTATGCCTACATGGTGGTCAAGATGCCAGGCCCTCGTGGCCTGATCATCGCCAAGGTGGACAGGCCGGAGTCCCTTCGGTGCGACAGGATGGCCCTCGACCTCACCAGCGCTGCTGTAGCGCCCAGCCATCCGGTGTCAGTTGATCAGGGGCCCCTCTGACGAAGACCCGAGACACGCCCAGTTCGTCTGGCGAGGTCCAGGTGGTGTCCCTGAGTGGGGACCAGCCCGCCAGGACCGCAAGAGTAGGTGGCGGCTTCGACCCCAAATAGGAAAGCGCGCTTGCCACCTTCCTCCGGGAAAATTTGGATGTGTTTGCTTAGCAACCATTGATTGGCAGAAGGTCCGGAGGCAGGCACCAGAGCGTCAAGAGCCCATCCGATAAGAATTCGAGAAGTTGCTGAGCGAGGGGATTGTAAGCGGAGTCACTCATCCCGAGTGGCTCTCAAATCTAGTGCTCGTGAAGAAGTCCAACGGGGAGTGGCGAATGTGCGTCGATTTCACCGACGTAAACAAGGCATGCCCGAAGGATCCCTACCCTCTGTCGCGCATATATTTACTTGTAGACTCCACCGCAGGGTGTGAGCTTTTGTGCTTTTTGTACGCATACTCTGCGTACCACCATGTTGAGACCCATGTGGAGGGTACCCCAGTTTGATTATGAATATATGTGACAAGATGAAATTTGAAGTGTTTTGAAGATTGTTAAATGGTGCATTTCAGGAAATTGCTGTGGAATTGAAACCGAACCATTGTACTGAGCTTTGGCTAGGTAATAGTTTTGATCGGACGTGGTCCGATGGAATTTGTTAAGCTGACATATGGTGTGTTAGGGCTTGCTAATTGTGTTGTCACAAATGGATTATGATGTTGGTAATTTTGTGATGGGCTAACCATGCAGGTGAGGTAAGGTGTGTCGGTTTCGTGTGTGTTCACCTCACTAATGCAGGTACCGGCGGGTACGTGGCTGACGCTTCGCGGGGACAGCTGGAGGCAGGTGCGTCCGGAGGCAGGTGCGTCCGAAGGCGTGTAGGTGACCGGGTTCGATGACCTAGCAGTCACATGAGGTGGTGTACTCGAGAAGCTTAGCCATCGCAAGGAATCCGAGGCAGCTGGAGGCAGCAGCGTCGGTAACCTGGTGGCGAAGTTGATCAGACCGGTGGGCCCAGGTTTGGGCTGGCGACCGAGGAAACTATGAGGATATTTTCTAAAGGAATATGTGGAGAATATTCCCTCTCTGGAGTGTGTCTTGTAGTGTGTGAGCTATGCACCACTCATCCTCAAATGAAGGGTGGAGATGGGCTCTAGGGTTTAGGGCATATCACCCTTGGGCTATAAATAGAGGGGGAGGGGAGCACCTCCTCCTCATCCCGTTAGAGCTGAAAATTTTAGAAATAGAGAGGGTGAGTTGAGTGTGTTTTGGGTGGCACATAGAGTGCTTGTGACCACATGTAGTGTGGTTTGTAATCCCTCAACTTCTATGCAATGAAATATTTCTTCTCCATGAGTATCTTGCATTGATTTGCTCATAGTTTTTCTTATTTTTGTTTTTTGTTTTGGAGCACTTGTTTTGAGAAGAACTTGGATGATTTCTTGCTGGTTATTGGTGGTCTATGATGCCTTGAATTTCTTAATATGATTTGATACATACTTTGCAACCATATGAGAGGTAAGAGATTAAGTTATTGACTTGTTGCTAATCTGTTCAAAAACTTTCATCCGCGCAATAGTCAATAAAATATTTTTAGAAACATAAACAAAAAATCATTTTGAGATGATTCTAGTTGGAAAAGATGCGTGACCCATATACCCATATGTGGTAAAAATTTGAAGTCCACTGGTTTCTCCATTTGAGAGCTATGCGGTGAAAACCGAGCCCCAAATTTTCTGCTCGAAGTTTTTGACAGCTCGTGGTGTTTGATTTTTCATATTTTATGTGCATGGAATCTTGAGGAGATTTTTTGTGGAGTGATTCACAACTCATGTTTCCACAATTTTTGGAGTAACAGAAAGCTGCCATCTCTCTGCTCCAAGTAAGAACAAATTCTGAACAATCTGATTTTGCTTTTCTAAAAGTGGCTTTGATCATTTGGCTTGGTCTTCTTTCCTAAAGCAAGATTTGAATTGATTCCTCTCTTTTGGACACTTGACATCCAGGATTGTGAATGAAAAATTCCCATTTATTCCATGACTCTTTGTCATGCATGCTATGGGTACACATAATTGTTAAGTTGTCCAGGTTTTGGTGAAAACGGTACCGTCGAAAATTTGTGGTGTCTATTCACCCCCTCTAGCCGCCTAGCTCGGGTCTTCAACTGGGATCAGAGCATTTGATTTAGTGCTTCTTTGCAAATCTTGATCAATTTTTAAGCCAATCTTTATTACTATTTGAGCTATGCTGGACAAGTATTCCACCAAACCCCCGTGTTCTCCGGAGCCAATTTTTCCTATTGGAAGGCTAGGATGAAGACAAATGTGATGTCTTATGGCTAAAATGTTTGGCTTAAGATCAAGGACCCATATGAGTTACCCAACGAGGTGACGGCCGCGAATCAATCCGATGTGGAGCTTATTGCAAAAACTCGAATTTTTCTGATTCAAGGTCTTAGCCGAGGGGAGTACGAGCGGGTGTCGGACATCACCACAGTCCACAAAATCTGGACGACCCTCCAAGCTTATAAGACCAACACCAAAAAGAGTACAATCGATTTACTTAGAAGCCAGGTGAAATGCTTGACTCATGTTTCTTTCGTTTCACCAAGATTCTTGCCGATCTCCATTCGGTTGAAGTCAAATATACCGATTCAGAGATCGCGAGGCACTTTCTTTCTGCTTTGGATCTTAAGGTCTGGGATGTGAAGGTGACTGCAATCCGACAGGCAATCGATCTCTCGACGCTGACATTGGAAGCGCTCTATGCTAGTCTCAAGACGCACGAACTTGAGCATCTCCCGAAAGAGCCCTGTTCTTCATCCACTGCCTTGATAGCTGACCCCTCTGGTCGTGGTTCTTCTGATGCTGCCGGTTTCTCCTTCTCTGTCCTCTATGAGCTGTCCAATGATCAGATAGACAAGATTCCTGAGGAGCAACTTGTCTTGTTGGCCAAAAAGTTCTCACATGCTTACAGGCGAGTGGCCGATGGGAGCAGAGGTATTATGAGGTGCTTCGGTTGTGGTGGTCTCAACCACATGAAGCGTGATTGTCCAAAGTCTGGAGGAGAGGAGCGGAACGACTACGTCGCGCCAGCACAGAACACCTACGTTAACAAGAACCACAACATCAAGGCCCGTGGTGGAGGAGACAAGAAGAAGCCACCTAAGCAGCTGATGAAGGGACGCCGCATGGTCTAGAAGTGCTGGACGCTCTCGAAGAAGCCGTCATCTCCGACAAAGACAATGGACACTCAGATGATGGTGAGGATGAGCCGCCGGAGAACGACGACGTCGACTACACCGGCATGTGCTTCGTGGCACATGGCGACAGCGGCGACAACGACTTAGACATCTACCACACCGATGACGATGTGGTGCGTCGGGCTGGGAAGGGGACGTGTGGATCATCGATTCCGGGTGTTGTCGCCACATGACCGAAAACTCTCAGTGGTTCTCCTGCTTAGTCTGTGAGCCCCAGGTGAGAAAATCACCTTTGGGGATGCTTTGTTAGGTCATCTGCTTGCTCGAGGCTCTATTCAGGTTAGTGGCCAGGTTGTACTTAAGGATGTGGCACTTGTTAGCAAGCTTCGTTATAATTTGCTTTTGGTTTCTCAGCTGACTGATGAGGGTTTTCAGATTCGTTTTAACAGGAATGAAAGTTGCATTCTTGATTCTTTTGTGAGTTTTGTTTGTGGGATTCACATATTTGGAAGAGTTTTTCGTGTTGATTTCCGATCTTTAATTGGCTCTTCTCATTGCTTGATTGCTTCAGAGTCCCGTGACTCCTACTTCTGGCATAGGAGACAGGGTCACATTTGTTTTGATCACTTGACCAGAGTTAGCAGCCAGGATCTGATTTGTGGTTTGCCCAAACTCAAGATGGTCAACGATATAGTTTGTGATCCTTGTCGGCATGAGAAAATGGTAGCCGCACCCTAGTGATGACTGATGAACCTGGACAATTGTCACATGGACATTGTTGGTCCCTCCCGTGTGCAGTTTGTGGGTGGCAAGTGGTATGTGCTCGTTGTTGTCGATGACTATTCTCACTACTCTTGGGCTTATTTCATGGTGAACAAGGACAAAACATTTGGCCAATTTTGTTCCTTAATTCGTAAGCTTTCTGTTGAGTTCCCAGGAGCACTTCGCGCAATCCGTTCAGACAATGGCACTAAGTTTAAGAATGCATAATTTGAAAGCTTCTGTTCTGATTCTGGTGTTGAGCATCAATTCTCTTCTACGCACGTCGCGCAACAAAATGGCGTTGTGGAGTGTAAGAATCGCATTTTGGTAGAGATGGCTAGGACTATGCTTGATAAATATTCTAATCCTAGGTATTTCTGGGCTGAGGCTGTTTCTAGAGCTTGGTATGTTTCAACCAGGGTGTTTCTAAGGTCCAAGTTGCATCGCACATCCTATGAATTTTGATATGGGTGTAAACCAAGTGTTTCACATTTGAGGGTATTTGGATGCAATTGGTTTATTCTGAAGTCTGAAAATTTAGACAAATTTGAATCTCGATCTTTAGATCACATTTTTCTTGGGTATACAACTTCTGCGGTGAATTACAGCGTCTGGGATAGTGAGAGGCGGAGAGTTGTTGAGACTTGCGAGGTGACCTTTGATGAGGCTATACCGAGGGCAAGGTCAGATATCCCAGGTTCAGATTTGTATTTTGAGGCAATCTTTGTTGAGGAGAAGGTCATTAAAGATGACAATTCTTCAGAACCCGATCATGACTTAGCTCCACCGGTGGCGCCTCTAGTTTTCAGTGCTGTTCCTCAGTCTCATCACTTACCTTCTGATTCTACTCAGCTCTCACCTTTTGCTTCTAGGTTCTCACCTATAGAATTTGATTCGCTCAGTGGCTCTGATCCTACCTCTCCTGCTCCCGAGGTAGAGGCCATTTCTAGGGCTCCTCATCACATCCAGAAAGACCATCCCCCTACACAAACAATCGGTGGTTTGAGCGAAAGGATGCTAACCTGATCAAAGTCTAGGCTTTCTTACCTTTGCTTATCTGCTCCCGAGGTAGAGGCCATTTCTAGGGCTCCTCATCACATCCAGAAAGACCATCCCCCTACAAACAATCGGTGGTTTGAGCGAAAGGATGCTAACCTGATCGAAGTCTAGGCTTTCTTACATTTGCTTATCTGCTGCTTTTATTACTTCCTTTAAACCGAAGGACGTCACCCATGCACTTTTTAATCCTGATTGGGTGAACGCGATGCACGAAGAGTTAGAAAACTTTGAGAGGAACAAAGTGTGACAGCTTGTTGAACGCCCTAAAGGACATAATGTAATAGGTACTAAATGGGTGTTCAAGAACAAGCAAAGTGATAATGGGTTAGTGGTTAGAAACAAGGCTAGATTGGTTGCTCAAGGTTACACTCAGATCGATGGGATAGACTTCGATTAGACCTACGCTCCTGTGGCAAGACATGATTCCATCAGGATCTTAAAGACATTTATGGCATGCAATGGGTTCAAGCTGTATCAAATGGATATTCGTAGTGCTTTCCTAAATGGCTATTTTAAGGAGGAAGTGTATGTGAAGCAACCTTTTGGGTTTGAAAATTCAAGATATTCTAATCTTTTATATAAGCTTGATAAGGCTCTATATAGGCTAAAACAAGCACCTAGGGCCTGGTATGAGAGAGTTAAGACCTACCTGGTGAGCAATGGGTTCCTAATGGGTAAGGTAGACCAAACCTTATTTACCCGTAGGGTTGGCTCTGATTTCCTTCTGGTGCAAGTGTATGTCGATGACATTTTCTTTGGTGGTTCCTCCTCTACTCTTGTTTCTGAGTTCTCAGAGGTAATGAGCTCGAAATTTGAGATGAGCATGACGGGGAGCTCAACTTCTTTCTTGGCTTTCAGTTCAAGCAATCACCAGAGGGGGCCTTCCTTCACCAGAGTAAGTACACCAAAGACCTGTTGAGTTGAATTGCCATGTCAGATAGCAAGCCAGCCTCTACTCCGATGGCAACTAATGTTGCCTTAGGGCCCAATGAGAATGGTGAGGCAGTCGACCAGAAGGAGTATCGTACCATGATAGGCTCCCTGCTTTATCTCACCTCTTCCTAGTCGGACAGCCAGTTCGTTGTGTCTTTGTGTCCGCTTTTAGGCCTCACCTAGAGTGTCTCACCTTCAGGGGGTGAAGCGGATCTTCCGCTATCCCCGAACAACTACAGACTTTGGCCTCTGGTTCTCTGCTGCCTCTTGTCTATCTCTCAGAGCCTTCTCAGATGTAGACTTTGCTGCTTGTAGGATAGATAGGAAGAGCACTTCTGGCACATGCCAATTTCTTGGCACTTCTCTTGTCTCTTAGTCCTCTAGGAAACAGTCGAGTGTTGCGTACACTGCTGAGGCTGAGTATGTTGCCGCTACTGCATGTTGCAGTCAGGTTGTTTGGCTCTGCTCTACCTTGAAAGATTTTGGGTTGGTTCAAGCAAGTGTGTCACTTATCTGTTAAAACACCTCTGCCATCAACATTGCCAAAAATCCAATGCAGCACTTTAGAACAAAGCACATTGATCTGAGATATCACTTTTTTAGAAACCATGTGGAGAAGGGTGACATAGTCTTGCAGTTTGTTGAGACCGACCGTCAATTGGCTGATATCTTCACCAAGCCACTGGGCAAGGCTAGGTTTGAGGTTCTCAGGGGAGAGCTCGGGGTTGTGAGCTTGGCTAGCTTATAGCCAGGGGAGCTTAGGCTACTTGTACTATATGTAATATATTTTTTCGCTTTCCTTGCATTGCAATTGGGTTGCATTTGGGCTTGGTTATATTGTGTAGGCTGTCAGCACTCTTCACTTAGACTTCTAGTATGTTGTGGCACGGACCTCTCATCTTTTGCTTAGGCTGCTATCATGCGTAATAAGCTTCCTTCTCTCCTCTGGCTAGGTTGATCCCACACAGTCTTATAGGTATCTGGGTAGACAGGGTCTGTGTCATATCTATAGTAACCGAGATGTAGAGTTGTCTTTTCTTGTAAGTCGCAGGCAGTAGATGAGAGCGAGTCTGAGTTTGAGGGTTACTGTTCTTGCCTAATTCTTTGTGATTTGCCCGCGCCCGCTTGGCGGTAGTGTCCTCACCGTCCACCGGCCTCTTCCCAGCGGTGTGCGCATCCACGGTACAAGCGCCGGAGTTGGGGTCGGCGGCGACAAGCTGGCCACAGATCACCTGGGGGCCTGGCATGGGGCAACGACTACGTCAATAGAGTCCATGGTAGGCAAGGAGTGCACGATCTGGGTACGCTCCGATGGATCGATGTCGCTAAGGGGTAGAGCTCCGGCCAAAAAGGACTGGCGATCTGGTGCGCTGACCCACAGGATATCGAACATCTCCCTCAGCTCGGCGGTGCTCAGGTCACCGACGTCTAAAAAAAGAAAAGAAGGAAAAATAAAAGGGATGATGCGTGATGAAGCATGAGCAAGTTAAGAAAACAAGGTCAGGGAATCAATGTACCATGGGGCACGTGTGCGTGATGTCAGAGGCGCCGGTGTACACGTAGCGCGCCAGCTGAGCGGGCTAATCTGGCGGGTAAGGTAGTATAGGAATACTGAGGCCCTAGACAGCTGGGCGACGCGCAGTCGCTCGACATGCGGCACCATGGTCTGAAGCTCTGCCGAGTCATCCACTGGTGTGGTCCAGCTGTCTGTGGCGACCGTTTTCTCTTCTGGTAGCTACAGGGAGTCTAGGCCGCTGTCATCGGCGATGTACACCCAATCAGCCCTCCAGTCGCGCCAGTTGGACCTCAGCGCAAGGGGATGTACTGGCCACTGAGGTTGTCGCAGAGCCTAACGTTGCAACTTCCAGCCACCGAGGCGTCCAGATTGGGGCAGATGGAAAAGAAATGGTGGAAAAGTCGGAGATTTGGTGCCACCCCCACGAACATCTTGCGGAGGTGGGTGAAGGCTGCGATCTGGATGATGGAGTTGGGGGTGAGGTGAAGAGCATGGAGGTCGTACAAGTGGAGGACGGAGTGAAAGAACTCGGTGTAAGGCATGATGAGGCCTGCGAAGATCACCGACACGCAAATGACGATCTCGCCGCACAGGGGCTTCGGCGTGATGGAGCCGCGGAGGACGCGGAGCGTGTCGTAGGGCACGATCAGCTTGATCTTGCCCTCACGATCGCCATCGACGTTGGAGCTGGGAAGGACGGCCGTGGTGAAGGTGGCGAGGCGGTTGCTATGGCGGCGAGAGGGGCGAAAAAGAGCTAAGTGCAGAGAACCCTAGTGCACAAACAGAAGGTGGCGCCACAAGCGCGGGCAATGGCTGGGGTGGGAGAGCCGTGAGGCTAAGTCCCCCAATTTATAAGTAAGGCCGTGGCGCGTTGTTTCCTTCGTACGGCGCGCGACGTTTTGATTTTCGGGGTGTGGCAGTAGTGGGGCCGTTTCCAACGGGCGTATGGCGCACCATGATCCCCACGACCATACGTTTCTCGCACGCGCGACGCTAGTTCCCAAGGAGGCGGAGGCAGTGGCATGGGGATCCACTATGCCGACTGCGCAGAGAAAGTGGTGGGACCCCCAAGATATGCGGTGCTTCCCGATGCGGCGTTTTGGCTTTTCTGGACAGAGAAGGCCTGCGACTCCCGTGCCGCTAACGTGTGGGACTGATGGATCGTCTAGGAGTATCCCATACTCAGCAACATCGAGCCCAAGTGGATCAAGGTCTTGTTCCAGGTAAGCTAGTCAACTTAAGTCTACTTTTGCCACGTGGTGCCCCGACGTGTAGGCGGGTGAGAAGGCCACAAGAGCCGGGCGGGAAGGCTATGTGGCGACCCGGTGTGCAGAAGGGCAAGCGGGCCCCAAGCGCCGGGCGGGCAAGCTACGTGTCCACCCGGCGTGCAGGTGGGCGAGCAGGCCCCGACCGCCAGGTGATCTAGTCTCATGGAGCAATGGCGAACAGCTGGGTGAACAGGGTGCTAAGCAGAAGAGGGAGATAGATTCCCTCATAAGGAGGGCGTGGATCACCCCGGATCTGGTGCATTTGATGTGATGGAACCAGTCTGACGGAGTAGGCGGGGGTCAAACGAAATGATTACCCTCGCCACTCCATGGCGTCAGCTACGTAGTACCTTCTGCAGGCGCGTGCGATTAGGCACAGTGGCAATGCAGCGGGGCTAGGCGCCCGCCCTATCTCTTCCATTCTGTCCCCCAGAGGCGCTGGAGGTGGCGATTTTGACGTGCGATGAGAGATGGGACAAGCTACAGTAGCCAGGGCCATTTAATGTACAATGTTCATTACTTAGTGACCCACGCTGGCCCGGGTGTATAAGAGGTAGAGGGGTAGTGGGGGTTGATCTCTCTCTGGATCAAAGACCCGAGAATAGCCAGTTTCCAAAGTTTAAGGAGCTTGAGCAAGACTAGGCCTGTTACCCGCTCAGGGGGCCTGAACCTAGGTAAACTTGGTGTCTGTTCTTGTGTTCTTGCGGGAGAGAGAGGAGAGGAATGAGCCAGCTACGCACACCCCCACTACCGAACCATCGGAGTAGTCCCCGGAAAATGTGTCAGCTGAAATACGCCGACAACGTCATCCTAAGTTAGGATGTGATTGATGATGGCCTAACTAGCAAAAGTCTTTAGCATACCTTTTATAATATTACATCAGATGTAGAGGAGTTGCTAAATGGAAAGAATGTTTTAGAGTGTAATGTAAATTGTGAAAGAATTTTTAGAGTGTAGTGTAAAATGTGAAAAATGTAAGGGATGGATAGAGTGGAGGTTAGTAGTGGGTGGAATGAATATTTTAAAATATAATGTGAATCAAGAAAGAAGTTTAGAGGGATGGATACGGTGGTGGGTAATAGTGTTTGAGAGAAAAAAATTAGAGGAGTTATTGATGTTGCTCTTAGCATGCACCGGCAAGCACGCTCCACACTAATATGTGAAAAAAACTTGTGCATGTGCTTACAAAAAAGATGTATTGGCATTACAATTATCCCACGAGAATTGTAGCCATTTTAATTTATGAATACTTTTTGTTGTTTTAAAAAAAATCAAAATACCGTCACATTGCTTGAGAAGTGACATGTCACTTATTGAACTGATCTCAGTTTTGACGATGGAGGAGTGACATAAGATAGAGAAGCATGAGCACTGGTAATTTCTTTGAGAGGACACCTCCTTACATAGCAGCATAATCCAATTTTCTCTTAGACATGAGCACAATTTGTTTGTCACAAGCCTGCCACTGAATATGCTTGTTAGCAATTGCACTAAATTTGTGTCTTACCGGTTGCAATTTATGAATCTTTTTTGTTTCCTTGTGAATTGTTTTTATTTTATGTTCTTGATCATTCCTAAAGCACGCTAATGTGAAGACAAAAATTGTATGGACAATGTTTAGTACAAGAAGCTCGTATGCTAGGAGCAACTATAGCTCAAGATATAAAAAAAAAAGCACGTACTAAAGCAGTGGCTTCCACATCGATACCATTGATAACATTAGCAATAATAAGAGCGCCTATTATGGTTTTATAGAGGAGATTTGGAATCTCAAGTATTGCATTTTTAATATACCATTGTTTCAATGTCGTGGAGTCAATCTAAGAAAAGGTGTCAACGTAGATAAGTATGGATTCACTAATGTAGACATCGTGCATGTTAGATATAGAGTTGAACCATTTATACTAGCAAAGAGTATGGATTCACAAGAAAAGAAGGATCATTGGGGTGGAGAATTTGGTTGATGAGGAAGAGTATAACCGATTCGATAAGCTACCTCCTTTTGTCAAAGGCAGAATTAGGCGTGATGAACAGACAGATACAAACGTTCTTCATCATAATGATCTTACAATATAGGCCCAATCATGATAAACACATAACTAGGGAAAAATTCCACTATTTGAAATTTTAGTATTAATCAAGTGTATGGTATACTTCCACTCCACGACGGAGAAGAAGAAAAAAGCCCTGAAGAGGTTGTCTTTGAGTTCAACTACGAGCACTAGACTTGTGTCGATGTAATCTACCTTCAATGTAGCTAGTACAATGCATTTAGGTCGACTCAATGGGCCATTGTCATACAATAGTTCCTTGGTTGTCCTTTTCATGCACGAATAAAATAAATTAATGTGCCTGTGTTATGCTTAAAGGATCTTATAAAAAAAGATTTGATGTTGAATGTTCCCTCTTTCGGATCTATCTCATCGTCATCTCCCCCACTATCTTCAAGATGGTGATCATCGGCAGTGCTGGATGAAGAGCCACTGACCAAGCATGGTAGTGGTCGTGGTCCAAGCCACACAATTCTACCTTATCTGTCACGACAAGAAGCCAACTCTATTCCGAGTGGACACCAATCTATCGAAGGACTGATGCAACCCAATGTACAATCGGAAGCTCAATATTCCCAATTCTCCCCCAACTCCTTCTGGGGAATTGAGCCTGCGCGAGGTAATGCAAATGTAGCTGCAACTGTGGTTTATGAGAGAAATGGCTTGCAAAAGGAACAACCCTCCACCTCCAGCACCTACTCCTACACCTGTTCACCACCCTCACCACTCCATGTTGGGTGATTTCCTTTGAACCAAGCCACCCATATTTACTGGTTCATTTGACCCTTTGGAAGCCAAGGATTGGCTAAGGGATATAGAGAAGCGTTTCATCATGTGTCAATATGGTGAGACCGAAAGTGCTTTGTTTGCATCACATCATCTAACTAGTATCGCGACTATGTGGTGGGACGACTATTATGAGGCGCATGAAGATCCTCAAAGCATCGAGTGGACTAAATTTGCTGAAATTTTCAAGGACAGCTACAACACGAAGGGAGTTATGGAAGCCAACAGGCAGAATTTCAATGCCTCCAGCAGGGTAACATGATGTTGCATGAATATTTGACTAAGTTCACCCAGATAGCCCTCTATGCCTGCAAGATGTGGAAAAGAAGAAAGACAAGATTTGGTACTTCATGGTGGAACTTAGGGCACTGATAAGTGCTAGTGAACATGCTACCTTTTAGCAAATGTTTGGCAAAAGCGCCTCTGCATTGCTGCAAGGAAGAGTAAAAAGGCTCAAAGATATCAAGCTCCAGATTTAAAGCAAAGTGCTCACGAGATTGTGGACCATCTATTCATGCCCGTCCGCATTCACAGTAGACAACATCACTACATCCATCTCAGCCGCCCCATCCTCAAGTGACAAGTCCACCAAAGAAGCACATGACCAATATAAAAGTGCTATTCCAACGAACAAATAGGCCACTATGCTAGCGCATTCCCCAACAAAAGGATTACTTTCACTTTGTTTAAGGCAAGAACATGTACATTGTGACATTCGATAGTTGGTCATGGTCGTGGAATTTCCTTAGAATGTAAGGACTCCTCCACTTGTTAGATGTGGCCAAGCGAATTACGTCCCTACTAAAGATGTCCATGACAACTCCAACAGAATTATGAGTAAGTTCCTCATAAATTAAGTGCCTGCCACTACTCTTTCTTTATTCTGGTGCAACCTATTCATTTGTCGTAGAATCTTTTGTCAAAAGTAATGGGTTAGAAGTGGATTTGCTGAAAAAACTATAATTCAATCTCTGGGGAAAGTCATGCTCACTACCTTGATTTACCCCGAGGTTGACGTGAGAATACAAGGGTTTAAGTTTCTAGGTGACCTTGTGGTCATAGATTCCATGAGAATCAAATAATATTACGCATGAATTGGTTAGTTAAATACAAATGAAAATTTAACAACTGATCTCTCACATAATGACTTGGTCACCCTTAACTAGTTGGAAGGATCAAACTTAGAAACCATGCCTATTGTTAAAAAAATATATCGATGTATTTTCAAACGAGTTACTAAGAATGCCACCAATTCAAGATGTTGAGTTTGTCATAGAGTTGGTCCTAGGTGTTGCTCCCATCTCCTAAAGACGAAACCGACTCTCTTCCAACTTAATGGCAAAATTAAAGAAGCAAATAGAAGAGTTACAAGAAAATTTTTTATCCAATCAAGTGCCTCACCTTGGGGAGCCCCGATGATTTTGTGCAAAAGAAGGATGGGAGTTTGAATATGTGTGGGTTATAGATCTTCAAATAAGGTGACCATATAAAACAAGTATTCTTTGCCAGAATAGGTAGCTTAAATCGCATGAAAACTTACCTAACCTATGATTTGGAGTTAGGTGTTGTTCACGCGTTGAAAATAAAGAGACTGTGTTGAAAATAAAGAGACTCAGGCACATTTTCACCCAACCTGATTGAACCTAAGAAATAGATGTTGGCTGGAATTGACATAACATTACCACCAAGGAAAATGTGGTAGCCAATGGTCTAAGCGATAAGCCTTATTGGAATAACTGGAGTTTAATATCTAAATGTTTCAGTAGTAATGACTACCATTTTTGTTATTTTTAAACATTGGGTTAGGTGTGGTGAAACATTTAGTTTTACTGGTAGAAACAGACATTTGATTTATTCTGTTTTTTTGTGTCCTTTCAAAACACTATGTTCTACCTGTCTAACGAAACGTTGGATTATTTTGTTTTCGCACAGTGGTTTGTTCTTTTAAACATTTGGTTTAACTTAAATAAGAGCATGGTTTTTTCCTCTACTCGGTTTAGCTGGACCTCATTGGGGCCAGAATTTACCATTCGAGCAACCAGTGCAGGGCTGAGCATCCGTATTTGTACTGAACCATTCAGCCGAGGGATTTGATTATTTGTTACTCTCAACAAGTGGCTTCGCTAAAATATCACTTTACCATAGTGTCATAAATCTTAGCGAAACCAGTCAAAACGAGTGGCAACTAAGGGCATGTTTGGTTGCATGTACGGTAGCAGTCTGGCCTGTATGAGGCAGCCATGCTACGGTGAGCCTGGCTGAAGAGATGCAAGTGATGGTGTTTGGTTGTCTTGTATCAGTTGAGTCAGGCTGAGAAGAGAGGTTGTTTGGTTGGTTGAATTAGGAACGAATGGCATGATTGGAATCCACAGATAGTGTTTGGTTGAATGCATTCTAGCAGTTGAAATAACCTCTTGTTTGATGTGGTGAGATTACCCCTCCATATTTGATTCCAACAGCTGACCATATTCGTATATGCATAAATGGATGAAAATTGTAATTATTTTATTACAAAATGCTAATACAGAGAGTCAAGTCAAGATTTTATGAACCATCATGTAGCATAAAGCATGTACACATTTCAGAGTACCAAAATTTGGCAATCACATTTGCATGCACCAATATATTGCAATCAGATACACAAATTACCTAACTTGTGGCAATCATTGACCATAAAACATTTTGCAGTCACCTTTGAAATATATACCAATCACAGACATTACACAAGCCATGGCAATAACATGCAATATAACACATCGTAGTACATAACAAGGTGCACATCGTTTGACAGTTTCATGTGCTACTACAAAAGCCATTACAATCATAAGTTAAACAAGGTGCACATCGGTGATCAGTTTTATGTGCTAGTACAAAAACCATTATAGTCATAAGTTTAAGCAAGGTGCACATCGGTGATCAATTTTATGTGCTAGTACAAAAGCCAATACAGTCATAAGTACCCACGGCATGCATTCCAAAGGAAGTACCCACGGCATTGAAGCCACCAAAAGTCCATCTACAAAATATAAGGCAAGTCAGTATAAGTCATAAATATGTTTGAAGTATAATATGGTAAAAATGCACCTGACAGAGAACATTGTCACACATTATTCTTGGCACGGAAGGCATTTAGCCAAATTTTCCTATGTTGCTCACTCATAGCCACAAAAGCAGCAACTTGAGACTTGTTCTCGACCAAATGTGTGAACGCCATAACCAGAACTTCCTCTGGGAACTCTGGCATGTACATCACAGCACCATACAATTCTGGATGCACCTTAGGTACCACCATGTCACGAATGGCAGCGGTAACCTCTTTGACTGTAGAAGTAATGCTACTTAATAGTTGGGTCTCCTCAATTACCATAGATCTTTTCCTTTTGCTTCCAACTGAAATACTTGGGTTTGGTGTGTCGTTCTTCTGGTTGATACTTGGAATGTCTCCTGTTTTTGATGTCTCACCCATTTCATCATTGTTCGATGTGTCCATGTCAACAGGTTGATCGTTAATAACGTTCTCTCCAAACTTTGAAGGATGACCAAGTGGCTCATTGGAACCCATTGCCCACTTCCCCGTAGCAATACCAGTCCCGAATATATTCTGCATGACAGAATAATTCTCGATGGGCTTGTTTAGCAAATCTACATCTTTTGGATGTGCCTACAAAGAAAATGTCAAGAGGTGGTCAAAAAATAATTCATAGTGATAACAACTAAAAGAGTTTCACTTGTGAGTACAAACCTGGACATGACCATTATAGTGTTGCTGATCTAGCATTATCATATAATTATCCTTGTCCCAATTTGCCTCACTTAGATCTCTTAATTGACTAACACGAATCCAGCACTGTCGCCACTTGAGCAGATGGTTGTACACCTGATTTCCACTCATCTCATATGTTAAGAAATCACTTAGGTCCTTAGCCACCTTGTTGACATGCACCTCTTTGAAGCCCTTATCAGTTCTTACTCCAGTAGCAACAGGGTCCGACGTATATCGGAGAACAAAGGAGGACATCATAGGGGTCCACCTAAGTGAACCCTTTGCACGTGAATCAATCATCTGAAATAAAGAGTTATGCAATTAGTAATCTAATTTTAATATACAACCACAGATAACATATAATATTTGACTATTAATTTCAACATACAAGCACACATGCTATTGATTTCAACATTCAAGCACACATACTATTGATTTAAACATACAAGCGCACATGCTATTGATTTCAACATACAAACACACATTTCATTAAGTTCAACATACAAGCACACACACTGCCCAATTCAACATACAAGCTCACATACTACTGAGTTCAACATACATGGTATGCACTTTCCATGCACGGCATAGAACAAGTGCAAAATTATTATACACGAGCATTTCCTCTATTAGCCCACATTGCAGTAGTCCACTCATCCCTCTTTGCTGCCGAAGCAGTGTTGTCCTCGAGATTGACATCTTCACCATTTGGGTCAGTAGGGTCATTGTTGTTAGGCACCCAAGCCGCCTCTTCTATGACCATTTCATCATGGCCATACTAAAGTATCCAATTGTGTAGAATACAACATGCTAGAACTAGTTTCACTTGGGTCTTGTAACGATGAAAAGGCATCTGTAAGGACACATGCATCATGGGTTGACCCTTCCCAACCAGCTAACACATATGTAAACCTTAGATCTAAGTCCACCGCAGCCATTACATTTTGGGTGGGGTATGGCTTCCTACCCCTGAATGCTGCTACATTTGCACGAGGAACTCTAGTATAGACATGTGTCCCGTCGATGGCTCCAGCACAATCCTACGACATGTGATAATTGTTACAAGGCAAATGCATACATCCAACAAGAGGAAATAGTATGGAACAGTAAGACTAATACCTAAAAGTATGGGTACCATCTCGCACTTGAACTGATTTTTGCGGGTGTTTCATTCGATGGGGGCTGAATCATCTCACCTCGTAACTCTCCATTAGCATATAATACTTCTTGAAAGTAGCGGCTCATGGCCTATATTGACCTCCTAAAGTTTTGATGAATCATTCGAAATCATTGGTTGTGCCCAACTACATGGAGAAACATGGCCACTTTCTCTTCTATGGAGGTATGTGTACTATCTCTCAACAAACATCTATGTCTTAGGCTGTGTTTGGTTGACTGTTTTTTGCTTAGCCTGGTTGAAGTGGTTAGTAATGGCCATATGGGCCGGTCCGGCTGAACCGAACCGGGCCGACCGTACTGTTCACGAACCGGGCCGAATCTGGGCCGGCACCTCGACCCGTCGGGCCGGCCCGGTTCGGTTCGCATAGTAGTGGCCCGGTTCGGTTCGGTTCGGCCCGATTCGGTTCGCTACTGTTGTATATTTATTTAATTCAATATATGTATTTTTATATATATTCTTTAATTTATAATGTATATTTGTGAAATATAATGGTTTTTCTTAATTTTTATATATATTTTTAAATAAGATAAACCGAATAATAAAAAAATCGAGCCGGCCCGGTTCGGTTCGATTCACTGTGTGAACCGAACCTGGGCCGAGACTCCGGCCGGTTGGCCCGGTTCGTACAGTAACCGAACCAACCGGGCCCGAACCGAACCGAACCGGGCCGGCCCGTTGGCCATGTCTCGAAGTGGTGCAGACTTGGTGTGTTTGGATGGCTGAAAGTACTGTTACAACTGGGTTGAAAAGATGCAAAATCCCTGTAGTGGCCAGCCCCAGGAGGAACGGGAGAATCGACCGTTCCTCGCGAGACAGGCTCGCGAAAGTAGGTGTGGGTGCAGCTGCGATTTTCCTCGTGTCATGCGCCACTTGCATCTCTCTCACTGCTCCCCCATCCAGATATCTCACCCTCACCACCACCCCCCGTCGCCTCCCAATCCCATCGCCTCCTCCTGATCTCCTCCGTCCTCCCAACCGGTGCCGCCTCCCCACCCATCTCACGCCGCCGCCTCCAGATCTCCTCCTAGCCGGCGCCGCCGCCGCCTTCCCAACTCCCCCAGCCGCCACCGCCTTCACACCCCTCTCCAGCCACCGCCCCAAGCCATCGCCACCCCATCTCCCCCTTCCAGCCGGCGCCGACTTCACCTCCACTGGATACTAGATTTTTGCCCCATCTCCCTACTTGGAGGTTGCTGCTCTTCAGTTCATCTTCTATTCTCTGCACTGGATTTTTGTATTGAGCATATTGTAGTTCTGGATGTTTGTGTTGAGGATGAAGTTAGGTTATGATAATTCCAGTATATTATAGGAACTGATTTTGCTCATAGATGCTTTATTTGCTTATGCTATCATTGAACATGATGATTTTTGTCTTCTATGCTTCATATGGAAATGCAGTAAGGTTAGGAATGTTTTGAGTAGGTTGTGTGAATGTATATTGCTTGTACATGCTTTATTTGTTGGGTTGTTGGATGGTAGAAAATTTTTTAATGCTTGATTTAATAGGTTCACATACAACACTGATATTGTGATTTGTGTAGATGGATATGATAAGAAAATGATAAAAACTTATTTCCCATGCGGTAACACTTGTTGCATTATTGGTTGCATTTCTTGTGACCAAGCTTAGGATGGCAAGACGTGCACGACCATCAATAACCGATGCACCTACGTCAACTGGAGATAGTGAGCGATAAGCAAACCTAAACCTTATATTCAATTCTACTGATGTGGAGTGTGTGAGTATGCTACGAATGAGGCGATCACCGTTCTTTCAGCTATGCAACCTAACCCTCTTGTCGCGTCATTCCGAGAAAAAGAGGCCGTTCTCAAAGGGGGGAAAAAAACCCTCGTTGGCCCGGCCGAAGCTCCTGAAATCCCTAGGCATGGCGGCCATAGCAGCCAGCCGCCGGAGCCTCTCCGTGCTCCTCCTGTCCTCCCGCGCCCTCCCTCGTCGCCTCCTCCCCGACACAGCTGTCGCTGCCTCCTCAGCCCGCCTCGCCCCGTGGGCGCCGCCGTCACGCGGGGTGAAGACGATGCCGTCAGGTGGATCCGGTTACACGCCCCTGAACGACCCTTCTCCGAACTGGAGCAACCGGCCTCCCAAGGAAACGATCCTCCTGGACGGTTGTGACTACGAGCACTGGCTCATCGTCATGGAGTTCCCTACCGATCCCAAGCCCTCCGAGGATGAGATGGTCACCGCTTACGTGAAGACCCTCGCCACCGTCGTCGGAAGGTATGTGCTCTCCCTGAATCTCATTTGAACGATTCCATTGAATTCTTTTAGAGCAGTTCCATTGAATTTATCAGTGAATATTGGGAGTTGGGACTATGCTATATTATCTTTTTGTGAAAAAAAATAGTTTCTGAGTTGACGTTAGTCTAGCCATGTTTTTCCCCCTTTGTGCGAGCTGCGAAGTGGCCAGTAATCATCCGATTAGTCAAATAATTAACTAAATACATTGTTTGTTGGATTGCTGCTTCATCTGTTACAAACTGCAGTCTAATTAATTGAATATTTATTTCATCATTCCTATTTGTGTGGATTCATTCGATAAAGTTTTATCCCTATATGGCCGTAAACACCAGGGTTATACACTAAGGTACTGTTTGGTTGGGCAATGAACGATCATCTTGTATGGAATGGGGAAGGGAATGAGATGGTAATGCAGGGATATATCTTCATCTTGGACGAAGGTATGGAGAACATGAAAAAACGGGGTAAGAGGAGGCGGCAACACAAGGAAGTTAATGCATGGTAAAAAGGCATCGGGGACGGATGGATACCTCCTTTTTGCGATGGATGGGAAGAACCAGGCGTAGCAAGCTAGCTGAGATGGATAAAACCAGAATGAGACGATTCCCATCTGCATAACCAAAGAAAAAACCAATTCGCCTTGTAAAAGATGGTCTGGTTTGTGTCAACCAAACAGTACCTAAGTTAGTTTGATTCCATTCAGGCATATTAGTTTTCTGCGTTGCAAGTGGATCATCCGTGGTACCAGTCAGTGATTCCTATTTTGTTTCGAAGTAGCTCTGTAGCTGAGCATCCTGCGATATAAATTGAGAGAACACATTTATGATAGTCAGGTGCACAATTGTTCCATAAAGTTCTGCAGACTAAAATGCATCAACCTGATTCATATGAATATTATACTCCATGCATATTTCAGAGGTAACAAAAATAAGGAAACTACCTTGCAATTTGCAAAATAATGGGCTCAAGAGTAGCCAAATAACTGGTGGACTCAAACAATTAAAATCAGTTTGACATAATTGTATTCATGTGAACGAATTCCTTGCTCCTGGTGTCATTTTAGTGTTTCTTGGCTTGATTCCACACAGATCCATTTCTTTTGGGTTGCCTCCATGGTCACAATTTGAGCCCATGTGTATTCACACATTTCAATTTTTCAAGCAGCCAGTCTATGGGCAGGTACAGAGCTATATGCACACACTTGTGGTGTTGTGTTCATATTTCAGGTGTCCATGTTGTCCTTATACACTTGCAGCTCCTGCCTTAAATCTGATTATCCTTTTCTTCTCAGGCTAGCCACCATGTCCTCCCTATCGATGATGTTTATATTCAACAAACACATGGGATGGAAGTTGTGGCATGATGGGCTACAAGCCAAATCCTTGGTATCAAGTGTGATCTTTATTTTTGGATAGAGATGGATCCAAGATGATGCACCTTGCTTCTGTTTATGCCATTTGTACCACAGAGTACCTCTCCAATTAGGTGGCATGTCGCCGTATAGACATTTTCCTCCTATGCCGTTGACTACAAAAAAAATCACAGCGGTTAAGTCCATCTTGATTCTTGAATGGCGTTGGTGGTTTGGCAGCGGCTGTCGATGATGATTAATCTGTTCCCAGCAGAACTAGTCAACGCAGAAGTCCGTCACCAGCAAACTGGTTCATGGCCTTCAACTACTTGATGGTCTGCTGATGAAAGTTGTTGGATCTTCATGCCTTCAAGCTTCTTCATGATAGCTGTGAGCTACGCGGTTATAGAGTCAGTGTTGTTCACCATGGACGAGGTAGCTTGTGCCTCTAATACCAAGTTGTCATGACCATGAGATTATAACCAATATGGATGAGTCTCTCTTGTCCTCGCGCATTATTGGCGCGTTGTCGCTGTAGTTACTAAGCATAGGGGATAGGTTGCTAGGAGGTAGAAAAACGGGAGAACTATGTAGGAGATGGTATAATATCTCATTCCTTGCCTCTGTTATCGAAGGAACTACATATGTAGTGTTGGCTATGTTAGCCCCGCTGACTGGGTCTATCCTCATCGCCAGCGTGGGCATGGCGCAGCTGGTTCAGCTACGGATGAGGCTCAGGCCGGTTGTGGTAAGTGAGTTGTTAGCTAGTTAGCCTCATTGGCTTATCTTTTTATCAGTTTGTTAGTTTGTTTCCCCAATTCTAGCTAGTAATTGGTCAAGTGTAATTAGCGCTTAGCACATCAATAGAAAAGATAAAGGAAGAAGGAAAAGGCATGTTTCTTGCCACCAAAACTCAGGACCCAAGCACTGCCATCGACAATTGGCCGGTGGCATTATACAACCATTATCATAGGGCGACGTTGCCTTCCGGTGGTGCCCTCCACCTCATGTTCTAGCCTGAGACTAGGAGCTAGGGCGTTCGATCGAGAACACCCGCAACAGGCTAGGCCCAACCAACACACCGAAGATAGAAAGACATCTTAACAAACTAAGAGATGGGTGATTTGCGTCACATTCTTCATGCCACTACTGGCGCGTCGGCTCGCGTGCTGCGCTGAGTATACTTATTAGCCCACATGGTATCTCTCTTAGCCTGTGTGTCACTGGATTATATCAAATGCAAATAGATGTTGTTATTGCAGATTGGACTGTGCGGTGGCCTTGTCCCTTTGTTGATCCTGCTTGTTGAAAAAAAATTGTTTACAATGTTTTGCAGAGAAACCGTCTTGCCCATTTATAAGTATAAGGTATGTGGAAGCACCATTTCTCTATGTAGCCACGTAGCCCACCTATGTAGCAAGCACTAGGCGCTTAGTCTGCTGACTATTGTCTGGTAGTTGAAAATAATCATAGATCTGGAGATGCCCAAATTGGTCAACCTTTTGAACTGAATAAGGCTTTGGTACTGACACCTATCTTACTAACTATAAGCCTTTGGAAAATAGTTATTGGGTAGGGTAGACTCCTTAATTTTACAACTTTAACAAAGACCAGCCAACAAGAATTATAGCTTTGGAGAAAGTTATGTGGAAGTAAATATTGGTCGTTTATTTGATCTGTCGTCTGTTTATTTATGTTTAGCGAATTATTTTTTGCTAGACGCAATTGCTTTTGGGCATTGATATCAGTATTATGTTTAGGCAATAAATGCATATAGACGAGTAAGGGGAAAAGGACCAAATGTGAAGAAGCTCTAATACTTCTATTAGGTTCTATTCTACTATGCTATTACCCTCAATTCATATTTGTTGTCTATATGGTGGTGATGATAAGTATCTTGTCATTATTAGTTTCTTTCTATATGAAAAAGAGTAATGCCGAGTATGTGTATAATATGGTGACATGGCATGAAGTTCCACAATACATTGCACTAACCGTTTCACTCCCTAGCATAGATGGCTCCTGTCCTCACTTTCAAACTCTTTTTTCCTGCCTTTGGTTAGCTGATCCCTGTGGTGTGCAATACTGTAATGACATCACTCAGGTGTATTTTTCAACTTATCTTCCTATCTGCTTCTCTCTGAATCAAAAAGTCAAAGCACTTTGCCTCTTGTAGTTCGTTTTCATGATGGAATATGGAAGTGGGGAATGTGTTGTTGCTTGCAAGTGTCAAATATGTTGCATGACATGTGTTTTTATACTATTTTTTTAATATATATAGCCAAGTTTCCATGCTCTGTGTCAGGTCCAAATGTCCAATAGTTATAGACTGTATTCGTGTTGGCGTAATGCTATGGAGTTACTATGGATGGATGCCATGGCAACCTCCTGACACTCAAGGACGAGTTTTGTCGCTAAGGGTGGAAACATATGCGCAGCTGGTATATGAGCACATGCCTTGCAATCACATGCACGTCCAAGTCTAGTAAGCAAGTGGTCCAGCAAATGTATGGCTGCAGCAGCTGGGCACGTAAAGCAAGGCAAACATATGTGGAATGTAAACATGCACAGGCTACAACCGATAGCAGTGTTAGCAGCAGGTGTGGCTGTTTGTTAGTTAAAAGGTTTCATGGTTAGTTTTGGGGAAATATAGGAAGATCATTAGAGATCTTCTAGTCAGTCAGTGGCTTTTAGTTCGTTTGTGTCCAAATCTCGTGTGTTTTGATATCTTGTGTTAGCCGAACCATCTTACGTAGATGTATTAACCGGTAGGTTGAAATGGGATCTATAAATAACATGTTTCATTATCAGCTTCCGCACCAGTCTAAATTGCTTACCCCAATCCCTTTGGTTTGGCTTCTGAATATATTAAAAAGTTTTTTTGAGATCTTTGAGAAAAACCCACAAAGCCTCGAGGGAATGAATAAAGAATATTACGGTGTAGGCCTGTACAAAAATGACAAATTTGAAGCTTTAACTTTCAGTTGGCTTTTAAGGCAAAAAAAAGTGGGCCAGATGAGTCTGATGTTGTTTAGTAGCCTAGCTCTAGTGCTTGCTGTTGAATGATGTTCATGGAGAGGGGTTGCGACATGACATGCTGCTGATTTATTGGTGCACATAATCCAGCTTATATTGATGTCTTTTTTTTTTTTGCGTCCTAGCTGCTAACTATTGTCTATCAGAGTATCTTAAGTCCTTAACTGACTGCACTACTATTCTATAAACTGTTTTTAATTTTTTTTGCAGTGAGGAGGAAGCAAAGAAGAAGATCTACTCGGTGTGCACTACAACTTACACAGGGTTTGGTGCATTAATTTCAGAGGAGCTATCATATAAAGTTAAAGGTGATTTTTTGTGGATCTACTTTTCTGTAACATTCTTTTTCACAATTATGTTTGAACTGAATAAGTTTTGTTGATTTTGCTGCATTAGGATTACCAGGAGTTCTTTGGGTTTTACCTGATTCATATCTGGATGTGCCTAACAAAGATTATGGAGGTTAGTTATCACAACTGCTTATGAAGTTAAGTTTCATGGGTCATGCCGGCATTTCTAGATCCATTTTTACTGTTTAGTAATAGGAAAAAGTGCCGATTTGGCCTCTCAACAATACCCGTCAGACCACTTTGGTCCCTAAACAGCAATGCCGGACTTGTTAGGTCCTTGAACTCTCAAAACCGGACTTGACTAGTCCTTTGACCGGTCAAAGCGGTGGTTTTGAGGTTTTCACTGACATGGCTGCTGATGTGACGAATTTCTTCTAAGTGGACACCATTTGGGGCTACCACATCGTTGCCACATGGCTGCTAAATCAGTAAAAGTATGTCAGATCTGCCACGTAGGTTGCCACTCCATCTAAAACCACCCTTTTGACTCATCAAAGGATTGGTTTGGAGAGTTCAAGGACCTGCCAAGTCCAGTATTGTTGTTCAGGGATCAAAATGGTCCGACGGGTATAGTTGAGGGACCAAATCGACACTTTTTCGTTAGTAATATTATGCTGTTCCTTTTTGTGCACCTAAATTATATGCTAAGGTTTGGATTTCATCTCCCAAATTATATGTTGTGGTTTCTGGGTTTTATTTATATTAACGTCCCACTTCGACTAGGTGATCTATTTGTAGATGGCAGGGTCATACATAGGCCCCAATTTCAATTTACTGAGAGGCAGCAGGTAAGGAGCAGACCGCGACCTCGTTATGATAAGCGACGAGAAGCAATGCAAGTTGATCGGAGAGAAACAATGCAGAGTCTTTCGATGCAAAGTCAGGGTCCACCTTTGGAATAAGTTGGACAATCCGCAGTAGCGACATGAAATTATGCTACCACAAGGGAGCCAACTTTATTACATAGATATATGTATTACTTAAAAGCTGATTCCCTCCTTGATGACACACTAAACTGTTGCTAGCATTGTGAACCTGAATTTATTCGGTACATCTATTAGTTCATGAACTATTAATTGTAGCCAGTAATCTATTGCTATGTTGATAAATTCTGAGATGTTCTTTGCATTGCACAGCCTGTGCCCATGTTAGTGTTGCCGCCCTATGTTTCTTAAATAGGCTATATGATGAGGATGATTTTATGGGTTGATTGATTTAATGCAAATATCTCTACTATTAAAATGCCTTTGATGCTTAGGCCTTGTTCTTTAAGGCTTGAATTAAAATTAAAAGGTACCACCGGAAAATTGTGTTACTTTTGTTCAAGCCAAATGAGTAGTCGTTTTTGTAAGGTTTTAAGGTTTTTTTGTTCATAATTATAGAATACCTCAATCTAGAAATAAATACTGGTAAAATTATTGGCACAAAAGGCTATTGATATCAAGTGTAGGTTCAACTCTACTGAGCAGCATAGTTGGCACTCCTAACAGTCAATTGAATCTAGTAGTAGATCTTTTATATAATTTTGTTATAACTTGGGCTAAGAGACAATTAGAGGTTGACACAAATATAGAAAGGTTATATAAAGATTATAAGAATCTTGAAGAACAATATTTTCTCTTTAACAACAATATAAATTTAGCATTATAAATATTGAAAGAAGAGAAATTAGAGCAAAGCAATATTAACAAAAATAGAGACTATCAAAGAACGTGTAAGAGATAAAAATGAAGTTAAACGTGTAAAAGATAATATAAATGAATTAGATAAGGAAATAATTATACTTAAATAATTAGTGGAAGAAGTACTTGCATAATATATGTGTGAATATAACCAAGCTTTAAAAGAAACAGAAAAATATTTACTATTGGATTTTCAGACTATGAATCACTTACAGAAGATTGTAAGATAATAATAAGGCAGAATAACACCATCCTCCAACTACTGGTTTAGATTTTGAATAAAATCAAACGAGAAGAAAGTAGCAAAGAAATAATATTAGCATCATCTGGAATAGTTACTTCTACCAAGACCATCAATTCAGAAATATGGACATCTAAAAACTTCTATAGAAGAGATAAAGGACTGTAGATAGTTAATAGAGATACTAGACCATTAACCATAATAGATAAGCTAAAACAAAAAAGTGAATATTAATAGCCTAGAAGAAGTCATTACTGTGATAGAGACTCAGAGAAATATCAGAAAGATACTTTAAGGAAAAAAAAACCACAACAATTATACAAGTCGGGTATGTTTGAAAATAAAACAGGACTGTATAGAATATCTCGAGAAGTAGAGCTAAATGTTTTAGCACATCTAGTAGAGGTAAGCATAGTTAGTAAGCAATTTGAACATGCATTAAAATATTATGGATATAAATATATAAACAAAGGGATGTATATTATTGGAATTAAAGGTATGATGAGAAAGAAGTTAGGAACATAGGTTTTAATAACCCTACTAGATAAGAGAAGGGATAACGTAAATAAAGCCGCATTGGGATTCTTAGGAGATATGAATGAAAATATGCTAATAACCTATATAGGACTTGATCATGCCAGCTCAAGAATTCATAGCTAAAATGAGTTTTGGATTTCAATCAAAGGGATATGAAGAATTTAAGGGAACAAATTTATTAGTCGGTATAGAATTTGCAGCAAGACTAACCAATAAAAGTGGGACGAGATACAAAGTGAATGTAAGTGATGTCTTAGAAAGCATGCAATTCAAAGGTATAAGGTTCAAGAGCCCATTAAAAATAGGATCAGAAGAAAGAGCCGAAGAAGAATGAAATATAAGTGAATTAATTGAAAGTAAAGCTGTAAAACAGCCTTAGGAATATATAAGTTATCAAAATAAAGAAAAACCAGCATAACGTTTTTGAATTACAAAACAAGGGCTTTAGAAGATATAGATGAAGAAACTTTAGAAAACAGATATGACCATAATAGAAGGCATAATGTCTTTGAATTTATGGAAAAAGCATGATCTACAAAGTGAAATAAAAAATATTATGAGCAAAAATTAGAACAAATAAATGTTGAATATAAAAACACTATGACTCATGAGTGGCCTGCCTTACGAGAAAACTATATTTTTATGGAGAGTTGTCTAGAGTAAGAAGCTTAAAAGAGAGAGATGGTAATAGAGAACACTGAAATACAAAAAGAAAGTTATGAAGTAACTAACAAGGATAAACAAGATAGTACCAATGCTAAAGGTAAGAAAATAGTTAAAGTACTTAGTGAACAAGAGTAATGGGAAGGGAATGAAAGATTATATTTAGAAAGTTATGAGGAAGAAGGCCAACTAATGAATGAAATGTATAACGAAGGTGAACGAATCGATCTTACAGATGATAATGAAGATTTTCTAAACTCCTTAAACGAGATAGGGTTACATAATCTAGATAAATAGGGCCTGATTTAAGAAAAAATATGATACGGTGAAAGTTCGATAAAAAATGAAGTTGAAATGGAGAGACGGTTTAGAAATTATGAACAATGGCCTCCAGAAAAGGAGGAATATCCATATAATTATATATCTGGCCAATATAGGTATATGGAAACTAAAAGTAGAGAATTTGAAAAGTCAGTGAAGTTTCAAAACTATAAAAGTGATGGAGCAATATTAAACTTAGCTGCACATGATCCAATTGACTAGCCTAACATTATGAGCATTTGGAAAGGTCTGATGGTCCAAAAATAACATGGCTTAAGTCTGGCTTAAAGAACGCAAGCAATGACTCATTAATATTTATTACTAGTTAGTTGGTGATGCATGGTAATACTTGCATTTATCAAATATTCTTAGACCTTATATAAAGGAAGGTTTAATTTTAAAAGATAAAAAAGCAGATAATTATTCGTATCCAATTGAATTAAGTATATCCGATTTGTATTTAAATTCAAATCACCATCCGATCCGTATTCATATTCAATAATATCTAAAATCGTATTTATATGGTTAAGACACTGTCCGATCCGTCTGTACCACTACGTATAACCCATGTGCGGTTGCTTGTAACACATATCATGTCGCTTGTTGCGTGGTACCAATTGCTAACGGCGAGCATTTCATTTTCAAATACCCTTTTTAAATAAATTAACACTTAGGGAAATATAATATATTCATTAAACAAATTATTAAATTTTCCACCAACGGTGCATGCTTCGAAGGTTTTATAACAATTTTCCAATTTGAATGCCATGCATGCATTGATGATGATGCTACGGTGCAATATGACATAAATAATTTGCGATTTTAAAATTATGCAATTTAGGAAATTATTAACGTGCCAAATTGGATTTAAAAATTTGGGATGTTACAGGCCTGTTCGACGGAACAGGGCCCCCAATTTAGAGGGGCCCCGAAATATCATCGCAGGCCCAGGCCGCAGGCACCAGCCCACCAGGCAGGCGTAGGCCGCAAGCCTGCAGCCGCAGGCCATCTCGCGCGCGTCCATCTCGTGCATGCCTCGACGGTTCGGTTCGCAGAGGGCAGGGGCAGTTTGATCGCGGCATCGCGCAGGAGCGCAGGGCGCAGCCACGCAGGCCATCGCGGCATCGCCCTCTGGCCTCTGCAGATCACAGATTCGCAGTTCACAGCGACTCGCCGCCTTGCCGGCTCCACTGCACCAAGCCTCCAAGCCTCCACTGCAGATCGCAATCGCCAGGCCGCCCGCCGCCGGTATTTTTTTATTTCTTTTCAACTTAATTCTATATTAGTATAATAGTATTAGTATATTCCATATTTGTCAAGTTCATTAATTTAATGATTTTGTTCTAAATTCGATTCATCTTTATGTGCATGTTCGAAGTCATGAGTTCTAGAAAATATGACTCCGGTTACCAAAAGCGTAAGAAGAAAAAAAGAATAGAGGATTTAATTCAGTCTCAAAAAAGGGGCTATGGATAGGTATGTTTTTTGATATATCATTAATTCATTATATCCCATTGCTATGTAACTGTAAGACACTACAACCTTTACATTATTATAGTTCTATTTTTCTAGAGAGATAGGCCACATTTTAGAGTTTGGCACAGGGCCCGGATTTTACCGGCACGGCCCTGCCAAATATGTAAAATCAATGACTTAAATATGTCGATTTATTATATGAAATACGGAATAATTTGGCCCCTAATATGAAATATCGGATCCTCCAATTACATAAACCAGACAAAAAAGGTCATTTAACCGATCAAACAGCTATTTTGAGTAGTTTTTGCTGATGTGACAGTGCATGTAGCTACTTTTGCTGACAAGCATTATTTGAGGATCTATTTTTTCCTCAAATTTAGTCGCCATTTGTAATATGACATCAGCAAAAAATAATCACGTGTGCTGCCCGGTCAGCGTATGCTCATGCCCGCTAAACATTTTGGGAACCCACAGCTAGTTTGTGCTTATTTGTAGCTCGGTGGGTCGAGTCCAGCGCGTGTTATGGCCTTATGGCAGGTCATGTGCTCAATTCTCTTCGGGCGCAAATTTTTTTTTTTTTGGGACTGCTGAGGTGTCTTTTCCTGACGTGATGCCAGGGGGTGTAAAACGGAAGCACCCGATTTTGAAAAAAAAAATTAGTCATTTAATTTGTACTGTTAATAGTGCCTTATATTATTCTGATGAATGATATAAAAAATATTATATTGGTGCATAAATCATAACTATATTTTTCCATGTATTTACACTATATTTTTTATTTTAGGTTGTTCTATTCTTATTTATTTTAGTGTATTGTGGTTTTTAAGAACTTTAATAAGAATTTTTTATTGTTTTGTCCACGTCAATCTTGTAAAAAAAAAAAGTTGGAGCCAAAGGTATGTAGGCATCACTAGTCAAGCATGGAAATGAAAATGTAGTTGAAATTTTCGGTAATAAGAATATTAAAACCTAGGTCATATAGGTGCATCATAGTTGAATTTTAGCGTAGATGAATACTCTCACCGTTTTTTTTTTGTTTAACGCTTTGACTTTTTGGCACATCTTTGATCATTTGTCTTATTCAAAAATTTAGTGTAAAGATATAAAAAAAGACATGATAAAGCAAATCACAGCAAAATAAATGATATTTACAAAAATAATTTGAATAAGAAGAATGGTCAAAGGCGTATCGGAAAGTCAAAGGCGTCAAACAAAAAAAAGAGGTAGTACATGTGACGTCCTCTATTTTATCGTATGTCACTTGTATTTTCAAAAACATTAAAATTAAATAAAAGGGAATTCTTATATACAAAACCCTAGTTTAAATTATTTTAAATTAGGTTTAAGCCAAAACCCTAGAAATTATTTTGGGAAAATTCTGGAAAAATTCAAATAATTCTTTGAAGCCATCATATAGTCACCCTCCAAATTTCCTGCTCAAATTCGAAGGTTAGCTCAAGATTCCATAAAATGTTGCCGTTTTGCCAAGGACTCATAAAACCCATCAAATAATGAGCAAACAAATTACTATCATGCTCGAATTACCCACCAAATTTCAGCCCCATCCTCCAAAGGAAACTCCGTTTTCTTGCTAAACAAGCCCAAATTCTATCCGAATCCTACTCGGATTACAATTCGAGTCTCAATCCAGCCCCTCTTCTCCCAAGGCTTAGCCCAGGTCGTCCAAACCACTATATAAACCCCCAAGACCCCTCTCCCAAGCCCCCATCACAAAAATCCTCAAATCCCAAACCCTAACCACCGAAACCACCCTTTTCAAGAGATCCTCCTCTGTGTCGTGCCCAAACCGAAGATTAGATGACGCCATGGTGTAGAGCCCGTCAAGACGGTCAAGATGGATATATGGATCACCCAATTTAACCAAGAAACGAGGGAGATATGCCTCGCTGAAGATTCGCTGAAATTTGAAGTTGCCGCCGCCACCGACATCGCCGCCGGCCGTCTTGCCATCCGCGCCGCCGCCCCGGATTTTCGCGTTACCCTATTGCCGCGCACTACCTGGCACCGCCCCCGCTGCCTCGCGCCGGCGCCCGCGCGTTGCTCCTGTGTCGTGCCACGCGTCGGCGTGGTACAGGTCACCGCCGCCCGCAAAACCCGTCGCGCCACATGCCCTCCTTTTCTCGATCGCGCTCACCGCTGCCTATCCCCGCCTGCCATGTGGCAAAGCCGCGCTCGCGTCGCTGCCCGCCTCCACGCATCGGCCTTCCGCAAACCCCCGTCGCCGCGCCACCCCGCGCCCGCCACGCGGCGCAGCCGCATCCGCTGTCGCCCATGTCGGTGCTGCTCCGCCACACGTCGCTCGCTGCTTCGCTACACTGCACCGCGCCGACAGCCGCCGCCACGGTGTCCCCGGACTGCCGCCCCGGCCAATTGCGTGCCGCCACGTGCCATCCCGTTTCCCGCTCGCGTCGCCGCCGCCAACCCGCCCTTCCACGCGTCGCCGCGTCGTTCGCCAAGCTGTGCCACCAGTCACGTGCCACCGCGTGTCCCTGCTCGCGCACACGGTGCACTCGCTTGCCCGCGCCCGCCCAACCGGATTAATTATTTATGGGATTTCTGATTTTTCCGAAAATTTGAGGAATTGTTCCGGGAGCATCTGAACTTCAAATTAGTTGATTCAGAACCATTATTTTTCATAAATAGCCTAGAATTTTATATATTTTATTTAGTTATATGTTATGCTGATTGTTTTAATGTTCTTATGCATATGGACATACGTGTAGATCATCCGTGTTCACGCTGTTCGGGAGGATTGCAGGAGCCGTTTGAAGGAGGATCCCCAGACCCGGAGTACTACAAAGGCAAGATGGCTTGCATTTTGCTCTCCTATTTTACAAAACTCACCCGTTATTTGTTTAATTTACTTTTCTCTTGCATGAAATGATGGGAAAGGGTAGAAACCTAATATGTTCACACTGAGTGGTTGACCCTGTGAATTTAGCCTATTTATTGATGCCTTAGTTATTTTCCTAACCTATCCTTGTGGATAGTTGCTAGTGCTCGTGGGTTGGTAGTTGTTTAGGTTATCATCATTTAATTATTCTTGTGACTTGATATAATTGGAGGTGATGAGTTACTTTAATAACTTAATCAACAAAAACCTACGTGGCTTGTGTTGACTAAAGGTGGCAAGTCGGGTGGTTTTGTGGATTGAGGATTGTGGTAGAGATAGTCACCTTGGTCTAAGGACTCTTCACGTATGCTTATCCGACCAAACCATACGAGCGTAATCATAAGTGCTAGCGTCAGCATGTTGCGCAGCATGTGCTAGCCCTGGCTTAGTAGTTATGGAAAACTGTTAACACACTTTACTTTGAAAAGATCGGGTTGCGATCCGTTGGCTCAAGAGGAGACCCGAGATGTCGAAACCTTAGAGGTGGTATCGGTGTTAACAGAAGGAACTAATGAATCGTCTTGTATCGTTACTTGGTCTAGGTTTCTAAGGAAGAGTTAAGACAAAAAAAGTACCACTAGGCTTATGGGTAAAGTGTGCTACACTCTGCAGTGGTTAAAACTATCATGATAGCCGTTCCCACAGCTATGAGAGAGGAGGAAGGTCGTACGTGCTAGTCTCACGTGTTAATAATTAACTTGATGGGTTGGTGTAGTTTGAGTTATTCGAGGCAAGCTTTGTTCTGCAGAGGGGCCTTCAAAGCTGAGCTCTGTGTTTTTTGTTGGGAATCTCTATCAATATTAATTGTTCTACAAATTTGTTTTACAACACTTAAATTATTTCACTGGTGTAGGTGTTTATGCAAAATAGCCACCCTGTCTTTGTTATTATCCTTGCATCATTATAAGTATTGTTGCTAGTTAGCCGTGTACTCACTATACAAAACTACGGATAAATTTGTATTCAGGAGAAGACATAGGTCCGGCCTATCTTCAAGATCACGAGGATTATGTCCGGACTTAGATGAGGATTAGCTGACGCTCAATGGTCGGATTGGAGCATCATCATACTTTTATTCCGCTGCATATTTGAATTTTCGTACTCTGATATATTATGGACAATATTATGTCATCTTTAATTAAATTATTGTAATAAGTAGTTGTGTAACAATTACTTTTGCATAATATGTAATTTCTCTTAGTTATTAGTGATTGTGTGATGATGTTCAACAAACTGTCGCTCACAAATTACTAGCATTGACCTCTGGGACTAGCAATGGATTGTGAGTGGATCCTGGTAAAGCCAGAGTCGTGACAGTATATAATTGTCAATCACATTGGTCACAATGCAATATTACATCATTTCCTAATTTGCATTAAAGCACGGGTACTCGGACAGTCCATGTAAATATAAAATAATTAGGATATTATCTATGAGTAAGTGTAGTGATACATGTATGTGAGCATATCAAAGATAAAATCCTAGATCTGCCACTGTCAATATCGATGGATAGACAACAGTAGGCTAACTACCAATATCAAATAATTTAGTCAAGAATTGTTAGGATATGCGCCCATGCAGGATCACAAATGACACCAGAAGACATGATGTTTAGTAACGCAGTTCAGCTTTCGTCTACATCTGCGGGTTCTGATTGTGGGCGCTCCTCCCCAATCCATAATACCACAGCATACCGGCTGTATAGGTCATAGCCACATGCCAGCCGCTGACCTCGTTCAGACATAGGCTACTATTATGAAGTCGTTGACCTGGTTACACTATGGCTGCCTCCTTTTATATAGTAGAGATCTGAATAGACTCCGACTCCAACTCTAAACCAACCCTACCTATTACAACACAAAGTTCATGTAACCCGCTTGTACACATATTCGACATAAAACCTTACAAACTCCACCTTGGAGAATATGGTTTTCTCCACCTTGAAGTCGTTCTAGCATCTCACGCAAACCCTTGTACCCGAACTCTGGTTGCCCTCAAACAGGTTTTCCAGCCCACCACCGCACACCACGTCGTCCGTGCACGGTAAAACATGCCGCACCCTGGTCATTCACATCCACGACACAGCTTCGCCCTCCTCCTATGCAACAGTCGGTCGCATCATTGCTCTCCCGGTTCCGATATATTCGACATCTTTCCGCGCCTGCCGGTCTGATCGCGAACGCCGAAGTTGTCGCCGTCGCCTGTCAACCTCATTAGCTACTTTGTCGGCCCAATCGCCACATCTGGTCAATCCCTGCCAACGGTAGCCCATCGAACGGTTCGAGCCTCCTGTCCGAAGTGTCTGACACCACCGATCGAATCGTCGATCACCGCCATGCTCAACCTTGCGCTGATAGGGCATTTTCCGCGACGCCCGTGTATGCATAAATCTTGTGTCTTCCCCTAAATCTTCCGCATGGCCAACCTCGCCAACCAAACTCTTATACCACTTGTTAGGAATTTGCGCCGATGTAGGATCACCAATAACCGATATGGCACTAAACCTAACAATCACCCCCATCACACATCAGATCATCTATCCTATACTGTGTGATCTCATGGAGATGTTCCGGGTTGCCGACCATGGTTTTGATACCACTTGTTGGAGCCCGGTACGATCCTGCCATCTCATAGCCCGCCAGCGATCCGGCTCCCCCCAAGAGCAATACCTGGTCTCGAGCCCAGGTCCCCACATATATTGGCCCAACTAGGAGCACAACCTAGGTCCTGGCCCAACTCAGCCCAAAAGACTAGTCTGGTGGGAGAGGGGTGCCTACACCTTTTAAGTTGTGCTACCCAATCACTAATACCGATATGAGACTAAACCCAACAATCTCCCCATCACACATCGGATCATCTGTCCTACACCGTGCGATCTCATGGAGATGTTTCGAGTTACCGACCATGTCTCTGATACCACTTGTTAAAATATACGCCGATGCAGGATCATGAACGACAACAGAAGACATGATGTTTGGTAACACAGTTTCGTCTACATCTGCGGGGCTCTGATTATGGGTGCTCCTACCAAATCTATAATACCGCAGCATACGGGCTGCACAGGTCACGGCCACATGCCAACCGCTGACCTCCTTTAGACCTATGTTATTATTATAAAGTTGTTGACCTATTTACACTAGGGCTTGTCGGGGATAAAATTCTGGCCCATTGCCATGACCCACTCCCTAACGGCCCAATCGAACAGCCTACCAGGGCCCAGCTCCCTGGAAGGTTTTATCTGACCCGTATGCATCCTGCCGAACAGCTTCCTGATTGGCACGGTGCATAACGGCCAAGGAATCGTGTTTGAGTCCGTCTCGAACAGAAGTTCTGCACGGCTACGTGAAGGAGGGGGGGGGTGTAAAACGGAAGCACCCGATTTTGAAAAAAAAAATTTGTCATTTAATTTGTACTGTTAATAGTGCGCCTTATATTATTCTGATGAATGATATAAAAAATATTATATTGGTGCATAAATCATAACTATATATTTTTCCATATATTTACACTATATTTTTTATTTTAGGTTGTTCTATTCTTATTTATTTTAGTGTATTGTGCTTTTTAAGAACTTTAATAAATTTTTTTTTATTGTTTTGTCCACGTCAATCTTGTAAAAAAAAAAAGTTGGAGCCAAAGGTATGTAGGCATCACTAGTCAAGCATGGAAATGAAAATGTAGTTGAACTTTTCGGTAATAAGAATATTAAAACCAAGGTCATATAGGTGTATCATAGTTGAATTTTAGCGTAGATGAATACTCTCTCCGTTTTTTTTTGTTTAACGCTTTGACTTTTTGGCACACAAATCACAACAAAATACATGATATTTACAAAAATAATTTGAATAAGAAGAATGGTCAAAGGCGTATCGAAAAGTCAAAGGTGTCAAACGAAAAAAAGAGGTAGTACATGTGACATCCTCTATTTTATCGTATGTCACTTGTATTTTCAAAAACATTAAAATTAAATAAAAAGGAATTCTTATATACAAAACCCTAGTTTAAATTATTTTAAATTAGGTTTAAGCCAAAACCCTAGAAACTATTTTGGAAAATTCTGGAAAATTCTAATAATTCTTTGAAGCCATCATATAGTCACCCTCCAAATTTCATGCCCAAATTCGAAGGCTAGCTCAAGATTCGATAAAGTGTTGCCGTTTTGCCAAGGACTCATAAAACCCATCAAATAATGAGCAAACAAATTACTATCATGCTCAAATTTGGAGAGGAGCTTCTAGAAGCCTAATCCGAATTACCCTCCAAATTTCAGCCCCATCCTTCAATGGAAACTCCGTTTTCTTGCTAAACAAGCCCAAATTCTATCCGAATCCTACCCGGATTAGAATTCGAGTCTCAATCCAACCCCTCTTCGACCAAGGCCCAGCCCAGGTCGTCCAAACCACTATATAAACCCCCAAGACCCCTCTCCCAAGCCCCCATCATGAAAATCCTCAAATCCCAAACCCTAACCGCCGAAACCCTTTTCAAGAGATCCCCTCTGTGTTGTGCCCAAACCGATGATTAGATGACGCCATGGTGTAGAGCTCGTCAAGACGGTCAAGATGGATATATGGATCACCCAATTTGACCAAGAAACGAGGGAGATATGCCTTGCTGAAGATTCGCTGGAATTTGAAGCTGCCGTCGCCACCGACATCGCCGCCGGCCGTCTCGCTGTCCACGCCGCCGCCCCGGATTTCTGCGCTGCCCTATTGCCGCCCACTACCTGGCACCGCCCCCGCTGCCTCGTGCCAGCGCTCACGCGCGTTGATCCTATGCCGTGCCACGCGTCGGCGTGGTACTGGTCACCGCCGCCCGCAAAACCCGTCGCGCCGCATGCCCTCCTTTTCCCGATCGCGCTCACCGCTGCCTATCCCCTCCTTCCATGTGGCAAAGCCGCGCTCGCGTCGCCGCCCGCCTCCACACGTCGGCCTTCCGCTAACCCCCGACGCCGCGCCACCCCGCGCCTGCCACGCGGCGCAGCCGCATCTGCTATCGCCCGTGTCGGTGCCGCCCCGCCACACGTCGCTCGCTGCTTCGCTACACCGCGCCGCGCCAACAGCCGCCGTCGCGGTGTCCCCGCACCGCCGCCCCGGCCAATTGCGTGCCGCCACGTGCCATCCCGTTTCCCGCTCGCGTCGCCGCCGGCAACCCGCCCTGACACGCGTCGCCGCGTCCTTCGCCGAGCTGTGCCACCAGTCAGGCAGTCACGTGCCGCCGCGTGTCCTTGCTTGCGCGCACGCTGCACTCGCTCGCCCGCGCCCCACCCAACCGGTTTAATTATTTTTAGGGATTTCTGATTTTCCCGAAAATTCCAGGAATTGTTCCGGAAGCATCCGAACTTCAAATTAGTTGATTCAGAACCATTATTTTTCATAAATAGCCTAGAATTTTATATATTTTATTTAGTTATATGTTATGCCGATTGTTTTAATGTTCTTATGCATATGGACATACGTGTAGATCGTCCGTGTTCGCGCTGTTCGGGAGGATTGCAGGAGCCGTTTGAAGAAGGATCCCAAGACCCGGAGTACTACCAAGACAAGATAGCTTGCATTTTGCTCTTCTATTTTGCAAAACTCACCCGTTATTTGTTTAATTTACTTTTCTCTTGCATGAAATGATGGGAAAGGGTAGAAACCTAATATGTTCACACTAAGTCGTTGACCCTGTGAATTTAGCCTATTTATTGATGCGTTAGTTATTTTCCTAACCTATCCTTGTGCATAGTTGCTAGTGCTCGTGGGTTGGTAGTTGTTTAGATTATCATCTTTTAATTATTCTTGTGACTTGGTATAATTGGAGGTGATGAGTTACTTAATAACTTAATCAACTAAAACCTACGTGGCGTGTGTTGACTAAAGGTGGCAAGTCGGGTGGTTTTGTGGATTGAGGATTGTGGTAGAGGTAGTCACCTTGGTCTAAGGACTCTTGACGTGTGCTTATCTAGCCAAACCATACAAACGCAATCATAAGTGCTAGCGTCAGCATGTTGTGCAGCATGTGCTAGCCCTGGCTTAGTAGTTAGGGAAAACTGTTAACACACTTTACTTTGAAAAAATCGGGCTGCGATCCGTTGGCTCAAGCAGGGAACCCGAGATGTTGAAACCTTAGAGGTGGTATCGGTGTTAACAGAAGGAACTAATGAATCGTCTTGTATCGTTACTTGGTCTAGGCTCCTAAGGAAGAGTTAAGACAGAAAAGTACCACTAGGCTTTTGGGTAAAGTGTGCTACACTCTGCAGTCGAAACCTTAGATGTCGTATCGGTGTTAACATAAGGAACTAATGAATCGTCTTGTATCGTTACTTGGTCTAGGCTCCTAACGAAGAGTTAAGACAGAAAAGTACCACTAGGCTTATAGATAATGTGTGCTATACTCTGCTGTGGTTAAAACTATCATGATAGTCGTTCCCATAGCCATCAGAGAGGAGGAAGGTCGTACGTGGTATTCTCACGTGTTAATAATTAACTTGATGGGTTGGTGTAGTTTGAGTTATTCGAGACAAGCTTTGTTCTGCAGAGGGGCCTTCGAAGCCGAGCTCTATGTGTTTTGTTGGGAATCTCTATCAATATTAATTGTTCTACAAATTTGTTTTACAACACTTGAATTATTTCACTAGTGTAGGTGTTTATGCAAAATAGCCACCCTGTCTTTGTTATTATCCTTGCATCATTATAAGTATTGTTGCTGGGTAGCCGTATACTCACTATACAAAACCACGGATAAATTTGTATTCAGGAGAAGACATAGGTCCGACCTATCTTCAGGATCACGAGGATTATGTCCGGACTTAGATGAGGATTGGCTGACGCTCAATGGTCGGATTGGAGCATCATCATACTTTTATTCTGCTGCATATTTGAATTTTCGTACTCTGATATATTATGGACAATATTATGTAATTTTTAATTAAATTATTGTAATAAGTAGTTGTGTAACAATTACTTTTGCATAATATGTAATTTCTCTTAGTTATTAGTGATTATGTGATGATGTTCAACAAACTGTCGCTCACAAATTGCTAGCATTGATCTTTGGGACTAGCAATGGATTGTGAGTGGATTCTGGTGAAGCCAGGATCGCGATAGTATATAATTGTCAATCACATTGGTCACAATGCAATATTACATCATTTCCTAATTTGCATTAAAGCACGGGTACTCGGACAGTCCATGTAAATATAAAATAATTAGGATATTATCTATGAGTAAGTGTAGTGATACATGTATGTGAGCATATCAAAGATAAAATCCTAGATCTGCCACTGTCAATATCGATGGATAGACAACAGTAGGCTAACTACCAATATCAAATAATTTAGTCAAGAATTGTTAGGATATGCACCCATGCAGGATCACGAACGACACTAGAAGACATGATGTTTAGTAACGCAGTTCAGCTTTCGTCTACATCTGCAGGGTTCTGATTATGGGCGCTCCTCCCCAATCTATAATACCATAGCATACCGGCTGCACAGGTCATGGCCACATGCCAGCCGCTGATCTCGTTCAGACATAGGTTACTATTATAAAGTCATTGACCTGGTTACGCTATGGCTGCCTCCTTTTATATAGTGGAGACCTGAATAGAGTCCGACTCCAACTCTAAACCAACCCTACCTATTACAACACAAAGTTCATGTAACCTTCTTGTACACATATTCGACACAAAACCTTAGAAACTCCACCTTGAAGAATATGATCTTCTCCACCTTGAAGTCGTTCTAGCGTCTTACGCAAACCCTTGTACCCGAACTCTGGTTGCCCTCAAACATGCTTTCCAGCCCACCACCCAAGTTGTCTGTGCACGGTAAAACATGCCGCACCCTGGTCATTCACATCCACGACACAGCTTCACCCTCCTCCTATGCAATAGCCGGTCGCATCACTGCTCCCCCGGTTCCGATCTATTCGACATCTTTCCGCGCCTACCGGTCTGATCGCGAACGCCGAAGTCGTCGCCGTCGCCTGCCGACCTCGCTAGCTACTTTGTCGGCCCAATCGCCACATCTGGTCAATCCCTACCAACGGTAGCCCATCGAACGGTTCGAGCCTCCTGCCCGAAGTGTTTGACACCATCGATCGAATCGTCGATCGCCGCCATGCTCAACCTTGCGTCGATAGGACGTTTTCCGCGACGCCCGTGTATGCATAAATCTTGTGTCTTCCCCTAAATCTTCCGCATGGCCAACCTCGCCAACCAAACTCTTATACCACTTGTTAGGAATTTACGCCGATGTAGGATCACCAATAACCAATATGGCACTAAACCTAACAACCACCCCCATCACACATCAGATCATATATCCTATATTGTGTGATTTCATGTAGATGTTAGGGGTTGCCGACCATGGCTCTGATACCACTTATTGGAGCCCGCTACGATCCTGCCATCTCATAGCCCGCCAACGATCCGGCTCCCCCCAAGAGCAATACCTGGTCTCGAGCCCAGGTCCCCACATATATTGGCCCAACTAGGAGCACAACCTAGGTCCTGGCCCAACTCGGCCCAAAAGACTAGTCTGGTGGGAGAGGGGTGCCTACACCTTTTAAATTGTGCTACCCAATCACCAATACCGATGTGAGACTAAACCCAACAATCTCTCCCATCACACATCGGATCATCTGTCCTACACTGTGCGATCTCATGGAGATGTTTCGAGTTACCGACCATGGCTCTGATACCACTTGTTAAAATACATGCCGATGCAAGATCATGAACGACACCAGAAGACACGATGTTTGGTAACACAGTTTAACTTTTGTCTATATCTGCGGGGCTCTGATTATGGGCACTCCTACCCAATCCATAATACCGCAGCATACCGGCTGCACAGGTCACGGCCACATGCCAACCGCTGACCTCCTTTAGACCTATGTTATTATTATGAAGTCGTTGACCTGTTTACACTAGGGCTGCCTTCCTTTATATAGTGGAGACTTGAATAGAGTCTGACTCCAACTCTAAACTAACCCTACGTATTACAATACAAAGTCTATGTAACCTACTTGTACACATATTAAAACCTAACAACAATAATATGATCTTACAATCCAAAACTATATCAAAGAGCATAAAAATGAATAAGGGTCAGTTCTTCAGGGCTTGACAGCTTAACGACTTAATATATTAATATCTTGACTTCATATAAAAACAGCATACACTTTAGTTTTTTGGGTCTTTTTTCGCTGTCTCGAAGGTAGAACTTTGAAAAACAAGTCAAATAGGATGGATCCGGATCTCGAGTCTATCTCGAGAACCTTCCAAAGTTCGACCATTTCAGCCGTTCGGATGAGCTCAAAATAATAGGCTCTAAATCACTAATAATAAATCTACTAATGTGCATTCCAAACTAAATTATAGCAGGTGCTTTATCATAATTCAATTAGTGCTTAGAATTAATCTAGATTGGGAGGATATATGTCACGTCATATACGTTACGCACGTATACCCTTCGATCGGTATATGTACGAGCCGGCGTTCTTCCCGAAGAAACTGAGCCAGATGGCCAAGCCGGGCCTAGCTAGAACGCTGGAGTTGTGACGCATGAACAGCGGCAATCAAGTCTTTAGCTTTTGAGAACTGAACAGCGGCGTGAAGCAGTCCGGCATTGGCGACCGTATCTCTGGGGATCAAGAAACTGACGGTTTTTTTTTATTTCCAACCAGAATATAAACCGGACATATAGGCCTCATACATTTCAGCTTAGTACAGCGTAGCGTAGCGTTTCAGCGAAATTTATCTTTTTTATATAGTTTATTTGGTACAATAATTTGTAATGATTTTTCTCATGTTTTTAGTAGTTCTCATAAAGATTCTAAAACTATTTTTAAATTATTTTTATAATATTTAAACCACTTTTTAAATACTCTCAAATTTTATTAAAACGTTATGCTACGCTACGTTAAGTTTATCCTTCCTGCAAATGCCCTTTCGCACTTGCCCCAAGTTAGGAGCCCCAGGACTTGAGATTCTATAACAGTCGAGGAGACCTAGGCCTGGTACGGCCAAAGCTGCATTGTGTCTGTCCACAGGCTGCAGCAGAACTGCATAGTAGGGATGCTCGAGATGAGGTAGTGGGTGTACCACCAGAGCCATCGTTGTTGTGGCCACCATCTTTCCCACCACCCCCATCACGGTGACGGTTGCGATTATTACCGCGACCGTTGTTGTTCCCACGAGTACTGCTAGAGGTGGAACTGTCAGACAAGTTACCGAAAAAGGAGAGGTAATAATGAGGACATCATCACCTTGGATACAACCATTGGACAAACAACCAAAGAATCGCCTTTCGACTAGCGACCTCGACCAACATACAAGTACCGGTTACATGAGCCCGTGAGCGACATTTAAATCAATAGGTAAACTCGTTACTTGGATTGTCTTATTATAACATAGAGGATAGATCGCTATATGATGATGTGCTCGTGCTTAGAAACCATGGCGTGGAGCAGCAAGGATTCGAGCTTCTATCGAGCGTCAATGAGCAGCGCGAGCCTCTACCGAGCCTCAACGAGCAGCGCTGACCTACATCGAGCTACCTCGGCCTATGAAAATCATGGTCGAGCAATCAAAGTGCAAAGTACCAACCAGATTTCGTTCAAACAAGTCAACAAGCAAGGTGGGAACACAAGAGGGCTAGGTATGAACGCGAAGAGGTTCAGCTCGGACTACAATGATCAGTTTCCCTTCAAAACGTCAGAGCATGGCTAGGAGAAGCTCTAAATGGCGTTTTAAATTTGCAGCACGTATAGAGTGTCTGGTAGGTGAGGGAATCTTTTAGAGTGTAGTGTAAAGTCTGAAAGGACGTTTGCAGCAAAGCTATAAATTTGTAGCATGGGAATTTGCAGCAACTTTTAAAGCTGCTGCTAGCTTTGCTCTCATAGAGAATGAAAATAGACTCCGTTTGGGACATGTGACCACTCGTTGAAAAGATAACTTCGCAATCTTTCCAACGGATGCAACATCTCCTTCAAATTCCTCCTAAGCTGGACACAACCATAAAAAAGTCGACAGATAGCATGCAATTAAACAATCTCTTCAGGTGTTGCACCACCTTTAAATGCATCTTGAGTTCCCATGTAATTAGTGCTGCGTGATGCTTCTCCAAACCATGTAATTAGTGCTGCGCGATGCTTCTCCAAACCATGTAATTAGTGCTGCGCGATGCTTCTCCAAACCAGCAACTCTCCTCTATATAAGACGTGCTCCTCTAAGTCCTTAGCAGGTTTTGTTTTAGATCAATTGCCCCCATGTGTGGAACTATATTGCTTGTTCGGCTCTCTTGGCTAAAGCAGTTGTAAACAACTTCAGAACCTTAGTTCGAGTGTGTGCTTTACCCTTGTTCTTGCAAGTTCTTCATTTGCTTACGAGGATAGACCTTCGTGGTAAGGTCATCCAGGCTTTAGCACGGTTGATAACAACTAGGAGTGTGGTTTAGCAATTGCAGCGTTTATCCTTGCGTGGTTTGTAGCCGGATCGTCGAAGTCATCCTCCGACTAAATCAAAGTTATACCCTCATGGAAGATCGGGAACGCGTGAGCGCATCAGATAACTACCTTAAGAGGTGGTGGAGACGAAGGCAATGGTGGGAGTAGTCGGGGCGGCATTCTTCATGTTGAGCTCATGCATGCGAAACAGAGTGCGAACCTTCACAAAAGTAGGAAATGACTTTTGTGTTGGGAGAAGGAGCTTCCTTGTCTCATACTTGTCGAAGAGTCCACATATCACATTGAGGACAAGGGTGTGGTCATTGATCGACTCACCTAGGTCGCTAAGTGTGTTGGCTAGAGTCTTTAGCTGACGATAGTATCCAGTAATGGAGAGGTCACCTTGAACGAAGGTGTGGAACTTGCCATCTACGTAGACATAGTCCTGGAAATTAGGCTGTTCTTTTTTGGGCCAGCACGAGCACGATTCGATTTTGGAGGCCCAAGGCACGGCACGACACGAAAAGATTTGAGTCGGCCCGAATGACGTGCCGTGCTGGGCCTGGAAAGCCGGCACGACAGGCCGCCTGGCACGATTCGAACATTTGGGCCGTGCTTGGGCCAGCACGGCCCAAACTAAGGCATGAATCAGTAATTCGTGTTTTCTTGGTCTTTTCTTACTCGGATGAATTCTGGTTCTACATAAAAGTTGTAGAAAATTTTCATATGCATCTTTTTCATGCATACAACTTTTTTATTTGACCAATGCATGCATTTATAAAAATTATTTAGTTCACCGGTTGTTTTAGGACCCACAACATAGTTTTTTGTAATTCGTATTTATCGAGATGTTCTGCTGCACAGATGAATTTTAGTTCTACACCAAAGTTCTAGAGAATTTCGGGACACATCTTTTTCATGTAGACAACTTTGTCATTTGAGCAGCGTACAAATTTATCAAACAACCTTTATCTTTCTATTTTGTCAGATGCGCCGTGCTTGGGCCGGCACTGCCCGATCACGGCCTGGTGTGCTTTTGGGACGGGCCAGGCCTTGATTTTTGCAGTCCGGACTAGCACGACACGGCCCGAAGAGTTGATCGGGTCGTACCAGCTGGATTTGCACCAGCCCGAAGCACGACGAACTCGGGCCTTGCCGGCATGGCACGACCCAATTCCCAGCTCTACGTAGAGAGCACAAATCTCTTGATTACCAAGAAACTGGTGCTCTTGTCTAGGCTGATCCACATAGAGCAGGCGTTATCACCGGGGCTCATCATCACCGACAAAAAATTAACAGAGATGCGACCATAGATATAGGAAAGGATGATGTAGTCAAGTCGAGCCCAATCTGAATCAAAGGGTTCCAATACTGTAGAAAGAAGGCAAGGAGCATGTCGGGGGCGGCGGGGATAGGGGAATTGGGGGCGGGGGAAGAAGGGGTTTGGGGGACGCGGGAGGGATTGGGGAGACCGTGGGAAAAGTTAGCGGGAGTAAGAGTTGACTCGCCACGAAAAGGCGCCCGATTCGGCCGCCTGCGCCCTGCCCACGTTTCACGAAGGAATGTGATGCCACAGCCCGATCGCGGCCTGGTGTGCTTTTGGGACGGGCCAAGCCTTGATTTTGGTAGTCCGGACTGGCACGGCACGACCCAAAGAGTTGACCAGGCCGTACCAGCTAGATTTGCACCAGCCTGAAGCATGACGGACTCGGGCTGTACCAGCATGACACGACCCAATTCCCAGCTCTACGTAGAGAGCACACGTCTCTTGATTACCAGCAAACTGGTGCTCTTGTCTAGGCTGATCCTCATAGAGCGGGCGTTAACACCGGGGCTCATCATCACCGCCGAAAAATTAACAGAGATGCGACCATATATATAGGAAAGGATGATGTAGTCAAGTCGAGCCCAATCTGAATCAAAGGGTCCCAATACTGGAGAAAGAACCTGGTCGTCAAGGGCGAACCGCCCAAGAGCCATGAGAAAAGTCTGTGCCATTTGTTGTAGTTAGAACTCGTGATGTTGAGAATGATGGAAGTAGGGAGGCGATGTGCATAATGCAAGCGGCATGTTTTCTGCATCGACCGAGAGCACGTCGCTGACGTGCATGGGCACACCGAGGCCGTTGAGACCGTGCCTAGTAGGGGTGCCGCCGAGGCTGTACCAAGTGTCGAGTTGTGCGGTAAACGCGTTGTGCGCGCCAAGCATGGGAGTACCGAGGCCACGTGGGAGCATGTCACCGAGACCACGTGCAGCTGGCGCGCTGTGTGTGCCGACCGCGTGTGCTCTGAAGCCGAGGGGTGGCACACCAAGACCACCAAAGCAGGGCACAACAGTGCGCTGTGCACATTGAGTGGAGACATGCCGAGGTTGAGCATGTGCGTGCCAAGGCCACCCAACACATGCGTGGCAGGCAAGTCGTGCACGCCATGAGCTTCGCGCGTTGGCATGGAGAGGCCACCAAGCATGAGTGTGCTGAGACCAAGGGTTGGCGCGCTTAGGCCACCCACTTCATGGGTGGCGGGTGCAGTAGACGCGCTGAACACGGGATTGCCAAGACAGGGGGCCGATGCCTAGTGCTTGCGCGGTGAATGCACCGTGCACGCCAAGAACAGGCATGCCCGATTTGCTGCTGATAGGCATGGGCATGAAGTGCCGCGACCGATTGGATGGAAGTCGAAGCCAACAACGATTGAGATTTGAGGCCAATATGGTTGGTGGAGGGACCGACGACTGTCAATTGGAAGATGACCAACACTTGAGCATCGGGTGAGAGCGTGGCCACCACCTGCTCGACGACAACTTGGGTGGTGGGGGCCTACACAAATTCACCGTGCATGGCGAACACAAGCGGTGTGATGGGCACGCCAAATCTGCAGCCAACATGTGTTATTGGATTGAAGTCGAAGCCGAGTAGCAATCGAGATTCGAGGCTAATTTGGTTGGTGGAGAGACCGACGACAATCAGTTGGGAGTTGACCAGCGCACAGCCGTTGGGAGATAGTGTGGTCATGACCTGCACAACCATGGCCTAGGCTCCAACAACATCCAGGGCAGTGGCAAAGCGACTTGCTCGTTGGGCCACGCGATGGTAGATCCAGACGATGATGTTGATGTGGAGGAAGAGATCCCGCCGGTGGAGGGCTCACCGATGACAACGACGGTGACGGGTAAGAGAACAACATCGATGACGGCCAGGATAGGTGATGGCTTGTGCCGCAACTAGGGAGGCTTCGGCTAGGGAGACGCTATCAAACACCATGAGATGACGACGGCTAGGGTAGATGGTTTGGGTTTGCGGAAGTGTGGGGCAGGAGAACCTCCCATGATATCATGATAGACAAATGATATTTGTTGTATTACAATGGAAGCCAGGGGCCATTACATATATAATTGAGCACCTGATCATCGATTTATAGAAAGTCGTCAAGAGGATACTAAAAGGTGCTAGGGTACATAAATGTGCACATAGAGGAGATCATGTTGTGGCATGCATAGCACAGTGTAGTCTAACAACAACATTGCTGTCCACAACTGTTGCAAGTGTCTTCTCGAGTCACAATGGTACAACCATATTTGTCTATCAACCAAAAGGGTGTTGGTCAAGACCAAGCCAATGACATTGTTGCACTAGTAGACCAAAAAAATTCTATCAAACATGATCAGTCTAGGATAGGTTGTTGTATCATCACGGCCATATCTTTGTTCCCAAGAAATCTTTGTTGATCAGAAAGTTTTCGTTGATCAGAAAGTTTTCGCTTCCCTCCATGATCTCACCCATGAGGGTGTCCAAAAGACCTTTCATTATGTTCATCAATCATACTTTTGGGTAAAGCAATGTGATATAGTTGAAAAGTTCATCGCCACGTCAAATATAAAGTGTGTCAGCGGAGAAAGACAAGCACCATGTCATATGCTAGACAAAAAAAGTGACATGTCACATGCTAGCCTACTATAACTACTCTTATACCGCAAAAAGGTTATTATGCACTCACAGGTTCCCGATCTTCCGGTGAGGAGATAACTTTGATTTAGGCGGTGGATGACTATGACGATTCGGCTACGAACTACACAATGATAAGCGCTCACAATCGCTAAACCACACTCCTGATTGTTATCAACCGTGCCAAGACACGGTCACACGGATGACCTGACCAACGAGGGTCTATCGTTGCAAGAAATCAAAGAACTAGCAATAACAAGGGTGAAGAGCACACACAAACTGAGATTCTGAACTTTTTACTGCTGCTCTAACCAAGTTAGGAGAACAAGTGATATAGTTACACACATGGGGGCAACTGATCTAAAAAAATCTAAGTAGAAAAGGAAGAGACCTGCCCAATATATAAGCAGGGAGATGACTCTAGGAGGTGCTCTCATGCAGCAGTAGGTACATGGGAACTCAACCCAAAGTAATGATGGTGCAACACCTGAGAACAGCAAAAGACTGTAACTGTACATGAGATATTTTCGAATGTTGTGGCCAGCTCGATTGGAATTTAAAGGTGAGGTCAGATCCGTTGGAAACATAGCGAAGTTATCTTTCCAACGAGTGCTCACACGTCCCAATCGAAGTCCATTTGCATTCTCCAGGTCTGGCGGCGGCGCGGTCGGAAACGGCTACGGCAGCTAGGGTCCCACGGGGACGCGTGTTGGGGCGGGGTTCGCGGCGTCGCCGGCGCGGTCCTATGCGGACGCGGTTTGCGGGCCCCGGCAGGACGCTCGTCGGCCGGCGAGTGGTGCGGCGACGTGGCTGCGCGTGATTGGTACCGGATCTCCCGCCGGTGGCGCGAACGGTGAGGATCGCCGGCGGCCGTGGTGCATGCTAACTTCGGCGAGCTCTTCCGGAAGAAATACAGCACCAATCTGGGCGATCCGCATATGTACTTTGTTCGTCTCGACGAGATCTATCTACTGGTACCATCTACACGACAAATTACCTACGGGAAAATGGGGTTTACCTCGAAAAAGTCCTCGGGAGGGAGTTTCTTGAGCCGTAGGGTTTAGGTGTGGAGGTGGGGAGTGGAGTGGTCGGCGAGGAACAGTAGGTTAGGTCTTATAGGGTGCTGGGCGCAGGTTGGGATCGATTGGGCTGCTCCTGATGGGCTTAAAGTGCTTAAACCTCTCGTATGGGCCCTTAATCACATGCTAATGTAACCCAAAGGAATTAACTAGGAATTAAATTGATACTAGCTGCAAAATGTGAATGATTTACCTAAGTTTTCTCTTGCAAAAATATTGGGACACCTAATAATTTTATTAGGATGTCACAATTAAGGTTGCTAATCTATCCTTTGATCAGATCGATAGTTCGGTTATGTGGCATTCCTGTGTCAATCGCCTCCGACCTTGATCCGATGTTGCTTAGTGCATTTTGGCATAATTTATTCAAGCTATGCGGAACAACTTTGTGGTTGACAGCCTATCACCTTCAGACGGACAACCAAACACAGGTGGTTAATCAAACCATGGAGATATAGTTGTGTTGCTTAGTGGCTAATAATCCTTCTACATGGGTGCAATTGTTACTATTGGCTCCATTCAGCTCTCTGATTGATGCCCGTTAAGCTAGTATATGTTCGCGAACCCCCTATTCTGGTGCCATATAAACAAGGGGCCATAGTTATTGACTCGGTGGCCTGCCAGTGGGTGGATCTGGACACCCTCCTTGCTAAGAGAAGACCCAGCTCTTCCAGGGCCATATTTGCATGAAACAACAATAGGCCATGGCCAACGAGAGGTGGAATTTCAGGTTGCTGCTTGGGTTTGGTCGAATTGCAGTAATATTGCCAACACTCACTTCTTGAGGTTCCATCGCATAGGCTGAGCCTCGCTTCATTGGACCCTATAAGGTGGAGGGCACGTGTGGTCAAGGAACATGTTCGAAATAGCTGAGCTGAATAAATAAACTAGTTGTGCTGAAAATAATTTTATTGAACGATGAATAAATAAGTTGATTAAACGAACGAGATTAATATGTTTCATTGCTCAAAGAGTTCACGGGCCAACCCTGGTATGACTCAACATTGTCAGGGGACACTTCTCCCACAACCGAGTTGGCACAATCTGAGTCTCATCATCACATGGCTCAATATTTTGTGAAGGGATGCCGCCAGTTATTTGTGCGAAGGACAGGTAAGCAGCCGAAAGAGGCTACATGGATGGATGCTAGAATTCATTGAAGTTACCATGATTACAAGCTTGAGGACAAGCTTTTTTTTTTCAGGGAGGTAGCAATGATACATAGTATGAACGTATAATCCAGCGTGCTAGGCCGGAAGAAATTGAGCTAGATGGCTTATCCGGGCCTAGCCAGGACATCGCTGGAATTGTGGCGCAAAACAGCGACAATCAAGTCTCGAGCTTTCCTTTCTTGCTGATTTATCTAGGCAAGTTACTAAGCCAGAAATATGGGGTTCGTTAGTTTATTTTTGGGGTCATGTCTTAGCGTCCAAGTCAAGCTTTAGCTTCCAAGTTTGTAATCCCATACTCTATATGGTAGATGAAAACACAGAGAAACCGTATAGAGTTGTACACCATAGAAGTTAAGTTTTTAGGTGGTGGCTTTGACCAACAACCAACTAACCTACCCTAACTCACCGCTGTGATGAAACCATCATCTCACAGTGTATGTTCTGACCTTGATTCACTGAGACAGTGTAGCCACCACATTTGCTTGACCAAGGGCACCAATCCAGTGATGGTGTGACCATAGTAGTATTCAAACCGACAGAAGGATGAGACTGAACGACAGTGTGAAGACATGCTTCAACTAGGAGTTATCTCCCACACGACTCCCGCCGATGGCTTCCTCCTACGATGTAATGACGCGCCATCATCCCTACCTCCAATCCATCACCGCCCTGCCTCATCAAAGCCGGCCATGCGCTCCGATTGACCCTAGCTTGGCATTGCCCATACCCTCACCCCAACCGTGCCACAACAGCGTTGGCCCCATCCTGTTGTAGATATAGTGCTTCTCACTATGCCCTTGCACCTCGGACTGGCATAGCAGTGTGTGACTCTCCCTGATGTTGGTGTTGACACGCCCTGGTGTCCTCCCCCATGACTAGTCATGAATGATGCATAAGTCATAAATTTTAAGTCAGACTGGCAAAATAGAGAAGGGGATCGAGACAAGGAGGCTAGTAGAACAAACTGGAGCTAGAAGTCGAGCTCCACCAACACCGAGCTACCTTTGTGATTTGCTCCAACCAAAATAGAAAATTCTCCAGCTCCTTGTCGAGTCCGCTTACCATGGAATTTTCCTATTCTCAACCTCCTGTTCCTCGGCCTTCTCTTCAATCTCTCCGATGTAAAAAGGTACTTGGTTACTTGCTACTCCCTAGGTGTGGCTGCACCCAAATGACTTTGGTGCCATGCTACTTGCCATTTCAAGACTTTTTATCTTATTTGGGACACAAAATTTCTACGATGCTCTTTTTCTTTAGCCCCTTTTCTCCTTCCTTCCTGCCACTCTGCCGCAGGTCTCCATATTCTTTCTGATGAGCGCGGCCATGCCGAAGAAACACAAGGCCGTCTTCCTCCGTCTCCCTTCCCTCTCATCGTTGACGAGCCATGGCAGACTATGACCCCCAACCTCCTCTCCTTTGCTCTACCACGCCTTCTGCAACAACAATCACAATCTTTTCTATTGTTGATGGTGGCGGTTGTGGCCAGCGACGAGTTGGAGAGGAGTCTCCAACATAGGGAGAGCCTATGGAGGTCAAGGCCAACGATAAGGCGCGTGTGGATAGGCCAAAAGCCATGACCAGACACGATGACTGGCGGTAGCAATCATTCCCTGTGACTTCCCGCTGCTCCTTTCTCTCACTCAACTTAAGCCCCCTTTCTCTCTTTCAACTTCGACATCGTTGACGAGCTCTCTGGCCAAAGCAGCGATGGTGCCGCCTTGCGCTGGCTTTGTTTTCTATTTATTATAGATTTATTTTTGTTTTCTGTTTATTATAGATTTATTTTTGTTTCTATTTATTTTAGATTTATTCTCTTTTGTGCAGCACATATGTTGGCATGGTTGTGCTGCGTTGCTGTAGTACGTGCAGGCGCCTGCACAAATCGGCTGGGTGCAGGCGCCTGCTACCTAGCACGTCCCTTATTTTTCTGTACAAGATAGATGCCATCTTCTTAAGAGTGGCATCCGAGCAAAGCCATACCTAAAAAAGGTGGCAAATAGCCAATTTCCTCTCTCAAATTAACACGTTACCGGGAAGGGAATAAAATCCATGAGGGTCTATACCGAAGCAACTCCATTATAAATCTGGAACCACAAAATCTAACAACCAAGTAATTGCCTCAGCCATTTTTTAACGTTAGAGACGTATGGGAATTATGTTTACGGTGTCTCTATATCAACACTGTGATATGTTTTAAACACTGCAGCGAATAAAATATACAAAAATGTGGATTCATAACGAAAATGGTTGTGAATAGTGGATAGGATTTATTTTAGAGCTCGGCCGAGGCATTTGACTTAAGCCGAATATGAAGTCAATACTTTTAAGAGCAGCCATTGTCAGCCAAAGGAGTCAAACATTTCAACCGGAAAGGTCCAAATCACCTCGAAACGCACACAGATAAAGAGAGCCGAAACACTAAGCTAGCTTAGAGCCTGGGAGCAATGGCAAGCACACCGTTGTTGCGTCGTGTGTTCTTGTCGCTGGTGATGGCCGTCGCCGTGGTCGGTACGCTGCTGCCGGGCGGCGATGCGCGGGCGTGCGCGCCTTGCGGGTCGACGGCGGTGCCGTACCCCCTGAGCACGACGGACGGGTGTGGCGACCCGGCGTACAAGGTCCGTTGCTCCGCCATCACGTCGACTCTCTTCTTCGACGCGCTCGACGGCACGTCCTACCCGATCACCTCCATCTCCCCCGCGGCGCAGCGCCTGGTGGTCTCGCCGGCGCCGTTCCTGTCGCAGAGCAGCTGCGTGGCCGGCGGCGGCGTGGAGCTGAACTCGTCGCTGCCGTTCAACGTCAGCTCGTCCAACACCATCATGCTGCTCAACTGCACGGCGGCGCTGCTTCGGTCGCCGCTCAACTGCTCCTCCAACTCGCTCTGCCACGTCTACGCCAACGCCTCCGCGCCGGCCTGCGCCCCGCTGCCGCTCTGCTGCACCTTCGTCGCCGGCGGCTCGTCCACGTCCTATCGGATCCGCGTGTCGCCGCAGTACTGCAGCGCGTACCGGAGCTTCGTGGGGCTCGACCAGACGCAGCCGCCGGCCGCGTGGGGGAGCCGCCTCGGGCTGGAGCTGCAGTGGGCCACGCCAAGGGAGCCGCTCTGCCGCACGCAGGCCGACTGCGAGGACGGCGCCAACGCCACCTGCGCCGACGACCCGGTCGCGCCCGCCCGGCGCCGCTGCTTCTGCGTCTCCGACCTCGTGTGGAACCCACTCGCCGGCGCGTGCTACCAGAGTACGTTCGTCTCCTCCTCGCCCTTCCCGTTCTTCAATCACGACGCCGACGCGCGGTGCTTTTGCCGGAATTCAAACTGCTTCTTGCTCTGTAATAATAATTCCTGTGCCTTCTTGCGTCTTCATACAGATCTCACCGGCTGCCAGAGGGCTGGAGACTGCGGGGGATCCAACCACGCGCCTCTCATTGCAGGTGATTACTCCATTCTCATCCCTTCTCCTTGTCGTCTGCATTCCAATTTTGCTGTCGATCGATGGCTAGGGATCTGATACAGGCATACAGCAGATTGTTTGGTCAGACTTCTCTTTTGACAACTCGTGTTCACACGGGTCTCTTTGATCCCAATCGAATGGACGACTGGACGAGTAGGTCCCGTCTACATCGCCATCAGTTTGGGTCCCACGCACAGTTGGTCAGCTTTAACATACCACAGCATTGACTAGTCAGCCCATATAAAATACTCCGTATAAATATACCTCTGGAGTTGAAAGCTTGACTAGCATTGACAGCGCAAGGTAATGTCCAGAATGTTGGACAGATCTGGCCACCGAGAGTCTAGCTGGCTCCCATTTCATCACAGTGTCACGCCGTGAGAAGATAGGCTCGGCGAGTGCAGAACACACTAGGGACTAGTTTGTTTCTGCAGTTTAAATTTAATTTAATGAAAATTTTCTTTTTTGTGGTGTTTCAAATAGTTCTTCCTAGATTTTGTAAAATAATTTTTTCATATTTTTTTGAATTTTTTAAAATGTATTTCGAGTGGGTCACAAATTTGCTACAGTAAAACTCAGCTCAACTTTAATCTGAAACAAACAAGACCTAAGATGCTATTAAACATCCTAATGTTAAATTTTAGTCCTAAATTTTGGTCCTATTTATAACAATAGGATTAGTGTAAATTATAAGAGATGAAAATGTAAGAATTTTATACTGGGAAATAGGTAATGATTAAAAAATACATAGATAATATTGGGACGAGGTTAACATATGACTAGCATTATACGTGCTCTAAGGTCTTGTTCTTTTCAGATAAAAACAACTGAAAATTATAATTTTCAAAAGTTATGACCTTTGGAAAAGGTTTTGAAGAGTGTAAAAATTTATAAAAAATATTTTAGAAACTATGAGAAAAACCAAATAACCATAAAATATTAGATCGTTTGGTTTGCAAAAAAATAACAAACTTTTATCCTAACTTTCAATTTTTAATTTAAGTTATAAAGAACAAGGTCTAAACACAGATTGACTATACTCTAGCCAGGATGAAAACCTGTTTTTTTATTGCTACAGTGAAATAAAATAAATAAATGATTAATACATTAGAGCATGTCAATAGGAGCCGAAAAACATCTTTATTTGATTTTTGTAGGGACAGGTATCCTCTAAAGAGAGAAATATTTTAGGTTGTATTATAAAGTGCGAAGGAATATTAGAAAATAGATATAGGTAGAGAATATTGTTATATGGGTGCAATTTGATTCATGAATAAATATCTAATTCTCCAGAAACGTACACACGACGGAGTGGCGGAAAGACTGGATAAACACTGTTTACTGTAAAGCAGAGAACAGAAGATGGAAAATATAAGATGATACTAGTATATCACAACACTAGAATCAACTAGTAGAAATGTAGTGTGTCTTGTTGGTACGTTTTGAGTCAGTCGCCGCGACCAAACTGGAGAATTGATTTGCAATGCAGGGGTGGTGTGCGGCCTGGGCGGCGCGCTGCTGGTCGGCGCGGCGGGGCTGTTGGTCTTCCTGCGGCGGCGGCGCATCCGGCTGGCCCGGGAGAGACTGGCCAAGGAGCGGGAGGAGATCCTGAACGCCAACAACACGAGCGGCCGCACCGCCAAGAACTACTCCGGCCGCGAGCTGAAGCGCGCCACGGCCAACTTCTCCCACGACAACCTCCTGGGCGCCGGCGGCTACGGCGAGGTGTACAAGGGCGTGCTCGCGGACGGCACCGTCGTCGCCGTCAAGTGCGCCAAGCTCGGGAACACCAAGTCGACGGAGCAGGTGCTGAACGAGGTGCGCGTGCTGTCGCAGGTCAACCACCGCAGCCTCGTTCGGCTGCTCGGCTGCTGCGTCGACCTGGAGCAGCCGCTCATGGTGTACGAGTTCATCCCTAACGGCACGCTCGCCGACCATCTGTACGGCGCCATGAGCATGAGCCAGCCGCCGCTGCCGTGGCGCCGGCGCCTGGCCGTCGCGCGCCAGACGGCGGACGGCATCGCCTACCTGCACTTCTCCGCCGTGCCGCCGATCTACCACCGGGACATCAAGTCCAGCAACATCCTCCTGGACGAGCGGCTGGACGCCAAGGTCGCCGACTTCGGGCTGTCGCGGTTGGCGGAGCCGGGGCTGAGCCACGTCTCCACGTGCGCTCAGGGTACGCTCGGCTACCTCGACCCGGAGTACTACCGCAACTACCAGCTCACGGACAAGAGCGACGTCTACAGCTTCGGCGTCGTGCTCCTCGAGCTGCTCACGTCGAAGCGCGCCATCGACTTCGGCCGCGGCGCCGACGACGTCAACCTCGCCGTGCACGTGCAGCGGGCGGCGGACGAGGAGCTCCTTATGGACGTCGTGGACCCGGCGATGAAGGATGGCGCCACGCCGCTGGAGCTGGACACCATGAAGGCGCTCGGCTTCCTGGCGCTGGGCTGCCTGGAGGAGCGCCGGCAGAACCGCCCGTCCATGAAAGAGGTCGCCGAGGAGATCGAATACATCATCAACATCGAGGCCGGTGCCGCAGCCGTCGAGCAGCACAACACTGCATGATCGATATATATTGGTGAATTACTATAGATTTACGGTTTGGCTAAGATCCGGTGCATGGATTTAACTGTTTTGTCCAGACGCTTGTTTCTTCAATCAAGCACTTAGATTTTTTTCAATGTGAAAATGCTATTTGATGGTATGGAGTCCAATCGTCTGGCAATTCACTCACAATCCGGACGTCTGGATTTTTTAGACATGCCCATAGATTTAACATGATCTCTCCGAGACACAAGACGTACTCTCAGAGACAAGGACGACTGGGAGTCTAGGGTGAAAACGGGTTGAATCGAATCAAACAAAATGGTTGAACAATATCTGTATTCATATTATTTTTGAGAATCGGATTCGGCTATGGATAGTTCAGATACAAATACGAAAGCAGATATTATCAAATACGAACATGGATCAGACTGAATACGGTTGTTGAAACCCGTTAAAACATTTAAACCTTATAAACTATATGTTGCAAAATTACATCCCATAAATGACTTAATAAATTACTACCTCCGGTCACAAAAAGAAGTCACCGTTGACTTTTGGAGACATCTTTGACCATTTGTCTTATTCAAAAAGTTATGCAAATATCATTTATTTTTGTGATTTAGTTTATTATTAAAGATACTTTAAGCGTGATTTATATTTACACATGTTTGCACTAAATTTTTTAATAAGACGAATGGTCTAATACATGTCCAAAAGTCAACGACGACTTGTTTTTATATGATAGGAGGTAGTAAAATAGTTTTACAATATGCATTTTTGACTAGTCTATGGGCCTAAATGATTAGATCGTTGGGTTATGAACTAGTTGGGGCATGGGTCTAAACAGTTGGTTTACGTGGACGCCATATAAGCTGGTTTTGCTCGCGAAGCCATGTACACGTTTACCTCACCCCGCCTCTCAGTCTCTCCCTCCCCTCCCATCTCTCCTCCTTCCACTGCTCTCTCATTCCATCACGGAAAGGAGGTCGGTCTATCTATCCACCTTACGCCGCGCCGCCATCACCAGCGGCTGTTCACATTTCACCCCAGATCTTTTTTTTTTTAAAAAAAAAGAGGATTAACCCCATTTTCCATTGCATCAAGAGAGATACAACGGAAACCATGTGTGTTTACAAATTTCTAAACGGATCTACTAGTTACATCTACCTAAGGCCACCTGCCCCCTGGCTACTCCTTGCGCCGTTCCCAACCCGGGGGATCGAACCTACCTGCAAGTCTGCAAACTGGCTCACACGTCCTCCTGCTTTTCTTCTTTTTTTCCAAGCGCACAAAGCCACCATACTTTGCTGTCGCTCTCCCATCTAGGCATCCCTTCTTTTCACGTGCATGCGCGCAGCAACGACCAGCCGTCTTTTTCCTTTTTTTTTCTTGCATGCGACGCAAGGGCCGAGCCGACGCTCGAACCCAGGCGGGCAGGGCGCACACCAGCAACCCTAACCATCCGAGCAAAGCTCGGTTCGCAGTTTCACCCCATATCTGGATGGGCAGAAATATTTCCTTTTGCCTTTTATCATCATCAATTATCATTTGGCCAGCAACAATGAAAGCTTGATCATATTCTCGACTAGCTGACCGAGGAGACAAATCAAGAGATGATTTTATTACCATAGGCGATGTTGGAGCAACACCACTCTGTTTCTCATATGCATGTTATTTTACTAAAAAATAGTTTAGTACAATTTTTCTATCTACGAGGAAAAATGAGTTAATAATGTTACTCCGTCAGAATTTAGAAATCACCTTTTATTTGATCATGTGCTTTGGTACTTGTTTTGCCAACATGAATGGACTCCTTATGTGCACTTAAATCATGTAAAGAGTCCAAATTATCCTTCGCTAGCTTCATTATCATCTAGAGTGGTGGGTGAATCAATGCCAATATCGAAAGAAGGAGCAGGTATGTCTTTGGGACAATAGAACTTGAAGCTTCACTTGCCGTAGGATGCACCGACTTATTTAGGTCTATCGATTTTTGTTCAACACCAACACTAGCATCGGGTGTACATACAATAACCTGATTATTTTTTACAAAATTATGTGACATCCTCTATTTTATCGTATGTCACTTGTATTTTAAAAACCCCAAAATTAAGTAAAGGGAATTGTTATATACGAAACCCTAATTTAAATTTTTTTAATTTAGGTTTAAACCCAAAACCCTAGAAAAACCTTTGGGAAAGTTCTAAGAAAATTCCAGTAAATGTTAGAAGCCTAAATTTATCCACCACCCAACTTTCAAGCCTAGATTTCAAGGCTAGCTCAAGATTTCATGAAGTGTTGCCATTCTGCCAGGAGCTCGTAAAACCCATCAAATAATGAGAAAACAAGATAATCTCATGCTTAAATTTGGAGGGGAGCTTATAGAAGCGTAAACTGACTTACCCTCCAAATTTCAGCTGCAAACTCCAAGGGAAACTCTGTTTTCATGCGAATCAAACCTAAATTTTATCTGAATCCTAGCCAGATTATAATTCTAGTTTTTACCCAATTCCCCTCACCCTAAGCCCAGCCCAAGTCATCCTTGATACTATATAAACCCCCCAAGACACCACCCCCAACACCAGAACTTGAGAATCCACGGATCAGAAACCCTAATCACTAGAACCCGCCGGAGTCAGCGCCAACGAACGCGCCGCTGGCGGGCCCGGCGAGCGCGGCGGCGCGGGCGCGGCGACGGCACGGCGTGGCCGCTGCATGGGGATGCGGGCACGGCTGGCGAGGCGCAGCACGCGCACAGTGCTTCGATTCGATTATTTGCATTAATTCGTCGCCGATTCAAAAGTCCGGCAGTTAGATTCAAACAGATCTATGAGATCCAAGACAATACTCCAACAGATTCAAATGGGATCCCGCGGGAAAAACCGATCTATACCATCGATTCTTGCGGCAAAGATGGGATGCGAGAACTGTCGCGTAGGACAGATCGACGGGTCCCGACTAAGCCAACGGAGGGGAAGAAGATCGATGCAGTTCGTCACCGACCGATCTCCAGCGTCGTTCGTCAGAGCTTCGTGCTGATAACGTGTTAGACAACCACGTTATCGGGTGTAGTCCGAGGTTTCCTAGCAGTGCGCAGATCGTAGACGGCGAAGAACAATCACAGATGAACACGAGGATGTAGGAGAGGAAGTATTTTTTATTGCTTTTCTGTTGTGTAAATAATAGATTGAAACCTCTCCTATTTATGCTTGGTGCTAGGGTTTCGGCTTGGTCCATACAAGTGGGTCCCACCCCTTAGTCGTGCCGGGCCCAAGGCCGGCCCGTGCTCGGGCGTGGTTCCTCAACAGCATCAACGCCCACCGCTACACCCACGCCACCACACGTCGCCGTCTCCTGCACGCGCTAGGGCTGCAGCCTGCCGCCGCGTCCATGCCCGCCAATCATGCTGCGTCGCGTGTCCCCCGCTGGCCCCGCGTGCACTGCGCTGCTACCCGCCCGAAGCGGCCGGTTTTATCCTATTTTCTTTCGGTTAACCGGTTTATTCTTTTTTTAGAATATCTGATTTTCCTAAATCTTTCAGAAATTGTTTAGTGAGCATTCGAAATCCAAATTAGATGATTATAAAGCCATAAAATCCCACAAATAGCCGAGAAGTTTATATATTTTATTGAGCTATATGTTCTGTTGATTGTTTTGTTGTTTTTATGCATATGCATATACGTGTAGATCGTACGTGTGCGCATTGTTCGTGAGGATTACAGGAGCCGAGCGAATGAGGATCCTAAGACCCGGAGTACTACCAAGGCAAGATAGATTGCACCTTACTCCCTAGTTTGTAAAACTCACTTGTTTATTGTTTTATCTATCTTTTCTTCTGCATGAAATGATGGGTATGGGTAGAACCTAAATATGTTCACATAGAGTCATCGGCCCTGTGAACTTAGTATGTTTCTTGCTGCCTTAGTTATTTCCTAGCCTATCATTTGTGCATAGTGGCTAGCACTCATGGGTTGGTAGCTGTTTAGGTTCACTTTATTTAATTGCTCTTATGACTTAGTATAATTGGAGATGTTGAGTTGTTTTAATAACCTTACCAACTAAAAATATGTGGCGTGTGTTGACTAAAGGTGGCTAGTCAGGTGGTATTGTGGCATGAGATATGTTGTGCAGGTAGTCGCCTTGGTCTAAGAACTCTTGACGTGTGCTTATTCGGCCAAACCAAACAAGCGCAACCATAAGTGCTAGCGTCAGCATGATGAGCAGCATGTGCTAATCCGGACTTAGTAGTGAGGGAAAACTGTTAACACACGGTACTTTTAAAAGATCGGGCTGCGGTCCGTTGGCTCAAGAGAGGGGACCCGTAGTGTCGAAACCTTAGAGGGGGTATCGGTGTTAACAGAAGGAACTAATGAATCACCTCGTATCGTTATTTGGTCTAGCTACTAAGGATGAGATAAGACATAAAAGTACCACTATGCTTATGGGTAAAGTATGCTACAATTTATAGAGTTTAAATCTATCATGATAGCCATTCCCACGATCATGGGAGGGGAGGAAGGTCATACATGATAGTCTCATGTTAATAATGTAACCTGATGGGTTGTTATAGTTTGAGTTGTTCGAGGCAAGCTTTGTTTCACAGAGGGGCTTTGGGAAGTAGATCTTTGCGTATTATTCTTGGAAATCTCTATTAATATTAATTGCTATACAAATTTGTTTTACAACATTTCAAATAATCTAATTAGAATAGATTTTTATGCAAAATAGCCACCCTGTTCTTATTTATATCTTTGCATCATTATAAGGATTCTTGATGGTAGCCGTGTACTCATTATACAAACCACGGATAAATTTGTATTCAGGAGAAGAGCCAAGTCTGATCTATCTTCATGATTGGGAGGATTCTATGTCGGATTTCAATCAGGATTACATGACGCTCAAGGCCGAATTGGAGAATCGTCATACTTTTATTTCATATTTGAATTTCCGTACTCTATTATATTATGGACAATATTATGTCATCTTTAAATCAAACTATTTTAATTAGTAGTTGTGTAACAATTACTTTTGCATAATATGTAATTTCTCTTAGTTATTTGTGATTGTGTGATGATGTTCAGCAAACTGTCGCTCACAAGTTGCTAGCATTGATCACTGGGACTAGCAATCGATTGTGAGTGGATCCTGGTGAAGCCGGGTTGCGACAAATTAGAGTTTTCATGAATCACAGTGAGATGGATACCTGGGTTTAACTCATGCGTTGTGCACTTGTTAATACCTATTGACTATCATGAAATCCAATCCGAAACAGAAATAACATATGAATTGGTCAAACAACGATGCTCTATTAGGAGTTTGTTCGTAGAAAAATTTGGACTGTTAAATAGATTACCATTAGTCCCGAAGAACACATGGCGCTGGTCTTTTTTAGATGTTGGTCTACTTTAGACGCTTGCATGATGGGCGCCGACGCGGGTCCCGATCTTTTGGTGAGAGACGATGAGGATAATTCGGTAGGTGTCACGAAGACCTAAACGATCCGGCTTCCAACCCCACAAGGAACTGAAAAATCCCGGCGATCGCTAAACCATCACGACGAGTGTTATTGACCGAACTAGAGACATGATCGACCGGTCCACGAAGGACGATTCCTGCAGGCAACCGAAGAACGAGCAAGAACACACAAGATAGGCAATCACAATTGCGAATATAGATTAAGAATAATGGGGTTCAGAAACTTGGTCCTATTGGTCTAGCCAACACAAGAACAAGACGAAATCTCACACAACCGTGACGAAATCAACTAAACAAAACCCAACTAAAGCGAAGCACGGCGGGAGACTTATATAGGGTAGCGGCTAGGTGAAGGAGGCGCCTAAAAAGGTGCCCACGCACGCACAATCCTAACCCTAGGGATACACGGGCTTTGGGCCCAAAATACGGCGACGCAGCACCGGGAAGTTTCTGTTTGTCAGCTTGTTTTCGCGATTCCCGTTGACTCGGATTGAATTTGGAGACATGGCCGGATCTGTTGGAAAGCTTATCTCGTAAGCTTTCCGTAGAGTCCTTATTTGCCTCATTTGAAAATTGTATGTGATTTGGGCGTCCGTTTGGAGGTGTACCAGTCCTGGATGTCAGCAACTTCGACATCCTCTTGACTTGGGCCCGGTGGTCGGGGACTTCTTGAACCTCGTCAATGGTGTCCTCATCATTGCACAAGCTATCTGCTCTCAAACAAACTTTCTATAGACCTTGTGATCTTTGAAAGTACTTCCATAATAGTACCATTTTTGGCTTTCTCAAAAATTGATCTGATGTGGCCCCCTCCTTCCTTGATAATATCAAAGGTCTGCAGTACAGTCTACACATCGAATTTACAATTAGCAGAAGTGTTCAAAACTTCAGATTACAAACATGTGAACACAACTAGAAAATCAAAATAATGTGTGTTATCTTACCCTTTCATTTTCATCATTTGTGATGAATGCTCTGTTGTTGTCATTTCTATGGTTCGCAAGACTAGAATAGAACCATTCTCCTGGTTGGCCGCACCTGTTGATATTGAAAACAAGGTAATTAGGATGGAAGATGACATGATACTGTTAGTACATATTAAAAATAATACCTCAAAACATCCAACATACCTGGAGCTTGCAAAATTGTGCCATCTTAGATCTATATTTTGTGACGGTATCTAGTTTGCTTCTCTTCATGATTTCTTCTTGTGTATAAGATAAATCGTTGGCATCTCTTTACTCAAGATGTTTAATTCAGCAAATTAACTCATGGTATAGGTATAGAACCTAACAAAAAGTGGCCAAACAAAAAGATCACATTCAGTATATGAATGACCCCTAGCTCTTATAAGAAAAAAAATAAGAACCACTCAACATACATGAAGAAAAATCATACGACCATTTATATATATAAAATCTTCTCATCGATGTTGAGTTTCTTTTGCATTGTCTCGGCTGCCATCAGTATATCTTTGATGGCATACGATTGCCGGTTATACTTTTTAATGTCTTCATGGTTGACAATGGCTCTAAAATACCTTGCACACTCAAGATCATGCATAGATTGCCGCGCTAGAAACTTGGTGACAGCATGTATTGCATATGCTACTTTAAAAACTTCGATCGTCTCCTTGGTCATTGGATCATCGTGTCCTTTTTCAAAAATGTCATATAAAAATCTCCGAATTTTTATGCTTGGCATCACATAACTCCAGTATCTTACATATATGTATGTTCTCTTGTATTACTAGCGTTGTACCATCAAGTTACACTAGATCTCTACCACTGCAAGGCATGCCAAGGACCCTATTTATATCTTCGTGATTGAAACTCACTAGGAAGTCATTTCTTGCTTTGACAGCTTGATTTGCATAATCGACACAAGGTAAAAGGCACAATCTAAACTCTTAATCACGCGAAGGCAAAAAACAAAGGGTGGCGTGTATGTACCAAAAATGAGCAACAGTAAACCTCTACTAAACCAATTCGGATGCTCTCGGCTAGAAAGAATGTCGATGCTGACCAGAAGATGGACTACTGATCTCACCGATCAATATGAACGATTCACTACAAGTCTGATCTCACCAATAAATAAGAATGATCCGCTGAAATTTACCCAAAATTGTAATAAATGATATAGCAATGTCACGGTGAAAATGAGGAAAATACGATGACCTTCATGTATGTACAGGATCTCAAAATCCTAAAACATATGCACAGATATAACTATGAATAAAATCAACAGATTTCAGATATAACAAAAATTTAAACAAAAGAAAGAAAAGGTAAACAACTAACGAGCATAGACCATGCTGGCTCGGCGACACGACGAATGGAGATGGTGTGCAGCTGGAGATTAGGGATGACAATTTTATACATAGGTTCGGATCATGGGTACTCGATCCAATGGGTTTGGATATGGGTTTTATTTTAAATCCATGGGTTTCAAATTTTAGGTTTGGGTTTGTGTTCATTTTTACACTCATGGATATCCATGGGTATCCAAAAATAATAATAATAATTAAATATAATATGACATGTCATCATGTCTTATAAATAAATATGTATTGATAAAAGACTAAAGTTTAAACATGAGTTTAAATGTTTGAAGTTGTTGAGATGCTAGAGTTGAATATTCTAGTGTCATATATGTTGTATTCAATACTGAGATATAGACTTATTATGTATTTTGGATTCGAGTATCCATCGGGTTCGAGTTTGTGCGTAGGTTTATACCCATTAAATAGTTCAGGTTCGGGTATAGTTTTTGGGTTTCGGATTCGAATATGAGGAGGATGTACCTAGAGGTACCGGCCCAATTGCCATCCCTACCGGAGAAGCTAGCACATGGCCGCGCTGCTAGAGATGCAAGCTATTGCGCCTTCGGTGGACGCAACTAGGGATGTGATCGGATCGGATAAGGTCGGATATCGTCCTATCCATATATGTATCCATATTTTCTACAGAATACAGTTTTGAATACGAATGTATCAAATATGATACAAATTCGAATAATATTGGATAACATCGGTTACGAATACAGAGCGAATACAGTTCGGTTTAGATAAGGATACATATATTGCTAGTCGAATAGTTAAAATTTAATTTTAAAAATATGTTTCAAATTTTAATAAAAATGGTCTAAATCTAAATTTAAAAGTGGGAATTTATAATATTAAAAAAATTAGAAAGTATGTACACAAATATTATTAAATTATTTTAGGTTAAAAAAATAAATTTAAAAGTTGGGAAACTATCAATAAAAAAAAATCTAGAAATACATTCGGATGATATCCATATTTTATGTTTGGATATTATTTGAACAAAAACTCAGATATTTATTATTTACCAAATAACCAGTGTTCCATATTCATATCCATATCCACTTCAAATTATCCATATCCATATCCTTATTTGTAAAAATAGTCGAATATTTATAGAACTATCCAAATCACTATCCGATTAATTTAGTCGGTCGAATAATATCCGTACCATTTCCACACCTAGATGCAACTATTTGGGATTCCAAAAACCGTGAGAAATCGACATGGTAGAGGCCTGGAGCGAGCGGCCTCAAGTATGGGGGGCAATCGCCGCCGGGTAGGTACGGTGGAGCCGAACCTCAAGGAAAAAAAATATTTATCTTCTTCCGCATCTTATAGGTTAAATTGTAAAAAGTTTTAGCCTAAAAAAACGAGGTCCTAAATGTGTAGCTACATTAAAGGAAAAGTTCGACTATAAATTACGAACACATAGTATATAGTATATAGGTACACATGCCGAGCATTTCCATGCTGAAACATATGCACTTAGTCGCTTGGAGTGTACATGTACACCATAAGAGCATCCCCAGCTACTGCAAAATATTGTAGCTGAGCTAATTTTTCCTGCCCCGCGCATCCGCCCCACGTGTCCCAGCGCTGGGTCTGCCCCGCGTTTGAATTTTGCAGTCCCAGCGCGCGTGATGCCGGCCCGTAATGCCGTCGCTGATACACATGCTTAATGTTTTTGTTCTTTTGCGCTAATTTAAACAGCTGAACGAATGAAATGACTGAATTTCCATAACTTCTCTAGGTAGTCTCGGGATTTGAATCCATTTTGTTTTACTTGCTTTTTAAACCTTAGGGCCACCTTCGAGACAACGAAAAACAAGACTAAAACAAAACCCAAAGCATATGTTTTTTCAAAATGTAAAACCATTAAACTGTTAAATCGAAAAGAACAGAGCCTAGATTTGCAATTGCATGGCAGAGTCGTCATAATGCATTGCCCTATACCGGCCCGATAGCTGGAGTCGTCTTGGCATCGACTCTCGGTTTCGCTTACTCGGGCGACTCAACCTCTTTTCATTTGGATCCTGCGGACTTTGGGCGTGTGCCTATTGGCTATCTCGCGACACTGTCATCGTGGGGTGGCTCGTCTAAAGTAGGTTTGCTTGTCGTGGAGTTCGTGGCCGTTTGCAGTTGGTCAAGATTGGGAGGTATGGCGGCATTGGCTCGGTTAGGAGGGGAGGCAGCACTGGTGGACTTTGATTTGGTGGTGCTTGTTTGGTACCGGTTCCTCGACTCCAGGGAGTTTTCCCTAGGTATGGCCTTAGCTGGTTGTACCTGGCAATGGTGGCATTGTTGTCGCTCCATTGTTGAAGGCATTGTCTGGAGTTCGAAGAATTTGCTCTCTAGGGTGAAAACCTATGGTCTGTCCTTTATTGGTTGGATCATGGCAATGGCGGTGCGCGTGCTTGTCGTTTCCTTCTTGAAGGCGTTGCTTTCGGAGGGCATCGCAGTTCAAGTGTTGCTATGGGGTGGATGGAACTAAAGGTTCTGTTGTGTGTTGTAGCTCGCTCCGACATGATTTGGTGTCATGTCGTTTTCTTTTTTTCTTTTTTCTCTTTTTGTTTAGGCTGTGTGCATCTTAGCTATGCAGAGGCTGGGTGTGGTCTTAGTTTAATTGTATCTTCTTGATGTAATTTTCTAAGATCAATAAATCGCTCTTTATCTAAAAAAATATGCACTTAGTCGCTTGAAGTATACATGTACACCATAAGAGCATCCCCAGCTACAGCAAAATACTGTAGCTGAGCTAAATTTTCCTGCCCCGCACACCCGCCCCGTGTGTCCCAGCGCTGCGTCCGCCCCGCGTTTGAATTTTGCAGTCCCAGCGCGCGTGATGCCGGCCCGTGATGCCGTCGCTGATACACATGCTTATGGTTTTGTTCTTTTGCATTAATTTAAACAGCTGGACGGATGAAATGACTGAATTTCCATAACTTCTCTAGGCAGACTCAAGATTTGAATCCATTTTGTTTACTTGCTTTTTAAACCTTAGGGCCACCTTCGAGACAACGATAAAAGGTCTAAAAAACCCCCAAAGCATATGTTTTTTCAAAATGTAAACCCGTTAAGCTGTTAAATCGAAAAGAACAGAGCCTAGATTTGCAATTGCATGGCAGAGTCGTCATAATGCATTGCCGCACAAGGAGTTGCATGGCAAGATGTAAAATGGGATTGCTTACGACTAGGTCTGAATATGTCGCAGCGTTTGAGCACGGATGCTCATACCCAAAACATATATACGGTCATATGATTGGGAACTCAAACCCCTAATCTGAGCCGATACATCCATATGAGCATGTGCGTAGGCAAAAAAATATGTAGACCTAGATATACACATGTCAAAATAAAATAAATTATATGCTAGTCACGTTGCACTAGTAAAAATAATCAAAATGCTTTCAATGTAAACATCCATGTACTAGCCACTCAATATTATACTAGTAATATAAAATCAGACAAATATCTACTGACCATCCATGCCACGGTAGGAGAACAAAACCAAATTAAAAAACATCCGATGAAGCATTCGTCATCGACGCCGTGAAGACTGAATACCATTTTTTTTTTAATCTTTTGTAACTTTCATATGTAGCATGTTGTAATCTTATATAATAATTATGTTGAAATTATTAATCAGTGGTTTTCTCTTTAACATGCCTTGTATGAAAATATATAAGTACCGGAATTTCAGCACTCGCTTCCTTTGATTTTTTAATCATTTAAATTTATATCTAATGACGTGGATAAGGAATAAATCCCATTAGAACTTACGTATTGTATAAATAAATAAAATATAAGTTTTTTCCGTTGTTCACTAATGACGTGGATAAGGAATAAATCCCACTAGAACTTACGTACCGTATAAATAAATAAAATATAAATTTTCCCGTTGTTCACTGTGGAACCGAACTTGTGAGTTTAATCGAAAATCAATAATTCTGATTGCATCTTTCACGTTATTGCTTGTGTTCTCAATTCGTATGGAATGATAAAACCTTCTAGGCTGACATGTGGGTGAGTCCGAGTGCTCTAAAGAATGGATAACACCCCGTCATTCATTTCATGAGAAAACTCTGTATTGTAGTGCAAATGGTGACATAGGTTTTGCCACTGCTTGAGGTATATTGATATTTTTTTAAAAAAATTGTACGGTGTCAACCCATGGTTTGCTGTCTGGAGGACAACTATATGATTTCAATGTTGAAAATTATTCAAGGCCGCAACTTTAAGTTTTACGTGTTTTACACGATTTATTTACTTATCTCTAAAATCTTGAGAGCATTCAAGGTGGTCTTGACGATCAGATCCAATTTATTTAAAATCATTTTGAGAGCTTTTTAAGTTAGATAGAAAAATAAAAAAGAAAGTGTTTGGCTTTGCATTTTGACAACGTAGATAAAATTGTGCAGATACCACAGGCTTCGTGTTTTTTAATCACGAAGATGTGTCTAGAACCTCATCAAACAAGTAATATCAACTGGAACTAACTTTTAAGGCTACCTTATTATAGCCACCATACCGACAAAGTTTAGCATAACTCGAAGGAAATAAACGGTGAATAGCATGTAAGTAATATTAGCTAATTGATGATGTGTAGTAGAAAAAATGTACATAGATATTTGAGCCGTCTCTTAGGGCATTTTCAAAGTTATAAGAAAACTAAATGTCATCTATAGATAGCTTGTATACAACATCTCCAATTAATTAGATATAGCATTGTCTATTAAATTTAATATGGGCCCATATGTAATAGATGCAATGCACCATGTAATGCGCTATAGACTAGCTATTAGTTAACAGCTAGTCTTTATCTCTCTACTCTTTTTCTCTCCTCCACATAGCCAAAAAGATAAGGTTGACTTATTATAGCTAGCTAACATGACTCCATTAGAGATGACCTTAAGCAAGAGTTGACTTTATAGGAGAATAAAGAAACGTTGTGTAAATAAATTAACTATAAAAACATGCAACCATCTCTACCACTGTACTATGATTCCTCTAATGTTTCTCTAGATCACATATCAATAGTAGAGACAACAGTTATCAACCATTGTACATGCTCTAACTGCAAAGAACTTTGACCAGAACTAATCAGGTGGGCCAGTCCCGAACTATATATCAGCGCAACTGCATCGGCATTAGAGCATCTCCGGGTAGAGACTTTAAAGGCACACTTTAAAACATTATTCACTGCATAGTCTATCCATCACGTTAAATTTTTTTCTCCATATTTTATGCTATACTATAAAAGATTTATTTTCTCTACCAGATACTCTATCTCTGCATACTTTTTTTTATATTCGATAGACAGGTTATTGGGATAGATGTAGTTAAACAACGCCCCCTAGAAACGTATAGGAGGCTTTTTCCTTATACGGCTCAAGAAAATTATTCGAATTTCTGATTATAATATATAATAGTAGTAGACAGAAATCGTCGTTGTTTCAGCGTTAATCTATTTATTCGTTTCGATAATACTTTTCCATGTTCACTAATAAATCGATTAATTAAACTCATGTTTCTATAATCAATCTGATCCCCTAGGCCAATCCGAGGGCGTCTACGAAAGGGTTGTTTGGATTTAAGAAAGGGTTGTTTGGATTTTTGAAAAGTTTGTTTGGATTTACAAAGGGGTTCTTAGATTTATGAATTTACAGCTTCTGCTGCCGAGTACTTTTACGCAAACCACGCGCTGGCACGCCATCCTCCGCCGTCCCCTTCTTCCCGCCGCGTAGCACGTACCCCTGACCCCCTCCTTCCTCCTCGCCAAAACCCTACCAGCTACTCGGCCGCCTTCCATCCTGATTTCCTGATCTCGCTTCTATGGAGACCTCCATTAACGACCCCGCCACGGCACCCATGGACGGCTTCAAGGTATGCACCCACCCCATTCTTCGTGCATTAGATTCAGTAGCTGTCTGACATTCTGAGACATCAAGAATTAGATTGTTTCTTGCGTGGCCGGCAGGTGGTGGTGCCGTCGCACCCGCTGATCCGCCACTGGGTCTCCGTCCTCCGCGATCAGACCACGCCCTCCCACGCCTTCAGTGACTGCTTTTTATCCTCTAATTTGGTTGCTGGCCTGGTATTATGTTTTTTTTTGTGAGTTCTTGCCTGATGGTGAAAATACATTGTGGGCAGAAAGTGCTATGGGGGAGCTCGGTAGATTGCTCATATACGAGGCAACCAGGGATTGGCTGGTACTTTGCAAATTCTTAAAGTAGATTGCAATGTTGCATGTAGTTCTTAACAAATTGATTGGAATGCTGCATTTGGTATCGTTTATATCTGTTCTGGAATTAGACCTTAGAATGTGTTAAAAAATTGTTGAGTAACTGATCTATATAGTTATAATAAAAAGAGATCACTGAAAATATATTCAACATTTCCATTCCAATTTGACAGTATATTTTATTTTGCTTAGTCTGCCATCTTTGAGATGATTTTTCTTTCAATTGTCAGCCGACAGTAACACGCAAGATCCAATCACCCATGGGAACTGCTATCGTTGAATCCATCAATCCCATGGAGCCTATCATGGTTTGTATTTCTTTATAAACGTTTTTTTCCTGCAAGTTCAGCTTACTTTCATTTAGTAATTATTTAATATTTTCTGATTTATATGGTTATTTGTTCAGATTGTGCCTATTCTTCGAGCAGGACTTGCCCTTGCGGAGTTTGCATCATCAATTTTGCCATCAACTAAAACTCTCCATCTGGGTGAGATAAGATATTGTGTTTTGACGCATCAAAGAATCCAGTTTGCTAGTTAAAATGTTCAGTTGTATGGGATTTGCAGTAATATAAATTTTGTAATTTTAATTGCATTAATTTATTGTTGCATCTTTTCACTTCAAAAGGAACCTCATGTAAACATTTTTTTTTTGTGTGAAAATAAAAAAAAAACTTATTGCCCTTTGATATAGCTAACTATATGTACATACTACATCACCTCTTTATACTTGACAAATGATTCTCTTATTCTTATTTTTATTTTTTTTGTATTTATTTGTAACATTCTGATATGTTTAATTTTGATTGAAGGTATGGCTAGGGATGAGATAACACTACAGCCCTGTGTTTACTTGAATAAGTATGTGGTCTTTACTTCTCTATTGATTTTCACATTGAGAAATCGCATCTGATATGTTGTGGAACTTATGAATTTGTTTACAAGAGCACCAACATCTCCACGCTGACGAGCGCCTGCATGATGGAGTAGTCCTCCCCCAACGCCGGCGGCCTGAACATGCTGGCGATGCAGCTGCCCAGGCCGCACGACGGCCGGGGCTCGTCGGCGGTGGCGGCCTTCTCGCTCTCTGGCTCTTCGACGGCGATGTCCGGAGGCTGCTGCAGCGACTGCTCGAGCTGGGAGACGGCCTTGTACTCCTCCTTGATAACGACGCCGAGGGGGAGGAAGAGGATGAGGAGGAGCACGGTGGCGCCGACGACGTACGCGGCGTGGGAGAACCTTGGCACCTGCTTCTGCACGACGATCATGACGAGCAGGTAGGCGGCAAGCGCGATGGAGATGTAGAGGAAGTAGAAGAAGGGCTTGCTGTTGGGCTCCTCGCCCTCGCGGCGGCGACGGTACGGCATGACGCGGATGGTGTGCACGAAGAAGATGTAGACGGCGGCGGGGAGCCATGCGATGAGGAGGACGAGCGACTTGGAGTCGTCGCCGTAGATGGCGAGGTAGAGCTGCGTGTAGATGGCGCCGCTGAGCCCCACGAAGCCCTTGAGGAGGCCGATGACGATGCCGCGGCTCTCCGGCGAGTTCTTGACGCAGGCGACGAGCGCGCCGGTGTTGGAGAAGGTGAGCGCGTTGGCGCCGACGCAGATGTAGATGCACATGAGCCACACCGGCGGCACCCCCGTGCGCGCCGTGAGGGCGAGGTAGATCATGAGGTAGCCGCCGAGGTTCATGCCGGCGCCGATGAGGAGGACGGCCCACGTGGGCGCCACCTGCTGGACGAGGCCGGAGACGACGCCGACGTTGGTGCCGAGGTCCTTGAAGAAGCTCAGCGTGTTGAGCGTCTGCTGGTTGTACCCCAGCGTCGACCGGAGCTCCGCCGAGTAGAGCGCGAAGATGTACGTCGACCCGGACGCCGCCATCACCACCATGGACGCGAACACCACGAACCACCGGCTCCGAACCACCCTCGCCACGAACGCCGGCGTGCACATCACCACCGCCGCTCCCTCGCCGCCGGCCATCCCTCTCCGACGTCCCCTCCCTCACCGGCTCACACTCTCTTCGTTCAGATAGCAATCGAGATCGATGCAAATCACCAAGTGTACGTGTGACCTCATACTTATAAACGGAAGTGTGTGTACTTGTTGACTAGCGAGTAGCTAGCGAGTAGTGCTGAATAGCTGATGCGACGCAGTGCACGGAATGGGCAGTACTGCCATGAGAGATACTTCTTTAGAACGGACAGCCACAATCTTGGAAAAAATATGCCAAGTGTACAAGTTGGTATTTCGCTGGTAGTAGACTTCTGAGCACGTTGGGGAGCTTTCATTCGCTGCGATAGTATTTGATTATGCTCAGCACTGCACGAGAGAGGTCGTTAGATTGTTTAGGAATTTGGAATCCATGGCTGCTTGCATCCGGCTGCTAAGGGATCTAGCGTGGATCGATTGATACATGCTACACAACACCCAGGGACGGATCTAATAAAACAAGTCAGTGGGACATCGTCGGGTCATTTTAATATTAAATTAGTATGTTTAAGATTCAAATTGTAGGTTTATATGTATATATACTAATAGGTAGTAATAAACAAGAAGGGTTTGTCCGAATGTCCGAAAGACACTGGGGTCGCTCTTGACCCTGATGATAACACTGTAGATCCGCCCCTAACAACACCTCATCGTTGCCGATTCAGAACTAGTTGTACCACTAGTTCCTGAATCGACGGTGCATCCGGGCATGCCCAATGCCACCTCCATATTCTCCTATCCCATTCATATTCATTCACTTTTCTGTTATTATCCTATCTCTCTCTAAAATTTTCTCTCTTATATTTTATTCCCTACCTACTGCTACAATGTTTCAAGGATAAAAAAATAAGGGCCAAAATCGGGTAGCGTTGGGAATGCCCTTAGCGACAGTGAAATCCAAGGTTATTCTACCATGAATCGATAGTGATAGTCCCTACATTACTACTTGGTTCATGCAATGAATCCACACAACAGCATATAGAATAGCAGAATATCATTGCCTATTTCAAGAACAATAGCACAACATCATGTCGGTTGAAACATTGTTTCATATAAAACTAATAATAAAATTTTCACAATGCATGTTTTATTTACTACCAAGCATAGATTAAAGCTCAGTTTGAGCATAGGGTGTGACAAATGAAACTCGCAAGATCACAGTGCATCTAGATCAGTTATACATGTGCATCTCATCTCAATTCATAGTAAATTGGAGAAGCATCAAGAACCAAAACAAATCATATCATGAAGCTACATCCAAATCATAGGGCGCTCATCCAGATCAATTATACATACGCATCGATCCTAGTTTGATCCACCATGGTTGTGACATTATTGATTGCCCTATAATTAATGTAAAAGCCGGAATGATTTTTTGTTATCTAAAAATAAAGATAAGTACTTTATAAGGTTTTATAGTCATTAACTTTATTGACCACGAAATTTGCAAAGCCTCGCCATGGTTGCGAGTTGCGGCATGACTAGATGACCTTGAAAGTTGTAGAGCCTCACTGGCGCATTTATTCCCATAGTGTGCTCGGGAACCTCTCTACTCACATTGTCGCTTTGAATCCCTTGCCTGCAAAATTTCATCCCCCTTATTAAATAATAGTGAGACTTGTAATCCTTGGTGACTTCTCCTCCAACTCCTACCATGTTTTCTTCTCCACAATGTCATCCTCTTGCTCCTACTCTAGTGACTTCTCCTCCAACTCCGACCCTGTTTTCTCCAACGAGGAGAACGATGTTGCAATCACTATTGTTGCTTTGTAGGAAAAATTCTCTACTTAAGTGTGTGTGGAGGAAGAAGTGGGTGACGATGAGGCCATAGATGATGATGATGATGATGATGATGATGAGGAGGAGGAGGAGAAGGAGGGACGTACGGTGTCGTCGTGGTGACTAGGATTGATCCGAACAACTCCATCAACCCTTGTGATGATGAGCCCCTGGGCCCCCACCAGACCTTGGTGCTAGGGGCAATGCATCACCGACCAACTCGAGCGATAACAACAATGGATGTGGCCGTGGTTGTGGCGACAAGTGACTTTATTTAATTTAGTTGACGCCACCATCAAATTAGTCCAAAAAACTTTTGGAAATATAATCAATTTGTAGGTTCCTGAAAATATAATTTAGGCCGAATCGACTAATATCATTAATTAGCTTTATAGTGCCATCTAAAATTATAGAAAACTTAGGAGAAATTGATCACCGTAAGTAGTGGATCTTGGCTCGACCAGGTGAGATTTAGCTTAGGATAGCTATTGGGAGAGCAGATTCGATCTCGAGCAAGGTGCATCTAGTCTAGAGTTAGCAATGATGGAGTCATCGAGTGGAGGTGGCATGAGATCGACAGGTGCGGACAGGGTCGACCTGCACAGTGACTAAAGGATGGGCTCGGGCTGGAGGAAAAAGTTTTGCTCGAGCTAGAGGTAGAAGAAGTTTTGCTCGGTCTGGATGAGGAAGATGGGTTTGTTTAATTTTGGTTTTTTTATACTTCACACAGGCATATATTTGTTCTTCCTCCTCAATTATTCTAGCGGTTGTAAGGGAATAAGAACCGGCATTGATATGTTGGTGGCTTAGACCGGCAACAAAAGCATCACTGTCGGCTGGTGGTCTGGCTCTACCGAAAAGTGATAGTTAGCATCACTATCAGTTTATAAACCCACGGTGAAATTTTTTGTGAGATGACTTATGAACTGGCAATAATAGGTTCTCATCACCAATACTGAGTGAACCAGCAATGATGAACCGATATGAAAGAGGTGTTTTGTAGTAGTGATTGTTTTGGTGTATTGCCAAGGTTTAGACTTTTATATATATTGCCAAAAAGGTTTTTTTAATAAAAACTATAAATTTACTGCATATAAAGCATGAGCAAATGGAGCCACTATATTAACCGAAGAAATTTTCATGTTAATTAAAGAAAAAATCTACGCTATTCATTATAGTAATCCATATATTATAATGACTTTTACACGAAAGTCCATGTGTGCGTGTGGAGCTACGATGATCTTATTGTTCACGGTCAGAGCACGTGTACATACGTAATAAATTCATTATAACTAGTTCCATGCATATATGTAGCTAGCATATATATACGATATAGTATGGTAATTTACTCTACAGTGTTTGACCGGCACCTATTGCATGCTAATGATGGATGCCTAGCGAGATTATATGTATTAGGAATTTCTCAAAAATACTCAGCTCGAAGGACACGCGCTATGTGAGTAAGAGCACGTATAATGGTTGAGACAACAGTTGTCTCTAAATATTGACATGTCACCTAAATACAACACTAGAGATTGCATATTAAATAATAGAGATGGATGCACGTTTTTATAGGTAATTTAGGTCTTGTTCTTTTCAGCGTATCGTTGCGTCAGCGCATTACTGTAGCAAATTTGAGAGCCCTCAAAACGAGGTGTAAAGATTATAAAAGAATAATTAAAAAATAGTTTTAGGATCTTTTTAAGGACTATTAAAAGATACAAAAAAAATAGTTACAAATTATCACACCATATAGTCTATATAAAAATAGCAAAATTTGCTACGGTAATCGCAATAGTACGTAACGCTAAAAAGAACAAGGCTTTACTCTCACACAAAGTTTCTTAATTCTCGTGTAGACTCGACTCTTATTTAAGAGACAACTCAAATATCTATTTATGCACTCTGTACTCCACATCATCAATTAGTTAACATGACACAGATGAGAGATGGCTTAGAGACTGCTGAGATGCACCGTTCTACATGCTCTAAAATTTGATCAACATTTCATTTATGCATGCATGGATGGCAGCTAATTTCTTAAGATATGTAATTAATTAACCTAAGCGATTATACCTATGCATGCATATACGCTAGTCGTAGCTTATTTAGGTGCGACAGCTGTGCGCGCTCCAACGACTGAGGAACTATAGGAATATCACTAGTGAGACAATGAAGGCTTCAAGATACGACTAGCTAGGGTTTTGTTGATCATTGTTTATCCTCCGTGCGTTCCATGCATGCAATGATCAATCGATGGAGTGAGATTCCATGCGTTGCTGCTCTGGCCGTGTGGACTGTGGAGCATTCTCTACCTTGATTCTTTTTGTTTTTGATAAGAGATTCTCCACCTTGATTCTAGTTGACCTTCATGGGCACCGGATTTATTTGGAAGGGAAGATGAGCCAGCTGTTGCCTGCTTGTCTTGCCACGGCAAACATTTATATTCCTACGCGTGATGATCACGAGGTTACAATATCTTCTGAGGACACTTCGCTGCAGGACAAATAATTAACGATGAAATAGTTCGCAAACAAGGATTGATTATGCCCTAACAAATCTGAGGATACAACAGAACAATGCACCAAAAATCTTCGAGAAAGTCTCCACCCTTATCTCTTTCTAATTCTTTTTTGAGCTAAAGGGCAAACACTCTGCCATTTCATTAAGGAGAAGAGAACTATACTGTACAAAAGAGAAGAGAAACAGAGGAGGGGAGAGAAGAAGGGGAGGGGGGAGCGACCAACACCGCCAACAACAAGAGGGATGCAAGGCTACAAACAACACAACGCTGCCAGCAATGGGGCAGATGACCCAATCACGGCAAGACCGTGATCGCCACCAACAAACGAGATGCACGGACAAAGACTACCACCACCACAGCACGGGATGCACGGACGAGAACCGCCACCGCCGGGTGGGATGCACGGAAGAAGACCACCGCCACCACCGGTCAGGATGCGTGACCACAACGAGCCGCCAGAGGACGCCTGCTCCATAAGACAAACGAAGGGAAGACGCAGCCGCCACCACCAAGCGAGGCCACCAAAAGACACCACCTCCGCTGAGTCGAGCCTGCTGAAGCCTTAAAGACGATGCCTTCAATAAGGGAACGACGCCAGGCACGCCGCCATCGCCTGATCAGAAGAATCGGATTTGCACCCCAAGGCTTCATCTGGAAGGGGGACGCACACAACGATGCCTCCAGCGAGGGGAGCGGCACCAAAAAGGTGTTGCCATCGCCGATCGGAACGGGCAAGGTTTCCACCCGGCGTGTTTTCCGAGGTCACTCAGAGAAGAGATAAGTGCGCAGGCGAAGACGAGCCACCAACCAAACCGCCAAAACCAAGCCCCCACGAAGCTCGCGCCGAGCACAAAGGGCATCATAGCAGCCCCGAACACCGGCACTAACCAGCGTCCCAAACCCGCAAACCAACCCAGCCACCAACGCCGATCGACGCCACTCAAGGAAGAGCGAGGAGTGGCAATCAATCCATCGGAGCAATCTCTTTCTAAATATTTCAAAGGAAATATATGAGCAATCAATCCATCATTCTTAATTATGTTAATCACGAGGTTTTCCGTTATAAACAGATTGTTGGATCGTGAGGTCGACCAAGCCCATATTCGCCTTAAATTCAGTTCCCGCTTTATGACTTAATTTTGACGACTAAAATTCGCCAACATAGCCCCAAATATTATGCTAAATTACCAATTTGACCAGACAAATTTGTACATTGGAAATTGTTCATCTCCTTTTTACAATAACGAGAAAGGTGTCCTGCTCGTTTATGCGGCTAGATCTCGTATCTAATATTGACTCCTTTCCTAACCTCCTATTTGATTTCGACTTCTTTTCTAATCTCGCATTTGATATAGACTCTTTTTAATTGCTTCTATTTTATTACCGTAGTGAATGTAGACTATTCTTTTTAATCTAAGTTGTTGTAATTCGGGCCAACAATAATTAACGTGTAGATTTTTCCCCTCCAATTAATATGGGATTTTCTATTAATTTAGAATTAATGTGATAGTTTCGTGAATCCTGTTTTAGTTACATAATTGATAGATACCAACTGCACCGTTTGTCTGTCTTGTGATATATATCCACATTTTTTTTTGTTAATCGTACAACCCAACAAGTCAACAGCGGTACCATTTAAGCATTGAGAAGCGACTTAACAAATACCGATGGTGTTGCTGGATCAAAATCAGGCTCAGAATCTTCAAGGTGTATATGTCCTTTTCAGGGACCTGCAGCAATGCCGGATGAAATCGGGCATTGAAAAAACGAAGCATGCAAACGCGTGCACATTAGAGAATCACCATATATATAAATATATAACTAGTTAGGCTCTTGAGAGGGGAATCTCCTTATCATTAGACAACATCACAAGATCACAACAGGGCCTTAAAAAGTTGATCGAAGTTATTGAGATGGATATCCTGCTATGTCCTGCAGGTCAAGGAATCATGCATGATTTCATGGCTAATCATAGTCCAACTAATTAATGGGCTCCTCAGCAATCTTTCATGCGATGTTTCTTTTTTGAGAGAGAGTATGAAATTACTGATCGGTGGATGCAGCTAGCTGCTCTGTACAAATGAAGACGGCAGTGCGCAGTACTAGTGCTTTGTATCTATCTGGATCTGCGCAATTTAACCAAAAGTATATGCGTGCCCAGTTCTTGAGATATATGGCCTTGTTTATTTGAGTCGAAAGTTATTAAAAACTTTAATCTAAAAAAGTTGTGACCGCTCGAAATATATCTTAAAGAGTTCAAAAAATTATGAAAAAAACATTTTACGAACTCTAAGAAAACTATTTAAAACCCCCCCAAAAATGACTACAAAGTATTTAATTGGCTTATACAAAAATAACAAATATTCATTTAATTTAATTTAAATTTAATTTAAGCTGAAACAAAGGCTTGTATGAAATTAACATGATGGACCTTTGCCTTATGGCCGAGGCGCCGTAGGAATGGTATCCAGCCGTCCCTAGCCATAGCATGGGTGATACTTAAAGCGGTACACCTAGCTCATTTACCACTATGGATGGCTCGATGGCTCGCAACGACAGAGAATATGCTTCCTGTATGAAGAGGTTTTTACATTCCTTGGTACCAAGTATTAATATACTAGATAAAAGGCTATTTTTACACTTTGAAATTATCTTTTCCTATCTCCTAAGTCCTCTCTCTCTTATTGTTCTCTTTCTCTCTTGTGGTCGTTCGCCATCGCACCGCCAGCCGTCACACGTGTCTAGGCGGCGATGACAACTTTGTTGGCAACGCCATGTGCACAGGTGGCGACAGAAAGTAAGGCATGACGATGCTTAGGGATAGGTGTGGAAATGAGCTGAGTTCAGGCTCATAGAACATCACGAGCTAAAGGGTGGCTCGGTTCGGGTTTGTAAAATATCACGAGATATCGATGAATCTTGGCTCGGACTCGTTATCTCACAAGCTGAGCATGGAACCGAGCAAAGCCGAGCCTGGGTTAGTTGTGAGCTCCGAGCTAAGGTCCTGCCCTACGCAGGGCAACATGCGGGGCGGCCAGAAACAGCTTGCACTCCTAACCAGTTAGACAGAGAAAGGGAGGAGAGAAGATGGCATGCAAGGAAAAGCTTTAGATAGTGGTGTCACACATATAGGGAAATTTGGTTCTATACTAGTTGTAATTATGAAGATGTCACTTAAAATTGTCTAACTGAGAATATGCCACTAAGATAGCAGTTTGTATGTGAAAATACCACTGAACTGAGAATATTCAACGCCGCCGACGGCATGTATGACTTGAAACCATGTGAAGGGAGGAGCCGTGAGGCATGCAGATGCAGGCCCCACATACGCACAGAAAGTACAGGCGAACAGGTACTGGCCGATGAGCTCGCGGGCAGCACGGCGCAGGTCGATCGCTCGCGCGCGCGCCCACGCATTGACGCCGACGCCGACCGTTCCCGAACCCGCGGGGCTCATCACCGCTCGCTCGCTCCATCGATCAGTCCACGCCGTGACGAGCTCGGAGCTCGTGGTTTAACTTCCGTGCCGGCCACCGCGCGCGCGCGCTGGCTCGTCGTCGCTCGTGCGTGCGGGCTCGATCTGCATGCAGCGTTTGTCAAACGTCAGAGCACCGCGTACGTCGATGTCGCCATGCGTCTCTGCCTCTAGTGTGCCTCCATCGATCCAATTAATCCAGCTAGTAACACATGCATCTTATCGATCTGCAGAATGCAAGGGGGGCACGTCAGCGACTGAGCGGCGACGGAGGCCTCCACGATGCGTATACCAACGAGTGAGTGTTGCTGTACGTACTTGTTCATCTACGAGTCTATGGTCGATCTCCTTTAAAGATCCGATGTACGTACTTGTACTAGTAGTACCATGCCATCAGCACGATGTATATAGTTATAGCAATCTAGCTTTGATCGGTGTGTACCCGGCCGACCCACGCTTGCGCTCTGGTACTAGCTTTGCGTGCAGCATCGTCATCACCGTTTTTAAATTTTGATCTATGTTATCGTCTTTAAACCATTTTTTGCGGGGTAGCTATATTTTCATTTTCTCCAACATATTGACTCTTTATCGTTGAAAGAACTGGAGAAAGAGACTCGGAAAGAGAATAGACTCGAAAAGGGAATATCTAAATAAAGAGAAAGAATATCTAAATTTAAACTCTAAGATAGAGATTATGACGGAGTGCTGAGAGTAAGAGAAACTAGCGGTCAAAGTATGTACCCGAAGACATTTTTTAAGTTAAAATACGTCTTATAGAATGAGAATGAAAAGGAGAAAGTACTAGCTCAAAATAATTATATGTCACGCAACAACTTCACGTTTGGTCGTAGATATTTGGTTGTTATACTATCTTGTCAACAAATGCTGCAGCTTACGCTTTATAAGAAAAGAAGTTCGGAGCTTGGACTTTGGGGGTACCTATCGTGTTCAAAATGTGACGTGCATTCGTGAAGGAATCAAACTACTGCATCTGCTACCTTGGACGTACGGAAGCGTAAAAAACTCATGGTCCAAGTCAACGGATCGATCAACTCAGATGGCCTATCCAAATCAGTGTGGGGATTACATTTTATACAGTACGAGTGATCTTCACCGTCCATTGTATTGCTCACAAAGTGAAGTTTATTAGTGAAATAACTCTGGGAAAACCGGAAAAAGCGGCGGCGACCGGAATAATAATAATAAAAAAAGACGAGGCGAAAGAACAAGATAGATGGAGCCATGGAGAGTAGCGATCCTAGTGGCGAAAGCTCACTAGAGTTAACGGCTATAAGACCATGTTCATTCTTTTTTGTTAGATTTAGATTTACAGAGTTAGGGTTTGCTGTACATTTTGTCTTCCGTGGCATTAGTTTAGTACGTAGTATTGTAATAAGCTCCTTTATAAGTTTACATGGTGTGGTGTTTGTCTTCGACGACATCTTTAGCAGGGTTGGTACCGTGATTCTTGATCCGTTCGTAGGCTATTGGCATGTGTGTCGCTCGTGGTGGACATTTTTGTCGAGCTACCATGACGTCGAATGCTTTTGTCGATTTATATGTGCGTTCAACGAAGGCAAATTAGAGAAAAATGATAGAGGAGCTAAATTGGGATGTTTGTGCATTGTCTCTAACAAAGAAAAGTAGAACATACAAAAATATCCTAGTATATAATACTAGTTGAAACATTGTGCCACACATATTGAAATACTACTCTCATAGATGGTGTTGCATTGTAATAGATTTTTTAAAAGTTGTAAAGTTTGGTTATTCTTGTTCTTTTCGGCGTATCGTTGCGTTAGCGTAATACTATAGCAAATTTGAGAGCTCTCGAAAAGATGTCTAAAGATTATAAAAAAATCAAAAAATGGTTTTAAAATCTTTAAAAGGACTACTAAAAGTTACGAAAAAATCGTTACAAATTATCACAACATATAACTATATAAAAATAACAAAATTTGCTACAGTGATAGACAACGGCACGATACGCTGAAAAGAACAAGGCATTGGGCCGTTATTGGACCGTGCCTAGTTTCCAGCATGGCGCATCCAGCCAGTTCTTTTTTTTCGAAAGGAGAGAATAAAATCCAATAAAGTAGTATTTAGACCTAGCCTACGTTATATATACGCTAATACAGCTCATTTTACACAAACATTCTAGCAACGTTGGACTAATCTCGCGGAGCATAACATTTACGGAGGGTTTGGAGTAGCATGCTAAAAGCGTCATTCATGAAGCTTTAATAAGAGCATCTCGATCCAACGGTGTAAATAGTTGTTCGCTATAAACAAATATCATATTATCTATAGATAGCATATAGCCAGTCTCTTCGATACACTAGCTATAACATTATATATAAGATTGAATATCGGTCCATATGCAATTAATAGATAGTAATTGCATTAGAATCAGCTATAGATTAGTTGTAAGTTAGTAACTAGCACACCCTCATTCTCTCCTCCACATAAGTAAAAAAACTGAGTTGAAATTTTTATAGCTACCTGATATGACACCATTAAAGATGCTATAAAAATGATACCATTCATGAAATTGGTTTAAAAGCTTTGATAAGAAATATTAAGTTCTTTAAAAAAATTACTAAAAGGGCCAAGCGTTTGCCTCGTAAAGAAAGAACAAATTTGCAGATGTGAAATGCAATCTAAATTCACCTATAGATATAATATGAGAACTTGTGGTTTTTATGTTAAGAGACTATAAAAGATAACAAAATATAAAACAAGGTTTTCATAGCATCAGGAAAAACACTATTTTTTTAAAAAAAAATTATGTAATACCGAACATTTAACATGTAAAAAAAACAAACATGTTGCTACAGATCGTTATAGTCCACCTTTAAGTCTAGCAACAATAGTGACCAGAGGGAGCGCTTTAAGTCGTAGCAACAATAGTGACCAGAGGGAGCGGAGTGACTCGTACTGGTGGATGGAATAGCACAGTGCCGACAACCTCAAGGCCACCGGATCTGGTGGCGATGGAGGACAGGAAGGCTCGATCCGATGACAACAGAGGTCATGCAACAATTCAGTGCGGAGGCGGCGTGCTCGCACAGAGGAAGTAGCGTAGCGCACTGCGTGCCCATGTCCACATGGAGAAAGAAGTTTTGAAAATGTTGGATGTCACACGCTACGCCGTTCTGATGGAAAGGAACGGTATAGCGTGGGGTAGCCTCGCCCCCATTTTATTCCCCCTCTCCCTCTGGTTCCATGCACATGGGATATCCACTACCAATATTGTTGTGTTGTCGTCGTCAGCTCGTCACCATCGTCATCTCCTCCTTCTCCTCTTCTCTCTCCTCATGTCATCTTCCATTCTCTACTTAATCCACCTTCTAACCAACGAGTTAGGTGGCTAGATCGAGCGAGCATGACTGGGGCTCCCTGAATTTGATGAAGAAGAAGGTAAAGAGGAAATGTGACATAGCTTTTGTCCTTTAGAACATCACACATAATTCTATGCTTGCATTACAGTTTGGTTGTCAGAACATCGTTTTGTTCTTGCGGAGTATTTAGCTTTGTATTAGGGCAGATAGTTCATCATGGAACATGATGTTTTTATCAGTTTTTGGCATGTCCAACATTGATCGACTATGTTTCAGTGTGCTCACACGAAATCACACTAAGTTCTTGCGCATTTGAGCTTAGCGTAGCGTACCATTTTACTGTAGCTAAATTTGAGAGTCTTCAAAGAGAGATTTTAATTTTATAAAAAAATTAGAAAAAATAGTTTTAGTATTTTTAAGAGGACTATTAAAAACCTGAGAAAATTTATTATAAATTATTATATCAAATAGACTATATAAAATAAATAAATTTTGCTACGTCGAAACAATTCGATACGCCAAGCCGAAACGTGGAATATCTAAGAGTATGTTTGGTTCCTAGGTCCTGGATGGTCCCATCCAACATGCCATCGTTTTTTGTTTGGTTGTTATTAGTTGGATCCGTCCGTCCCGGTCGTTTCCATCCGTCCGTAGTACAGCGAGGCGGTTCGCTCCGTCCGGCGTCAAACCACAAGTTGCGCTCGTCCCGGTTCTGGTCGACGCCATCTAGGGCTGGGAAAATAGCTCGCAGCTCGGCTCGGACTCGAACAAATTTGGCTCGGCTCGGGCTCGGCTCGAGCCAAGCCTAGTTTTGGGGCTCGTTAAAATAGCGAGCCAGATCGGACTCGGCTCGTTTCTGGCCTGGCCTGGCTCGGCTTGGCTTGGCTCGTTTACACATTTTCAACGCAAAACTCCTGTGGCTCGTGGGTCGGATCGGGCTCGGACAAATTTGGCTCGGACCTCTAAACGGCTCGAGCCAAGCCTACTTTCGAGGCTCGTTAAAATAGCGAGCCGGCTCGGGCTCGGCTCGTTTCCGCCCCTAGGTAGGAGTAGCGACGGCGCCAAAAATAGAAAAGCGGTGAGATGAGTAGAGAATGAATTGAAATATGATGAGGCTGTAAAAACCAAAATAGTGTGTTAAAAGTACCTTTTAAATGATACTTTTGGAAGTCATGATCTTCATATGTTATGGAACGATTTTTTTAAAATATATTAATAAATGCCCTTCGTATAACTTCGTATAATGTATGCTATACGAAGTTATTACGTTGACTAGGCTCCGCGGTCGTGCCATTTTCTAGGTACTCCCAGACTCCCAGTTTTTACTCCCCGTGAGCACTAGGATGTGCAGGGCGAGCGATGGGAGGAGAAGGGGTAACGTTCGAAAAAAGCAATACGACAAAATTTACCGGATCTGTTAGATTTTTACCTAGCCTAATATTAGAAAACCCATAATTTCTTTAATAGGTGTTTGGTTCGTGACACAACTGTTGTTTGCCACATTTTCTTAACCATACGCCCCACTTATCATAAGCTTAGTTTTTTGACTAACTTTATCACAAGTGTGGCAGTGAATTTTGACATCACACATTGTTTGGCTTAGCACATTTTTCCAAGATTAGATTTGACAATGCTACATAGCAACCAAACAGGCCCATAGAAGGTGCTGCATGGGCTCACGGGTAGGGCTGGAACACGAGCTGAAAGCTCGCGAGCTGCTCGGGCTCGGCTCGGTTCCAGCTCGGCTCGGGCTCGGCTCATGTATAAAACGAGCACGAGCTGAAAAAATAGAAAAGTAAATAATAGGAAAGAGTTCCTATCCAATACGACAGATGTTAGAAAAGAAAAGGAGGGAAAAAAGAAGCCACCACGTGAGTCCACATCATCCAGATTATTTCGGCCATTCGATCAATGGTGGGACCAGATTATAACGATATAGATTAAAAAGAAGGATTCGTATCCAATACAATAAATAATAGGAAAGAGTTCCTATCCAATACGGTAGATGTTAGAAAAAGTCCGTAAATATAAAAAATAAAGGATCCATATCCAATATGATAAATAATAGAAAAGAGTTCGTATCCAATATGATACATAATAAAAAGAGTTCGTAAATATAAAAAATAAAAATTTGGAATAAAAAATAATAGAAAAGTAGAGTTCATACTCAATACGATAGGTAATAAGAAAGAGTTAAGAAATCTAGCCGCGCAATTGCGCGGGTCATCATGCTAGTTTGTATTATGGCAGAATGGTAGAACAAATCAGCAAAAGCGAGCTATGGTTGAGATGAGGTGGTTAATTTATTTTGGTTCCAGTGCTCTAAACTCTGTGAAATAGTATTCTTGTATGCTAGTAGGCTGTGTTTCTTTCGGCAGTTAGATTATAATCTGAAAAGGTTGTGGTGTTTTATAGAAGATTTAAATGGCCAAAAAAGTTATGAAAAAAATATTTTTGAGATCTTTGAGATAAATTGTGCAAAGTTTTGAAAAAATAACTATAAAATATTTCAAAATATAACCGGTACAAAAATAACAAATTTTAAGCTGCAGCTTATAATCTGATTATAAGCTGAAAGAAACAGAGCCTTTATATATGTAAAACCTGTGCGTTCCTCTTGTGAGCTGGGATCATCTTTTTGTCAAGACAACTTGCTGGCTGCTTTGGATGTTGAATTTTGAATAGTACATAGCCATCTACCTATGCAAGTCATATATTAGGCTGCTATAATATTAAAAAGTGAGATGGTGCCACTGATCCCGTTGAAGTTTACTAATATGGATGAGACAAACAAAATTTTGCTATTTTGCTTACCGGCCTGATGAACTACAGCAGGGGGCTTTTTTGCTTTTTTAATTAGCGGATGCTTAATAAGTGTTGCATAGAACTGTGGACTCCGTGGTTACGGATAGCACTGCTCACTGCTAGCTACCGGTGAATCTGAGCATCCATAGCTAGCGGGGACCACTCCACCAAACATTAATCGGGACGGACTCATGCTGGATACAAAAAAGGAACCAAATAAAGCACCTGACATTGATCCATCCCTCGTTGCCAGGTCTCATCCTAAAATTCATCCCGGACGATGATGGATGGCAATACCAAACACACCCTAAGCTACCGGAAACGGTTAATCCGTTGCGACGATAATCTGTTGCCTTGCGGCCCCCAAAATAGTTGGCTTCCCACGTGACCAATTATCCATTCACTGACGGGCAGTCTCGACTCGTGAGTCAGATTCCACTGGCAATTTGCGCATTGTTTAGCGACTGACAATCTGACATCAGCAGCAAGCGGCGTAGCAATGGAGCTCCGCGAGCTCGGCGACACCGGCCTCCTCGTCAGCCCCGTCGGCTTCGGCGCCTCCCCTCTCGGTCACGTCTTCGGCGACGTTCCCCGCGACGTCGCGCGCGCCGCCGTCCGCCACGCCCTCGACCTCGGTGTCAACTTCTTCGACACATCCCCGTAACCACCACATCCCCCTCTCTCTCACTCTCCCCCCGCCGCCGGGGAGGCGAGATCTGAGACGGCGCCCTCCTCGCAGGTACTACGGTGGCACGGTCTCGGAGTCTGTGCTCGGCGACTGCCTCCGTCACGCGGGCGTCCCGCGCGACCGCGTCGTCGTCGCCACCAAGTGCGGCCGCTACAAGGAAGGCTTCGACTTCACCGCCGCCCGCGTCACGCGCAGCATCGACGAGAGCCTTGCGCGCCTCGGCCTTGGCTACGTCGACATCCTGCACTGCCATGACATCGAGTTCACCTGCCTCGATCAGGTCCGTGCCCCGACTCCTGAGCCTGCCAGCTGCTCGACGAATTGAATCCCCCCACTTAGGCTATGCATCTTCATCCGACATTCTGAATGTCGTTGCTGATGCTTGCAGATTGTGAACGAGACGATTCCAGCGCTCCAGAAGATCAAGGAGAGCGGGAAGGCACGGTTCATCGGGATTACCGGGCTGCCGTTGAGCATCTACACCTATGTGCTCGACCGGGTGCCGCCTGGCTCTGTTGATGTGATTTTGTCCTACTGCCACTACGGGATCAATGATACTGCGCTGGTGGATTTGCTCCCTTACTTGAAGAGAAAAGGTGTTGGGGTGATCACCGCTTCACCGCTTGCAATGGGGCTTCTCACGGAAAATGGGCCGCCAGAGTGGCACCCTGCACCAGAAGAACTGAAGGTATTTCTGTTATATGATTTCTATTTGTTTCGTACCTGATGATGATTGCTGGACAACCTATCTTCGTATCCTCCCAAATCACGATCCCTCAGGAAGAATAACTAGGCATAGGATACTGGCCGAGTCGATTTTCTGTTTTCATGTAGTGAGAGCCACCAAACATACACCAGTATTGCCAACACATAGAAGAGGTAAACAATTATAGAGTAGTTTCTTTGACAGGAAGACAGCTTTTCAAATTTAGCGGAATGTTAATACAAAGTAGGAGGATACAAATCCAGTTACTGCTGTCAAAGAAGGGCGTGAAAATGGAAATCAAATACCGTAAAAAATGATTTTGGTTAAGAATTACTGTGAATAAACTGTTTAGACCAGTGTTTTCATGTTGATGTAATTAACTTCAAAGACATGTCTTGTGCCACTAGTAATATATGAATTTGATTTGCAAAAGGGTAGCATTAAATAGTCTTTTCATCATTTTCCAGTATGACCTGAATATTCATTCCTGCCTTATGTACTACTTTCTATACCGAGATGCTGATCCAAAGGTGATGTCCAATGGCTAAAGAGAGTAAAGTTATAGTTTGCATCAGTGACTTGACAATCAGCTTGATTCCTACTGCCAGTGTCAGAAAAGAACCGCTGATGTACTGTCCTATTGGCCATGTCCATGGACCAAAAGTTCATGAGATCTGTAAATCGCTGCAGGGTTGTGATATCTGATATGCAGTACGACACTTTTTCTTGCAAATTTATAGCAATTGTGTATCATGTACCACAAATCTTACCTGGGTGAGATGGTGAGTTTATTGAGTTGAGTACATGTGGTTTTATGGTGAATCTTGTAACTACTACCACTAGATGGCAGACAGAGAAAGCATAATCATATTTCAGACAAAGCATAGTCATGTGATATTACAGACTTTCCAGTCAATCTTAAACAAGAATAGAATCCATTTCTTTCGTATATGATAACTTGCCTAGGAAGCTGACCTAAAGGTCTCTTTCTCGGAACCAGCTCTTAGGTCTTCTTTGCTTATTGATTAGAGCGAGGCTTAGGGCGAAGGGAGACAATGACCTGCCTAAGTGTTAACTGCAATAGTAGTGTTGTGTAACTCTTTACAAATTTCCAAACCTATCTGTGTAATGCATGTTACATTAGCAATGTTGTGGTAAACAATGCATTTGCTTGACCACCACATTCGTTCACACTACTAAACAGTACAAAATAATTGTATTTAGATCGCCTCTGATCCATATCCAGTATCAGAACGTGACAAAATAATTGTCAATTCAAATCTTTTAAAGAAATCATTACTTATGCAACACTCAAGGATAAACTGTTAATTTACAAATTGAAAAATCTATTGGGTTAGACAAACCATTTTTCATCTCTTCTTGCTTTTTGCCTCTATATCAAAAGCAACATATTAGATGGCTGAATGTTTTTTTTATGGTGGCTTGTACTGATGTTTCAATTAGTCTTTTGGCAAATATCATAGAATTTGTTATCAGTTGGCATGCAGGGAAGCAGCAGATCACTGCAAAAAGAAGGGGGGAAACATTACAAAGCTAGCTGTGCAGTACAGCTTGATGAATAGTCAAATTTCTACGGTTCTTGTTGGAATGAACTCTCCAAAACAGGTATACACTTCATTCTTTGTTGAGTATCTTCCTTCTGTGCGCTGTTCGCTATACTCATATAGTACCTTCAGGCTTCAGCTCTATAATATCATCATTCTATCAACTTTTATATTTGGTTTGAAAATGAGTAGTTGCATGGCTATATAAGCATGAATGTTCGACGTCCAGTCCTTCAATTGCTTAAACCTGATGCATTCTCTCATAGTTAAATACAAGGGCAGTGAAATATTCACCATCCCAATGAATGATTATTCTCTCACTTATCATGGAGTATTAGCGCTGTAACATAAGCTTTTAGTATTCAATGAAGTGATTATTCATATAAACGTATTATGTTTCGCTTGTTCCAGGTAGAGGAGAATGTGGCTGCTGCGATGGAATTGTCGACAATAGGCATAGATGAAGAACTTTTGCATGAAGTTGAAGCAATTTTAGAGCCTGTAAAGAACTTGACCTGGCCCAGTGGTATTCAGAAAGTCTGATGCCCGTCATCAGCTTGGGCAGGATGAAATCCACTGGCATCAACGCTATTATAAGACTCAATTGTGTGCGTCTGTAGCTTGCCTGGTGATTGAAATATTATCCAAGGCTAGCAATGGAAAGCAGTTGTTGGGACCTTTTTTTTTTAGAAAGAAAATTACGACCTCATCCTTGAAGGGTGTGCAAACGAAAATTACAACCTCGTGCTCAAAGGGTCTTTGTGCTAAGATTTAAGAACATCTGAGTACCACCCGCAACACCGACACACTGTCATGTCTCTGTTAGCCATTAGTGGCGCTCTCATGTCTTTTTCGATATCGTCCATAACATGATGCAGAGTTGGAAGATCAAAATTAAAACATAGTTATGGTTGCTTTAAGGTCCAACTCAAGAAAGAGCAGCGGACTGGGACTTGGGAGTTTATTGGGATGCTATATATTGTAATTTGTACATGTCTAGAAGCATTGGCCACACGAATAATTGAGGGAGGGATGCTCATTGAATAAAGGAAAAAAAAATGTCAATTTGACCTCTAAACTGTTATCTAAGCACAAATTTGATCCATATAGTATAAAAACTTAGTGAGATCGGTCATTGTGGTTTTGAAGCGGTACCATTTTGTTGTTTATTGCGGGTGGTTTTTGCTGACGTGGATGTCATCTAATATGATTTTGTGCATGTGGTGCCCCATCATTGTCACGCCAATGCTGATGTAGACTAATGTAAATCAATATTTAACTAATAAAATATAAAACTAAAATCTTTTAATATATTTTGTAATTTAGTTAATATTTTTAAAATTTTAATTTTCTAGATATTAAACTGATATTATTTAATTAATATGACGTGGGTCTAAGGGGATTATAACTAAATTTAAATTTTTTAATATATATTAGTTAAATATTAATATTAATATACATTGGTGCACATCAGCAATGGCGTGGTCTTGATGTGCTGCCGCATGTGTAAAATTAGACTAGATGGCATCCATATCAGTAAAAACCACCTACAAGGCCACAACGGCGGTTTTGACTGACCAAAAGATCAAAATGGCACCTTTTCAAAACCATAGAAACCAATCTCATCTGATTTTGTATTTTAGGGATTAAATTGGTGCTCGGACAATAAAGTACAGAACCAAATTAGCATTTTTCTAGAATAAATCATAATCAAAGAAAATAAATTGGCACAGTAATTTCTGATATAAAAAATACATTACTGAGTTCTATCCCATGCAAGCTGTGTGTTTTTTCTATTTAATTTGACTTTTTGTCCGGAGGGTCACTTTGCAAGTTGTATGCTGTTTCATTATTGATGCTGCAGGCACCAGAGATGGTAGGATGTTCGTGCCTGATGAAATTTACGCATCAGAAGCTCACCAAATGAAGTTGTCGCTACTAAGTTGTACTTGCGTATAAGCGTGTTTTGCATGTCTTCTAAGGAAAAAAGTCTACTACACCTTCTCAGATATGATAAGTGAGACACTCGATCTCTGGTCTAGAAAACCAGGTATCTATCTATGTGGTTTTGAAGACAGTTTTGTTATGGTAGCTGCCCATGCGGAATAGCATTGCTATGTGGACCGAACACAGGCCATTTTTCTTTTCTAAAAAAATACTTTATGCATGCGTCCCACTTGACAGTTTTATGCTTTCTTCTTCCCCGTTCTCACCCCTGCCCTCTCTTCCCTGCCTCTCTCTCCCGACCTGCTTTCCACCCCACGTGGCCCAACTGGTGGCATGGCTAGGGTTTCTCCTTGCCGCCGCCACCATGGTGCCGGATATGGGGGTGATCTAGTGGCGGCGTGAAGGACGGTGCTATCTACTTGGGTTCGACGTGTGACAAAGAGTGGAGGTGCTACGGTGCAGTGGGGTGCGGTGCTTCCGCGCCAATGGCAGGGCTACGAAGTTGCAACGTTGGTGACACTTCTACTTGAAGAGTTGGGGGGAGGGGGGCTTTGTGCTGTGATGGTGCATCGGCGATGATGTTGTCATCGCCGCTAGCGCGTTGCAGTGACACGTGGGCGGCGACACAGCTAGTTTGTGCCGTCAGCGGGGTCATGCGGGGTAGCGGTGACTATGCCTACATGTTAGTGGCAACGGCGTGGCTTGCTTGGTGATTGCATGATGGTGGGAAGGTTGGCAGAGCGGTGCTATATATGCGGTGCGTGGCAGCGTATTCTATGGTGCCGGTCTAGCCAGTTAGGTCCAGCCATGCTAGTCGGCCAACCGTTCGGGTTTATATGCAAAAATCCGCAATTCTATGCTAGATCAAATTTGTTAGATGCTATATGCAATTCGCAAATTCGGACGCGATGTGGTGCCTTCGATCTTGCGGGAGCGAAGGATGGATTCAATTAATAGCTGTCGCGTAGGACAGATGAATTGGTCCTAACTAGACCTAAGGCATGATGACCATTCGATGCAGTTGGTTCATCAAGCGTGGTTATACGGTCGTCATAATTCAATCTTCTAAGCGGCCTTCGAAAGCGGCGGTGGTTGCCTAGCAAATTTCAGCTATAAATGGCGTACCAAGTAGGTTATATATCGCTGTCAACGTTTAAGACGTGCAAGGGACCGAGTCCGAGGAGCATTTAAATGAGCCTTGTCGTCCTAGGCTAGGCGTATGCTGAAAACGCATTGATACCCGGCATACGCTCGTGAGCTTCGTCCGTCGTCCACGACCCGTGGCCGGCGACGCCACTGCGGTGAGCGCGCGCCATGGAAGAGCTGCCCTCCGAAGCCGAAGCCGGCGCCGGCGACCAACAAGAAAGCCACTCGAGAGCCAACCAAATGGTCCAGAGCTCCACCATCCATTTCACCAGCTTGGCCGCTTCGCTGCCGATCAGCCCGCGAGGCGGAGGCCTCGGCACCTACCCGCTCTACCGCCACGCCGAAGGCTGGCACGCCGGCATGCGGCACCTGGTCGGCGCCATGGTCGCCGACGAGTGCTTCGCCGCCCGGCCCTCCGACGTCATCGTCGCCACGCAGCCCAAGTCCGGCACGACGTGGATCAAGGCGCTGCTCTACGCGACGGCTCACCGGAGCGAGCACCCCGTGGAATCCCCGGCTCACCCGTTCCACTCCATGAGCCCTCACGAGTGCATCAAGTACTTCGAGATGCAGCTCTATGGCGGGGAGGAGGCCCCGGACCTCGACGTGCTCCCGGACCCAAGGCTGTTCGCCACGCACATCCCCTACGCGTCGCTGCCGAGGACGGCGGCGGCGGCCGGCTGCAAGATCGTGTACGTGTGCCGGGAGCCCAAGGACACCCTCGTCTCGATGTGGCACTTCGTCAACAGAAACAGGGCGCGATTGGGGCACGAGCCGTTCTCGCCGGAGGCGGCCGCCGAGCTGTTCTGCGCCGGCGCGACGCCGTTCGGGCCGTACTGGGGCCACGTCCTCGGGTACTGGCGCGCGCATCTGGCGCGCCCCGGCGAGGTGCTCTTCCTCAGGTACGAGGAGATGGCGAGGGACACGGCGGCGACCGTCCGGCGGCTGGCGGCGTTCTTGGGGCGGCCGTTCAGCGCGGAGGAGGAGGGGCGCGGCGCGGTGGACGCCGTCGTGAGGCTGTGCCAGTTCGAGCACATGAGCGGGCTGGAGACGACCAGGACCGGCACCACGAGGCTCGTCAATGGCGCCGCGTTTCCCAACAGCCACTTTTTCCGGCGAGGCGTGGTGGGGGACTGGGCGAACCACCTCTCGCCGGAGTTGGCGCGGCGCGTCGACGCCGTCGCCGAGGCCGAGTTCAGGGGCTCCGGTCTCCGTTTCTAGTTAAGGGCTCGCGGACACAAATTTTGCCATGGACGTACGTGCATTTGCAAGCCGGCCTTCTCAACCTCCATGGATCAAGTGAAGTTGTAATCTTTACCTATGCAATTATTTGCGTCCTTTCGTGCTGGAATCTTCATAATTATAGGTGGGGATTCAATAATATGATTGCTCCTTCGTAAGTTTTTTATGTATAATATCGATCACTTCTTTATAAAGGAGAAATTCATTGTGTGAATGTTCTATTTGTAAGCCGTATGTATCGAAAGGTCTGGATCGTAGATCAGACATCTCTATAGGACACATAAGAGAACCAACGAAAGCATATACTCCATGAATGTAAGAAAATCAAATAAGACTTTTCTAAAAATGAGTCGAGGGATAATTTGCAAAAAAAAAAAAATATCTAAAAAATTTATTCTTCACCAATGTTAATGTTTCAGTTGGCAGCTATTTGCTACATATTGGATATTCAATCCTTTGCGCTTACATGTTCTGTATTTTGGATCGCTGCAGCAAAACAGCAGAAATAAAATCTGTTCTCTTTTTTTCATGCCACTTAAAATAGTAAGTTTTCACTCCTATTCGTGCAATCACTAATCCATCGCATCACACTCATTAACCCACGTATGACGATACAGGCCATTACGTTACGTTTGGTGGTTATTCATTTCCATGTCATTGTTGTTAATTAACGGCGTTGGTAAATGCTCATAACGTCTAAACTACCCCTCTATTCTAGTGAGGGGCTTGCAGTTCCGTGGGGCTTGTTTGATTGTTCGAGAACTAATTAACTCATGGTGAAGTTTAACAACACTAGCGATTTTTTTGTTCTCTATCAAGCACCCATACAAAATCCATCTCCTCGAACCCTCTCTCGTTGCTTCTCAATCCATAAAACCAAAACCAGTCATGTGCAACTTCTCCCCTCTCTACGCCCTACAGCTCCATCCTCGTCTCCCATCACCACCCATTCCACTACCACCTTCTTAAACCATGCCTGAATTCTGATCCCAATTGCTACACTAACATCTTTCTTAATTTCTTCTTAGAGCCCACCGTTGGTGCCCTTCCTGACTCCTTGGAGCCTATTGCAATGCTTGCACCAATGTTTTCCCCCGCAAATTGGAGCCTACCACTGGGTTGTTGTCTTCCATATTGAAGGGAACTAATTAGAGAGTGATATGCAGAACAAGTGTTTGAGAACGACATGGAGGCGGAGGTGCTAATGAAGTCGTGAACCAAGTACCAATAAGCGTGAGAGGCACACTTGCTTGTCATCCTTCCTAGTGACCCCAAGTCATAGTATCGTTCTTCTTTGCCTCGCCTTCATGTTTTTCCCTATGGGTTGGAGTCACCATTACTGCTGGGCAAAGAACGTCGGTGTTGGCGTTATTCCCCCTCCCCTCGAATCCAACCTCCATGTTGAAGCTAACTTCCTCATCAACCTCCTCCAACATGTCTCAGAAGCACTACATACACTTCATGGTTTCTTTGACCGCGATGGTGTAGCGGGAAGAAAAAAAGAAATGTGGCAAGCAAGAAGGATAAAATCCTCCCAACATTTAAAGGTGTGGGTTTCTTCCTAGTGGAAATCTCGTAGATTGAGATGGGATAATTTTGTCACACAACATCCAAATGGACCTTCTAATTGACCTAGAGAAACTTCTCACAGGATAGCCAGCTATGGGCATTGACCGGGTTCCCAGCCTTTTGGAAATGGGCACCCAAACAAGCCCCGAGAAGAGAAGTAATGGAGAGGTAGATGGCTAATAAGTGGGACCCTCGATTCCTGCAAAAATGTGGGACCCTCGATCTAGTTCATAGAGCTACAGAGAGAGAAGAAACAAGGAAAGAAGAGGGTGGCGTTGTCGGAGGACAAGCAAAGTGGGTGCTTGCGAAAGTGTTGGACACAAAAAAACTTTATTAATTAAGCATGTTAATTAATCCGGTAATTAATTGATTAAATAATTTTGCGAATAATTAATTAGAGGATAAGTGTTCGTAACAAACTCAATTTTATCGTTTTATATGTATCTATCTATATCTCTCTCCTCCCCTAAGGCTGTCTCCAACAGGCTCCCCTAAAACACCATCTACCCTAAAATAGGGAATGGATTCTTCCCCTATGTGCTCCAACAGCATTCCCTATTCCGTTCCCTAAAATAGAGTTTTTCTCTTCATCCCCTTATATGTAGGGGTTCTCTCTCCTCCCCTATACAATTCTCCATATATGGAACGCTGTTGGAGATGGAAGAAATATAGGGTGAGATTTTTTTAAAGGAAACCTGTATATGAGCCTATAGGAGATTAAATTTAGGGATTCCTATTGGAGACAGCCAAAGCATCAGGTACCAGCTCCTGTAAAAGGGTTCCGCGATTAGCAATCTGCAATCGGTGAAGAGCATACAGGGAGCAAGGAAGAAAAGAAAAGCCATATGCTACACGCACATGAAAAGGAAGGAAAAAGGTAAAGAGATGTGACCGGCAGCGGTGGCAACGCATGTGCGATTCGGATGTGAGAGGAGGTCGTCAGAGCTCGTCGATCCGGAGGAGATCGTCGTAGCTACGCACAGAGGAGTCCGACAGGGCTGGGCCTTAGCTTGAGAAAGCGACGGGCGAGCTCAGCGGTGGGCAAGCGGCGGGGAGGAGCCACCGCTAGTGCTGGGACATGGGCCGTGCCGGGCCGGCACGGCACGGGCCCGTTGTGCCTCGGGCCGGCATAAATTGGGCCAGCATGGCCCGGTCAGCACTTCGGGCTGTGCCAGGCTAGCACGGACTGCAAAAAGTCAGGCACGGCACGGCACGGCACGGCCCAAAAGCCCGACAGGCCGCGATTTGATTTTTTATAAATTTTTACATTGCTCAAATAAAAAAGTTGTCTATACTAAAAAGATGTGTCTCCAAATTATCTACAACTTTGCGCTTCGAAATTGCTGTGTGCGTTTGCTAGCTAGCAAGGCCGATAAATGCTGCAACGACTAAGTCATGGCCTCGTTTCTTGTTCAGCATGCATGCATGCATGCACTGCTTGGGAAGTTGGAGCAGCATTATGGCGATGCTTTATGGTGGTGTTGCGGTAGAATCATCCAACAAAGCATGTAATTAACACTAACGGTCAATTATTAGCCACTTCGGGCTTCTCTCGGGCCTTGCCGGCCCAAGCACGGCCCATGCCGTCGGGCCGGGCCAGGCGGCACGGCGTGCCTCAATTTGGGGCACGGCACGGCACGGCCAACGGGCCGGGCTGGCATGGCCCATCTCAAAATCGGGCCGTGCCGGGCTTCGGCACGGTTTTCCCGGGCCGTGCTCGGGCTGGCACGTTTGGCCCGGCCCATTTTCCCAGCACTAGCCACCGCTACCGGAGCTAGGGAGATGAGGGTAGGAGGTGAGTGGAAGGGGAGTATGACATGTGGGTCTATCCGCTAGAACGTATTTTAGAATATATTTTAACCTAGTATAAGCCGAAAATTTTACATAATGAGATGCTTGAAATGGATTGCTTCGGATAATGGCATCAATAATATTTTACACATTTCATTGCATTCCTGATATTTCGCTATTTTATAATGGCATGTACATAAAAAAAAACCTTGTTAATATTCAGCGGTTTGGGGTTTTTCTTTGGTGATGCCAAACATAGGAGTTAGTTCCTTTTATTTGTTCACCCAATTACTCTTTGATTCCTTTCTTACAAAACAAAGAGCAGCGAAATTTGCACCATCCCAATGAATGATTATTCTCTCACTTATCATCGAGTATTACCCCTGTAACATAAGCTTTTAGTATTCAATGGAGTGATTGTTCATATAACGTATTATATTTCGCTTGTTCCAGGTAGAGGAGAATGTGGCTGCTGCAATGGAATTGTCGACAATAGGCATAGATGAAGAACTTTTGCATGAAGTTGAAGCAATTTTAGAGCCGGTAAAGAACTTGACCTGGCCCAGTGGTATTCAGAAAGTCTGATGCCCGTCATCAGCTTGGGCACATCAACGCTATTATAAGACTCAATTGTGTGCGTCCGTAGCTTGTCTGGTGATTGAAATATTACTATCCAAGGCAAGCAATGGAAAGCAATTGGTGTGACTTTTTTTTTTGAGAAATAACACGTATATTCATTACAAGATTGGAGTCCCTTTTACAACAAGACCCTTACACAGAAAGAAAATTACGACCTCATCCTTGAAGGATCTTTACCCATGCAGAAAGAAAATTACAACCTCATTTTCGAAAGGTCTTTGTGCTAAGATTTGAGAACATCGAGTACTACCCGCAACACTGAGACGCTGTCATGTCTCTGTTAGCCATTAGTGACGCTCTCATGTCTTCTTCGATATCGTTTAGAGTTGGAAGATCAAAATCAAAACATAGTTATAGCAGCTTTGAGGTCCGACTCGAGAAAGAGCAGCGGACTGGGACTTGTGAGTTTATTGGGATACTATATATTGTAATTCGTACATGTCTAGATGCATTGGCAACACGAATAATTGAGGGAGGGATGCTCGATAAATAAAGGAAAAGGTGTCAATTTGATCTCCAAACTATTATCTAAGCACAAATTTGGTCCATAAAGTATAAAACCGAGTGAGATCGGTTCTTGTGGTTTTGAAGCAGTACCAATTTGTTGTTTATTGCAGGTGGTTTTTGCTGACGTGGTTGTCATCTACTATGATTTTGTGCATGTGGCGCCTCGTCATTGTCACACCAATGCTGATGTAGACTAATGTAAATCAATATTTAACTAATAAAATATAAAACTAAAATCTTTTAATATATTTTGTAATTTAGTTAATATTTTTAAAATTTTAATTTTCTAGATATTAAACTGATATTATTTAATTAATATGACGTGGGTCTAAGGGGATTATAACTAAATATTAATTTTTTAATATATATTAGTTAAATATTAATATTAATTTACATTGATGCACATCAGCAATGACGTGGTCTTGATGTGGTGCCGCATGTGTAAAATTAGACTAGATGGCATTAGTAAAAACCACCCACAAGGCCACAACGGCGGTTTTGACCGACCAAAAGATCAAATGGCACCTTTTCAAAACCATAGAAACCAATTTCATCTGATTTGTATTTTAGGGATTAAATTGGTGCTAAGACAAAAAGTACAGGACCAAATTACCATTTTTTCTAGAATAAATCATAATCGAAGGAAAAAAAATTTGGCACCAATAATTTCTGATAAAAAAAATACATTGCTGAGTTCTGTCCCATGCTTTTGTAAGTTGTATGCTGTTTCATTATCGATGCAGCAGGCACCTGAGATGCTAAGATGTTCGTGCCTGATGAAATTTACGGATCAGAAGCTCACCAAATGATTGTTGCTGCTAAGTTGTAGGAGTACTTGCGTATGAGCGTGTTTTGCATGTCTTCCAAGGAAAAAAAACGCGATGGCTATTTTGCAGACGCCTACGCACCACGAATCGCGAACGCCTGCAAGAACACCGTTTGATTATGTTTTATTGGCGGGAGATTATGCTCAGTGGGCGGGCTGCTTTGATAGTTGTTCCTTGGGGAGTGTGATTACAATCACAAGTCCACGGCAGTTTTGCAATCTCCTACACACTGCAGTCTCGCACTGAGAGCATCCCCAGCAGGGCCTCTAAATTTTCCTCTATCGCTACAGTAACTGCTACAGTGCAAATTCCCTCTCACATACATCAGATTCCCTCCTGCTGCATTTGAAATTTTTTGAAATAGAGGCCTGTTTAGGGGGCCTCATGGGGATGCTCTGACGCACTCCCCCCTGCACAAAACAGTCTCTCACACCTCACTCTTCTCTCTCTTATTTTTTAGGTCTGCTACTCTAATCTGATCTTCTCTCCTCTCATGCTCTCAGGATCTTATTTTGGTTTTGATTCTTTTCTCTTTTTCCCTTTGATTTGCTTCTCTATGATGTGTTAGAGCGTTTGAGATTGCATGGTTTTGATTTTTTTTTTTCCCTTTTGTCATTAGATCTGGATTTTACTAGCTCTTACAAAAGGGTGATTTGTGCTGATGGTTTAGTGCCGCTATGAGGATATCTAGGTTTCTTGTACTCAGATTCATGCTGATGTAAATGGCTATTCATAGCTTTTTTTATCCTGGCGACATCTTGTGTAATACAGAGTAATAAAAGCATCAGACAGAGGGAGCTCTAACCCATTTGGTATGGTGTTGCACCGGATTTGAAATCTAAAAACCATATCATTTTGTCTTTGTGGTGGCCTCTATTTTCCCCCTCTTATGTTCGTGATGTGGGAGGAGCAAGAGGATACAAGGGAAGGGGATCAGATCTATATTGCTACGAAGAAGGGAGGTTATCCACGGATATTAGCTCCTTCACTGCCATGGTGTTTCGATATGTCAATGATTGTTGCTTTTATGATATGTATTTTGTAGTTTCTCATTGGTTCCTTCATCTGTATTTTATATTTGTAAAATCCCTCTTCTTTTCATGTGTGCAGCATGTCATCGACTACTTGTTCCAGTTTGTCTGGTAAGTTTTTCTAGTTTTGTGAAATGTGGAAAAATGGTTTTCATAGTGAAACTTTGCTCTTTTTACTGATAAATTCAAATTTGAAGAGGAGAATGTGTGGACACAGGATATCGACATCTTTGAACATGTGGTGATGCCCAAGCAAGAGATGCATTTTTTTTCCACTTAGTCAACATGAAAATTCCACATTTCTAGTTTTGGAATTTCTGTTCTTCCTTACTGGAATTTTTTGTTTTTCGCTTGTTAGTTCTATTTTTTTTTTTGTGTGCACTCGATTAATTTGGTTTTTGTATTTTTTTTATTAATATCATGAGCATATTTTTATGAATATGATTGTCCCGAGCAACTAAATTTCTTTTGTTTTTTTGTTTATTATAGATTTCTTTTGTTTATTGTTTATTATAGATTTATTTTTTTGTTTATTATAGATTTATTTTTTGTTTATTATAGATTTATTTTTGTAATTGTTTGTTTATTAAGGGGGAGGTACATGTGGGAGGGACTCAGGGACCAACTAGGGGAAACCCGTGACTGCATGTGTATCTGCAAGCAACTTTTTTTTTTTTGACCCGCATGCATGCACGGCTGTGCGCCTCTGTAGGCAATTTTTTGCCCGCAATGGCTCGCTGTGCCGTGCATGCAAGGCTGCGCATGACGCCTTTTTTTTAGCATAATCTTGTCTATTCTTATAGCAAAGAAAAAAGTCTATATTACACCCTGAACTATGCCCATTCGTCTATATACGTCCCTGAACTACGAAATCAGATATCCTACCCCGTGAAACTGAGAAAAAATGTGTGAATAACCGCCGCGACGGTTTTGAGGGTGGTTTTGCCTACGTGGCGGGGTGAGGTGGAAGACTAATCACAAATAAAAAAAATAAAAAGGAGGGGCTCGTTGTAAGTCTCTCATCTCACTCTTCCTCTCCCATCTCTCCTCTCTCTACGGTGGCACTGGGCCGCAGGTCGCACGAGGCGGCAGCTTGTCGCCTGTGCCGTCCACCGCATCGTCGCCCGCAGGCGTCGCACTGGCCGTCGCCTCGCCGTCCGCCGCCCATGCCAACGGGCTTCTCGCCATCCGCCGCCTCACCGCACGCGGGCTACGCCTCGCCGTCCACTCGCCGTCCGCCCATGGGCCCACGCCGTCCGCACAAGGGAGGAGGTGGTAGTCGCGGGGAAGAGGTGGAGGCGAGGCGACGGTGGGAGGTGGCGGCGGCAGTAGGCGCGGGGAGGAGGTGGCGGCGATGGACGGCAGAGAGAGGCCGGAGAGAGAGAGGGATAGAGAGAGAGAACAGGGAGAGGGAGAGAAGAAAAGGATAGATGAGGGAGGGAGAGGATGATAGATGGATCCCACTTTGTTTTTTATTTTTAATATATTTTTTAGTAGACTGCCACCTCACCCCGCCACGTAGGCAAAACCTGTTGGAATTTGGCCCATTTTACAAAGGGGCTATCAAGAAATATGATTTCTATTGCGTCTAAGGACATGGGAATGAGGCCTATTTAAGTTATATCGATCGTAGCTGTAACCCATTCTAATGATCGGAGATCCCGTGATTTAGATAATAGGAAGAACAAGTTGACGGTGTAACAAGAGAGTACAAATAAAGTACCCATGTCCAAAGTACTCTCAACTGTATGGAAGGTTGGTTCTATACCTTAATGTATTCTAGTGTCCTAATAAGAGGAAAAGGTATTAGCCTACAGGATACCTATAATGAATACACCTACTTGAGCCTAACTGTGTGGTCGCAGTTCACAAGAAGAGGGCATTCTCTAGAAGCTCATGAGCAGATCAGGGAGCATGACCATTTAACGCTCCATTTAGATGAGGTTCTGTGGTAGCCTAGTACCAGTTAAGGTTTCGAGTGAAATCTAACCACACAAGACTGTGAATTCAAGGCTTAGTTCATTCATCAGTTGTGGAAGGAGTGATCTCGTTATTCTAGGTGCAAGTTCAACCCGTACGGGACTTACACTAAAACACTGGTATATTAAACGATGATTCAGCACAGCATTTTGAGTCGTTCTATGCTGTGGCATTTGGTGGGGGATTGTTGGAATTTGGCCCATTTGGCCCATCCTGAAAATGCCAAGCATATAAAAGGAATAGTACCATATTGCTAGTTGGAAGGGAAAAATACCAACTTATAAGGGAGAGCTACCCAACCCCTTTGTCATGAGGCACATGGGGGATTGGGAGCTATTTGCTAGAGTCACACGCACGCGCGCGCGATTACGCGATTTACCACGTGACTTGCGACTTGCGACTCGCCGCGCCGTGGATTTAATCCTGGCACGTTAATCTCCTTTTTATTTCTGGTTTTATCGGTAGCAACGTAACTTCCCGCGCCCGATTTTTGTGGATCGAAGGAACGGCTCGCAACGTGCGCGCGCGGCGTGCAATGTGCGTCTGCTCCGCATGGGGAGACGGTTGAGACTCGAGGATAAATCCCCTGGAGACGTCCAGGAGACTTCTTACTTGTTCTCTCGCGTTTTTACTCTCTGCTGTGTTGAGTCCTCGCGCGATCTAGTTCCTCGTCAACCTTCCTCTCGCCGTGACCAGGAGGAGGGAGAGCGGGATCTCCGTTCCGATTGCTGCCGTGAGACCTGCACGGGAGGGCGGCAATTAGGTTTATGGGCAGCGCTTTCGCGCGACCGCTCGTGCCGACGAACCTCGACGTCGTCTACTTCCTCTACGGCCGGTCGTCTCCTCTTCGCGTTCTCATCTTCGCCGATCCCTACGTAAGTATCCTCCTCTGACTTCAGTAGCCGAGAGTGCGCGGCTAGGGTTTACTTGTTATCCAGAATGGATTGCTTGTTGATTGCCTGCTTGGTTGTTCATCTGTTTTGTCGTATAATTAATTTCGGAATTGATATAATGCCTATTGTCGACGGTTGGGATATTGACCCAAGTCAACCAAGGTTCTTTATGAGGGAGATAGGAGACACGCCGAACAAGACGAACAACAACGAACAGGGAGACATGGGTTTTTATCCTGGTTCAGGTCTCTCAGGAGAGATAATAGCCATACGTCCAGCCTTTCTTTATATCAAAGAGTATTACAAGATGGAACTCGGCGAGATTAGCAGGTCTCAGCGAGCAGTATATGAAAATGCGAAATCTCTTGGCCAGGGGGTCCTCTAAACGCAGTAGGGGCCCTGTTTATATAGTGTAAACAAACCGACCTACCGAAGAATATCGGGCCGGGCTAACTACGAACACGTAACAAACTCGTACCATGCCAAATACATCCTACGGTAGATAAGGTATACTCCTAGTCTTGGGGATCACGACTCCTATTCCAATCCGGGAAACCAACGTCCGGGTCTTCACGTAGCCGTGCAGAACTCTATTCGAGTAGGACTCAAAAACTAATCCTAGGCCATTACGCACCGTGCCAGCCAGGAAGCTGTTCGGCAGGATGCATATGGGCCTGATAGAACCTTCTAGGGAGCTGGGCCCTAGTAGGTTGTTCGAATGGGCCGTCAGGGAGTGGGCCATGGCAATAGGCCGTAATTCTATCCCCGACAGCTATATTTCCAACAAAACCACCCTCTAAACCGTCGTAGGGGGTTATTCGCACATTTTCTCGGTTTCACAGGGTTAGTTTCGTAGTTCAGAGGGTATGTAGACGAAGGCGCATAGTTCAGGGTGTAATATAGATATTTCCTATATCAAATATACATAGTTGTCTTTTTTTTCCTTGTCAGAAAATATAAAAATTCCACGTTTTCAGTTCGTGGAAATTTTTATTCTTTCTTGGTGGAATGTTTTAGTTTTGAATTTTAATCTTAACTATTTTTGGCCCTTTATTTTAGTGTGTGCTTTTTAAAAAAATGGATCATATGCATGCCCTAGTGTTTGTAAAAAAACCCGGTTTATTATAGATTTATTTTTTTTGTTTATTGTAGATTTATTTTTTTTGTTTAGTATAGATTCATTTTTTTTCTATTAAAGGCTTATTCACCAGCTCACATACAGGTACCTAAGGGGTGTGCTAGCTGCTGCTGCATGCTTTTTTCAGCTTTTGCTTTGCTTTTTGCCTACACGGCCTTTGCAGCTTTGTTTTCTTTTCTTCTATCTCTGCTACTGATGGTGCTCCTTTTGCATGCCGCTGCATGCACGCTACACGAAGTACAGCAGTATACTGCTGCCGCTGTCTCTGTGTGCTGCACCTTAACATAGGCACAGACTAAAAACGCATGCAACTGGCAGCTTTGTGCAGGCGCCTGACGACCAGTCTAAAAAAAGTCTACTCCACCTTCTCAGCTACGTTAAATGAGACACTTGATCTCTGATCTAGAAAACCAGATATCTATACTTATGGCTTTGAAGACGATTTTGTTACGGCAGCTGCCCATACGAAGAAGCATTGCTACATGTAGAGTGGACACAAGCCATTTTTATTTTTGAAAAAATACTTTATCACGGGTCCTACTCGACAGTTTTAGCTCTCTTCTTCCCTGTTCTCACCCCTACCTCTCTCTCCCGACCTGCTTTCCACCCCCACGTCCACGTGGCCCTACCGGTGTCATGGCTAGGGTTTCTCCTTGCCGCCGCCACCATGGTGCGGGATATGGGGTGATCTAGTGGCGGCGTGAAAGACGGTGCAATCTACTTGGGTTCGACGTGACAAAGAGTGGAGGTGCTAGGTTCGACATGTGACAAAGAGTGGAGGTGCTACGAAGTTGCAACGATGGTGACACTTCTACTTGAAGAGTTGGGGGTAGGGGGAGGGCTTTGTGCTGTGATGGTGCGCCGACAACTATGTTGTCATCGCCGCTAGCGCGTTGCGGTGACATGTGGGCGGCGAGGGCCTGCCAATGGGGTCAAAACCCACCCCAAATCCCACCCCAACCCACACTTATGTGCAGGAATTCCAAACGCAAACCAACCCTATCCAAAATTTCTGAAACCCAACCCAACCCATTTAAATTTTTTTATCAAACAAAACCCATCCCACATCATTCCCATGGGTTCTACACCACTTCAACCCGTTCCCAACCCACACTTAGCCGGCACAAAATACAGTAAGCTGAAGAACAAAATAATATGAAGAATTGAATCCCGATCTGAAGAATAGAAGCTCAATTTGAAATCTCTATCTAAAGATGAAACAAGCTGCAAATAAGAGTAGAACTCCAATTGAAGAAATTTTACATTCGACACTTCTCAAATCTAAAGATAAACAAACTGTGCAGGTCAATGGTGTGCCCCGGCGAGCTATCGCGCGAGGATTGGGAGACAGGATTTTAAATATAAACCCACCCCAACCCAACCTGATAACCCTCTCAACCCGTTTTCCTCCGATCAGAGTCAACCCAAGCTGAAACCCAACCCATTTTCCCCGTTTTATCCCAACCCGTTACCAGGCTTAGCGGCGACACTGCTAGTTTGCGCCGTTACCGCGGTCATGCGGGGTAGCGACGACTACGCGGCCTACATGTTAGTGGCAATGGCGTGGCTTGCTTGGTGATTGCATGATGGTGGGAAGGTCGGCACAACAGTGCTATGCGGTGCGTGGCAGCGTATTATGTGGCGCCGATCTAGCCAGTTAGGCCCAGCCATGCGAGCTAGTCGGCCAATCGGTTGGGCTTATATGCAAAAATCCGTGATTCTATGCTAGATCCAATTTGTTAGATGATATATGCAATTTCTAGCGGATCCAATCTGCAAAATTTGCAAATTCGGACGCAATGTGGAGCCTTCGATCTTGGACGGATTCAATTAATGGCTGTCGCGTAAGACAGATCAACTGATCCTAACTAGACCTAAGGCATGATGACCATCCGATGCAGTTCGTTCATCAAGCGTGGTTGTACGGTCGTCATAATTAAATCTTCTTGTGTGTCTTGCGGCCTTCGAAAGCGTCCTGCTAGGTAAGGGACAGACCGGGCGGCGGTGGTTGCCTAGCAAATTTCAGCAATAAATGGCGTACCAAGTAGGTTATATATCGCTGTCAACGTTTTACACGTGCATGGGACCGAATCTCAAGAGGAGCATTTAATAAATGAGCCAAACGCATTGATACCCGGCATACGCTCGTGAGCTTCGTCCGTCGTCCACGACCAGTCGACGCCACTGCGGTGAGCGCGCGCCATGGAAGAGCTGCCCTCCGAAGCCGAAGCCGGCGACCAACAAGAAAGCCACGCGAGCGCCAACCAGAAGGTCCAGAGCGCCACCGTCCATTTCACCAGCTTGGCCGCTTCGCTGCCGATCACCCCGCGAGGCGGATTCCTCGGCATCTCCCCGCTCTACCGCCACGCCGATGGCTGGCACGGCTTCACGACTCCTAATCCAATCCGGGAAACCACGTCCGGGTCTTCACGTAGCCGTGCAGAACTCTTGTTCGAGTAGGACTCAAACATGACTCCTTGACCGTTACACACCATGCCAGTCAGGAAACTGTTCGGCAAAATATACATGGGCCAGATAAAACCTTCCAGGGAGCTGGACCCTGGCAGGCTGTTTAACTGGGCCGTCAGGGAGTGGGCCATAACAATGGGCCGTAATTTTATCCCCGACACATCCCCTACGCGTCGCTGCCGAGGTCGACGGCGGCGGCGGCCGGCTGCAAGATCGTGTACGTGTGCCGGGAGCCCAAGGACACCCTCGTCTCGATGTGGCACTTCGTCAACAGAAACAGGGCGCGATTGGGGCACGAGCCGTTCTCGCCGGAGGCGGCCGCCGAGCTGTTCTGCGCCGGCGCGACGCCGTTCGGGCCGTACTGGGGCCACGTCCTCGGGTACTGGGGCGCGCACCTGGCGCGCCCCGGCGAGGTGCTCTTCCTCAGGTACGAGGAGATGGCGAGGGACACGGCGGCGACCGTCCGGCGGCTGGCGGCGTTCCTGGGGCTGCCTTTCAGCGCGGAGGAGGAGGGGCGCGGCGCGGTGGACGCCGTCGTGAGGCTGTGCGCGTTCGAGCACATGAGCGGGCTGGAGGCGACCAGGACCGGCACCACGAGGTTCACCAACGGCGCCGCGTTTCCCAACAGCCACTTTTTCCGGCGAGGAGTGGTGGGGGACTGGGCGAACCACCTCTCGCCGGAGTTGGCGCGGCGCGTCGACGCCGTCGCCGAGGCCGAGTTCAGGGGCTCCGGTCTCCGTTTCTAGTTAAGGGCTTGCGGACACAAATTTTGACATGGACGTACGTGCATTTGCAAGCCGGCCTTCTCAACCTCCATGGATCAAGTGAAGTTGTAATCTTTACCTATGCAATTAGTTGCGTCCTTTCGTGCTGGAATCTTCATAATTATAGGTGGGGATTCAATAATATGATTGCTCCTTCGTAAGTTTTTACTATGTAATATCGATCACTTCTTTATAAAGGAGAAATTCATTGTGTGAATATTCTATTTGCAAGCCGTATGTATCGAAAGGTCTGAATCGGACATCTCTATAGGACACATAAGAGAACCAATGAAAGTATATACTCCATGAATGTAAGAAAATCAATTAAGACTTTTTAAAAAATTAGTCGACCTATAATTAGCAAAAAAAATCTAAAAAATTTATTCTTCACCAATGTTAATGTTTCAGTTGGTAGCTATGTGCTACATATTGGATATTCAATCCTTTGCGCTTACATGTTCTGTATTTTGGATCGCTGCAGCAAAACAGCAGAAATAAAATCTGCAATTTTTTTCATGCCACTTAGGGCCTGTTTGGATCCATTGGCAGCTAATTGTTAGCAGCTAACAGCTAATAGCTAGCTAATTGTTAGCTGCTAATTATTAGCAGGTACCCTGTTTGGATCCATTAGCATTTAGCAGGTTGAATAGTTGTTTGGGAGTGGAAAATACCCATTCTACCCTTGCTGCAATTAATACCCATCCAAGGAGAGGAAAGAGGAGCAATAAAGTAGGGACAAAACAGTTTTTTACCATCTATTAGCAGCTGTTAGCAGTTGTTAGCAGCTTTGGAGGTGCTAGTGGGATAATTGTTAGCAATTGTTAGCTGCTAACAATTAGCAGTTTTTAGCAGGCCTGTTTGGATCCTTAGCTGCTAATATTAGCAGCTAATTGTTAGTGCTAATGGATCCAAACAGGCCCTTAAAATAGTAAGTTTTCACTCCTATTCGTGCAATAACTGATCCATCGCATCACACTCATTAACCCACGTATGACGATACGGGCCATTACGTTGCGTTTGGCGGTTATTCATTTCCATGTCATTGTTGTTAATTAACGGCGTTAGTAAATGCTCATAGTGCCTAAACTACCCCTCTATTCTAGTGAGGGGCTTGCAGTTCCGTGGGGCTTGTTTGATTGTTCGAGAACTAATTAACTCGTGGTGAAGTTTAACAACACTAGCGATTTTTTTTTTCTCTCTATCAAGCACCCATACAAAATCCATCTCCTCGAACCCTCTCTCGTTGCTTCTCAATCCCTAAAACCAAAACTAGTCATGCGCAACGTCTCCCCTCTCTACGCCCTATAGCTCCACCCTCGTCTCCCATCACCACCCATTCCACTACCGCCTTCTTAAACCATGCCTAAATTCTGATCCCAATTGCTACACTAACATCTTTCTTAATTTCCTCTTAGAGCCCACTGTTGGTGCCCTTCCTGACTCCTTGGAGCCTATTGCAATGCTTGCACCAATGTTTTCCCCTGCAAATTGGAGCCTACCACTAGGTTGTTGTCTTCCATATTGAAGGGAACTAATTAGAGAGTGATATGCAGAACAAGTGTTTGAGAATGACATGGAGGCGGAGGTGCTAATGAAGTCGTGAACCAAGTGCCAACAAGCGTGAGAGGCACACACGCTTGTGTCATCCTTCCTAGTGACCCCAAGTCGTAGTATCGTTCTTCTTTGCCTCGCCTTCATGTTTTCCCCTGTGGGTTGGAGTCACCATTACTAGCGGGAGAAGAACGTTGGTGTTGGCGTTGTTCCCCCTCCCCTCGAATCCAACCTCCATGTTGAAGCCAACTTCCTTATCAGCCTCCTCCCACATGTCTCAGAAGCACTACATACACTTCATGCTTTCTTTGACCCCGATGGCGTAGCGGGAACAGACAAAGAAATATGGCAAGCAAGAAGGATAAAATCCTCCCAACATTTAAAGGTGTGGGTTTCTTCCTAGTGGAAATCCTGTAGATAGAGATGGGATAGTTTTGTCACACAACATTCAAATGGACCTAGAGAAACTTCTCACAGGATAGCCAGCTGTGGGCATTGACCGGGTTCCTAGCCATTTGGAAATAGGCTCCCAAACAAGCCCCGATAAGAGAAGAAATGGTGAGGTAGACGGCTAATAAGTGGGACCCTTGATTCCCTAAAAAATGTGGGACCCTCGATCTAGTTCATAGAGCTACAGAGAGAGAAGAAACAAGGAAAAAAGAGGGTGGCGTTTGTCGACAGTTGAGATATCGATCTCAAGTCGATGAAAGGTTCTTAAGAAGGGGAGATAGGAGACACGCCGAACAACACGAACAGCCATCAGCGGGCAACAGGGAGACAAGGGTTTTTATCCTGGTTCAGGCCTCTCGGGAGAGATAATAGCCCTACGTCCAGCCTTTCTTGACTATGAAGAACAAGAGTACATGGTGGTGCCAGATTAGATCTGGGGTGGTTTTCGGCGTGTTCATAGGATGAACACCCGCTATGCTACGGTCCTCGCGCAGGAGGACGAGGTGTACTGATGCCGTCGAGATCTATCGGGTAGACGATCCCGGTAAAAGATGGGAGAGCCTCGTATCAGATGAGACCGACCTCCGGAAGATGGGATATCCTCCTCACGCAGGAGGGGTATTTATACTCGGGACTACGGGTACAAAACGGAAAGAGCTATACATGGTAACTACCCCTAACTTGTGGGCTAAGTCTTCCATGCCTTAGAGATTACTTCGGGTACCGACTTGGAGATTAAGTCGGGTACCGCCTTGGCGATGAAGTCGATGAAGAGCCAAGCCGCCAGGAAACCCTAGGAGCACCGTCGCGTCTTGGGCCGGGCCGGACAGGTTCGTCTTGATCAACGGGCTACCGGGCAGAGGCCTGCCCGGCGCACGCTGGTGACCGAGCAGGACTCCGGTCTTTGGCACCGGGCAGAGGTTGCCGGGTGTCGCTGTGGTACCTACTGCCGGGCAGGGGTTATCCAATCCCCGACAGCGTTGGCGGAGGACAGGCAAAGCGGGTGCTTGTGAAAGTGTTGGACACAAAAAAAACAAAAAAACTTTATTACTCAAGCCTGTTAATTAATCCCATAATTAATTGATTAAATAATTTCACGGATAATTAATCAGAGGATAAGTGTTCGTAACAAACTCGGTTTTATCCTTTTATACGTATCTATCTATATCTCTCTCCCCTATAGAGCATCAGTACCAGCTCCTGTAAAAGGGATCCGCGATTAGCAATCCGCAATCGGTGAAAAAATTTACTGTTTGCCCATAAAAAATCACGCAAACGAAAAAATGCCCAAGGTTCACGCCCAATTGCAAAAATACCCCTAGGCGCTCTCGGCCAGAGCGGCATCGGGGGCATGGCGCTCCGGCGGAGCGCGCCAAGGGCTCGGCGCCCTCGCGGGCAGGGCGCCCTCGCCCAGGGCGCCTAGGTGGGGCCGGGCGGCATGGCGCGCTGGCGAGGCGGCGAGGGCGCGGCGAGGCGGCGCGCGCGTGGCGCCGCCGCCATCTCCTCCGTGCGTCCAGCGAGCCGCACGTCGTCGCCGTTCCCCCACGCCGCCGGCTTCGACGATGACGACTCCGCCCGCGCCGCCTCTTCTCCGACTCCTGCGCCACGCGCGCGCCGCCTCGCCGCGCCCTCGCCGCCTCGCCAGCGCGCCATGCCGCCCGGCCCCACCTAGGCGCCCTGGGCGAGGGCGCCCTGCCCCTTGGCGCCCTGGGTGAGGGCGCCGAGCCATTGGCGCGCTCCGCCGGAGCGCCATGCCCCCGATGCCACTCTGCACGTGAGCGCCTAGGGGTATTTTTGCAATTGAGCGTAAACCTTGGATATTTTTTCATTTGCGTGATTTTTTATGGGCAAACAGTAAATTTTTTCGCAATCGGTGAAGAGCGTACAGGCAGCAAGGAAGAAAAGAAAAGCCATCTGCTACGCGCACAGGAAAAGGAAGGAAAAAGGTAAAGAGATGTGACCGGCGGCAAGGACTTGCCCTCTCTCTCTCTTCTCTTTCTCTGTTCTCTCTCCTCCTCTCTCCATCTCTCTGCACGTTCCTCCCTCTTGCTGGGCACGGGCGGTGGGGGGGCCGGCGCGCCGCCCTTTTCCCTCGCCGGCGCGTGCAGCATCCGGGGCGGCGCGGTCCCTTCTCCCATGGCATGGATGGCGGCGATCTTCTCCAGCGGCAGCGCGCCTATCTCTTTCCACCTCGGCAGCACGGCAACTCACGCGGTGGCAACGCCTAGGGCGGCGGCAACCGTCCCATCATCTTCACACGTCTGGGTGGCAAGCATGCTCCCCACCATTCTCCACGCACGGCAGTGCCCATATGCTTCCTTCCACGCGTCCCGAGACGACGCGGTCCCTCGGCATCCCCAATGATGGGATTCAGATCCTCTAACATTACATAGCAATGTCACCGGTTAAAATTCGCCGCATCTGCAACGTCAATTACCGATCCAACGGATAGAATGATGAGGCCCACTTGCAGTCAAAAGAAACGCTGCTTAGACGATGTCTCCATCGTTCTCGACTTCTCGTTCCCAAATCCCAATCCACTTTCAGTGTGAGAAAAAAAATCCCCAATCCACTTTCGATCCCCAATCCCTTTCTGCTGTTCTTCCAGCTCCTGCTCTTGCTGTTCTTCTTCCCCTAATCCCCATGTATCCACTTTCGATCCCCAATCCCTTTCTACTGTTCTTCCAGCTCCTGCTCTTGCTGTTCTTCTTCCCCTAATCCCCATATATCTCCTCTAACTGTTCTTCTTCCCCTAATCCCCATGTATCTCCTCTAATAGCTACTTGATCCTGTGAGATTGTGCCTAGCAAGGGTTAGCAAGGGTTGGGATCATAATACTGGCGGAAGGGCCAGCTACGGGCGGCGGCGGCGGGGGCACTCGTAGTGGGCGGCAACGACGACGACAACGGCAGGGCTTGCGCATACAGCGGCGACGACCCGACGGCGGCAACGCTACGGGGCGAGCTCTTACCGCGGCCGGCGGCACCGGGGCGCGCTCATACGATGGCCGCCGGCGCGGCAACAGCAGCGGGCACTCGTATGCAGCCGCGCCCAGGGCAGCGGGTGCTGGTACGGCAGCCGGCGACGGCGGCTGCGGCGACCGCCGCTCGTAGGGCAACCGGCAGCAACGGATGGTGCATGTCAAGGTCCTCGGACGGGAGCCTGATGCTGGCCATGTTATCTCCAACATTGGGGTATTTGATCCAGGTTAGTTTGTTATACTGATCAAGTGTTCTCCAAACATGTGACATCTCATAATAATGGTTCACTAGTAAAATCTCCTTCAACTTGGCAATTTTAGACTTGTCAGTTGCTTAATGCTTGGTTAATTTGAAGTCATCACTTTGATCGAACAATAGATCGACACCGTCTACACAGTGCACCACACAAGCTGTGATATTTGTCTACTGGTTCTTTCATACAAAAAGTAAAGCAACAAATCAAGAATGGTTTAGTTTCGGTTCAGATTGACAGCAGTAGTAGCTCTTTCTCAGCTCTGAAGTTTGGGTTTCAGATTGCATACTCCTTTTTCTAAAAAAATGGACTTGGTTTCAGTTCTTCTTGAAAAAAATAACTACAAATCGAGCAGGATAGTTCTTATGGCATAATTTGGCCAAATCCATAAGACAAAAAATACTGGCAGATTTGGTTGCTGATTCATCATTGTTCCCATTGTCATTTCCCATTAGAGGTTGATCTTTGTTTTCTTGGAGCATGCAGATCAGGACAGGAAAAATGATGCTTCAAGGTGGGTGAAGAAGACAGTCTCACGGGAGAAAAGTTTCTCTTGCCCATGTTTTTTTTTTTTTTTCTGTAGTAGTGTGAGGATGCTTGCTTTTGGCGGTAAAAGATAAGAAAAGTGGGTGCGCTTGCTATTTTGGCGGTAAAAGGCGAAAGGTAAAAGGAGATGGAGTGTTGGCGCCAAAACAGATGGACCACGTGAAGAGGGAGGAAGATACTCAATCCAGGACCATTGGTTGCGGTATAAACGGCCGAGATGGAGCGAATTTTAGACGGTAACATTGATATGCAATGTTAGACGATCCGGATCCCCAATGATGGCAGAGTTTTACCTTACCGGCCGGTATGCAACGGTACACAGGGTTTACCGCTGTTACCAGTGGGCCCGGTAAAAATCCGGCAAAAAATTTTGGCCCAATTTGAAAATCCCGAGCACACTTTTGACTCAAATAGATGTCAGCTACCGCCGGGAGCCTACATACATGCTGCATATGAGAAAAAACCCTAAATCAAAAGACGACCAAAATTTTCTCCTCTCTTCACGACGCAGCCGCCACACTCGTCGCCTCGCCGCCCTCGGCTCGCCGCCACAGGCCCGCCGGTTCGCCGCCCTCGTCGTTAACTTGTCATCGCGCGCCCATTAGTTGTCGTTGGCTCGTTGCTAACTAGTCACGAGCTCACTGCTCAGCTGATCAACCTCGTGACTCGTGTAAGTAAACCTTGCAACTATTTGTGTGTTTAATAATCATCTCCCTGATCTACACATTATTTGTTACACGTACGAGAGCGAGATATATATTGTTCGTGGATGCTAAATGAACTACTGTAATTTGGATGCCATGTGATGACACTCTCATGCTTACATGTATGAACCAAAAATCTATTTCTAGCTGCTGTACTTGATCCCGAAGCATTATACAGAACAAGCATTGTTCAAATGCCTAGTGCCAAATTTGTTGTGACAATGGCACTCAAGAAGGTTGCAGAAATGCCTCTGAAGGCTTCACGTGCAATTGAAGAATTTGCTTTTTTTAGTGCAAAGAGAGGCATATTTGGAGGAGAAGAAGCTCGTTGCTCTGCACTTGCTGGCTGTATGAGCGCAGGTATTACAAGTTTTTTTATACTTTTTTATTTCTTTTGTGAAATTAATGTTTGCTTACAAGTTTGCTTGTTTTTGTGAAATTAATTGTAGCCGATTGGTGAGGTTCATATAGAGGACAATGTAGATAATTACAACAGCTTGCAATCCGCATTGTTTCACATTGCATGTCGTCCAGTGGGCGTGAAAGAAATTGGAGCACATTTACTTTGATCCACACCAAATTGAGAAATAAGTTGGGTTATGACAAGCTTAGGGATGGCAATTTTACCTATGGGTTCGGGTATGGATTTCATTTTATACCCATGGGTCTCATAGTTAAATACAAGGGCAGTGAAATTTGCACCATCCCAATGAATGATTATTCTCGCACTTATCATGGACTATTAGCGCTGTAACATAAGCCTTTAGTATTCAATGAAGTGATTATTCATATAAATGTATTATATTTTGCTTGTTCCAGGTAGAGGAGAATGTGGCTGCTGCGATGGAATTGTCGACAATAGGCATAGATGAAGAACTTTTGCATGAAGTTGAAGCAATTTTAGAGCCTGTAAAGAACTTGACTTGGCCCAGTGGTATTCAGAAAGTCTGATGCCCGTCATCAGCTTGGGCAGGATGAAATCCACTGGCATCAACGCTATTATAAGACTCAATTGTGTGCTTCTGTAGCTTGCCTGGTGATTGAAATATTATCCAAGGCAAGCAATGGAAAGCAGTTGTTGGGACCTTTTTTTTTAGAAAGAAAATTACAACCTCATCCTTGAAGGGTCTTTACCTTTGCACAGAAAGAAAATTACAACCTTGTTCTCAAAGGGTCTTTGTGCTAAGATTTAAGAACATCGAGTTCCACCTGCAACACCGACACGCTGTCATGTCTCTGTTAGCCATTAGTGGCGCTCTCATGTCTTTTTCGATATCATCCGTAACAGGATGCAGAGTTGGAAGATCAAAATCAAAACATAGTTATGGCTGCTTTAAGGTCCAACTCGAGAAAGAGCAGCGGACTGGGACTTGGGAGTTTATTGGAATGCTATATATTGTAATTTGTACATGTCGATAAGCATTGGTAACACGAATAATTGAGGGAGGGATGCTCATTGAATAAAGGAAAAATGTTAATTTGACCTCTAAACTATTATCTAAGCACAAATTTGATCCATATAATACAAAAACCGAGTGAGATCGGTCCTTGTGGTTTTGAAGCAGTACCATTTTGTTGTTTATTGCAGGTGGTTTTTGCTGACGTGGATGTCATCTAGTATGATTTTGCGCATGTGGCGCCTCATCATTGTCATGCCAATGCTGATGTAGACTAATGTAAATCAATATTTAACTAATAAAAAATAAAATAACTTTTAATATATTTTGTAATTTAGTTAATATTTTTAATTTTAATTTTCTAGATATTAAACTGATATTATTTAATTAATATGACGTGGGTCTAAGGGGATTATAACTAAATGTTAATTTTTTAATATATATTAGTTAAATATTAATATTAATATACATCGGTGCACATCAGCAATGGTGTGGTCTTGATGTGGTGCCGCATGTGTAAAATTAGACTAGATGACATCCATATCAGTAAAAACCACCTACAAGGCCACAACGGCGGTTTTGACTGACCAAAAGATCAAAATGGCACATTTTCAAAACCATAGAAACCAATCTCATCTGATTTTGTATTTTAGGGATTAAATTGGTGCTCGGACAATAAAGTACAGAACCAAATTAGCATTTTTCTAGAATAAATCATAATCAAAGAAAATAAATTGGCACAGTAATTTCTGATATAAAAAATACATTACTGAGTTCTGTCCCATGCAAGCTGTGTGTTTTTTCTATTTAATTTGACTTTTTGTCCGGAGGGTCACTTTGCAAGTTGTATGCTGTTTCATTATTGATGCTGCAGGCACCAGAGATGGTAGGATGTTCGTGCCTGATGAAATTTACGCATCAGAAGCTCACCAAATGAAGTTGTCGCTGCTAAGTTGTACTTGCGTATAAGCGTGTTTTGCATGTCTTCTAAGGAAAAAAGTCTACTCCACCTTCTCAGATATGATAAGTGAGATACTTGATCTCTGGTCTAGAAAACCAGGTATCTATCTATGTGGTTTTGAAGACAGTTTTGTTATGGTAGTTGCCCATGCGGAATAGCATTGCTATGTGGACCGAACACAAGCCATTTTTCTTTTCTAAAAAAATACTTTTTGCACGCGTCCCACTTGACAGTTTTATGCTTTCTTCTTCCCCGTTCTCACCCCTGCCTCTCTCTCCTGACCTACTTTCCACCCCACGTGGCCCAACCGGTGGCATGGCTAGGGTTTCTCCTTGCCGCCGCCACCATGGTGCGGGATATGGGGGTGATCTAGTGGCGGCGTGAAGGACGGTGCTATCTACTTGGGTTCGACGTGTGACAAAGAGTAGAGGTGCTACGGTGCAGTGGGGTGCGGTGCTTCCACGCCAATGGCAGGGCTACGAAGTTGCAACGATGGTGACACTTCTACTTGAAGAGTTGGGGGGGCTTTGTGCTGTGATGGTGCGTCGGTGATGATGTTGTCATCGCCGCTAGCGCGTTGCAGTGACACGTGGGCGGCGACACGGCTAGTTTGCGCCGTCAGCGTGGTCATGCGGGGTAGCGGTGACTATGCCTACATGTTAGTGGCAACGGCATGGCTTGCTTGGTGATTGCATGATGGTGGGAAGGTCGGCAGAGCGGTGCTATATATGCGGTGCGTGGCAGTGTATTCTGTGGTGCCGGTCTAGCCAGTTAGGTCCAGCCATGCTAGTCGGCCAACCGGTCGGGTTTATATGCAAAAATCCGCAATTCTATGCTAGATCAAATTTGTTAGATGCTATATGCAATTCGCAAATTCGGACGCGATGTGGTGCCTTCGATCTTGCGGGAGCGAAGGATGGATTCAATTAATAGCTGTCGCGTAGGACAGATGAATTGGTCCTAACTAGACCTAAGGCATGATGACCATTCGATGCAGTTGGTTCATCAAGCGTGGTTATACGGTGGTCATAATTCAATCTTCTTGTGTGTCTTGCGGCCTTCGAAAGCGTCCTGCTAGGTAAGGGACAGACCGGGCGTACCAAGTAGGTTATATATCGCTGTCAACGTTTTACACATGCATGGGACCGAATCTCAAGAGGAGCATTTAAATGAGCCAAACGCATTGATACCCGGCATACGCTCGTGAGATTCGTCCGTCGTCCACGACCCGTCGACGCCACTGCGGTGAGCGCGCGCCATGGAAGAGCTGCCCTCCGAAGCCGAAGCCGGCGCCGGCGACCAACAAGAAAGCCACTCGAGAGCCAACCAAATGGTCCAGAGCTCCACCATCCATTTCACCAGCTTGGCCGCTTCGCTGCCGATCAGCCCGCGAGGCGGAGGCCTCGGCACCTACCCGCTCTACCGCCACGCCGAAGGCTGGCACGCCGGCATGCGGCACCTGGTCGGCGCCATGGTCGCCGACGAGTGCTTCGCCGCCCGGCCCTCCGACGTCATCGTCGCCACGCAGCCCAAGTCCGGCACGACGTGGATCAAGGCGCTGCTCTACGCGACGGCTCACCGGAGCGAGCACCCCGTGGAATCCCCGGCTCACCCGTTCCACTCCATGAGCCCTCACGAGTGCATCAAGTACTTCGAGATGCAGCTCTATGGCGGGGAGGAGGCCCCGGACCTCGACGTGCTCCCGGACCCAAGGCTGTTCGCCACGCACATCCCCTACGCGTCGCTGCCGAGGACGGCGGCGGCGGCCGGCTGCAAGATCGTGTACGTGTGCCGGGAGCCCAAGGACACCCTCGTCTCGATGTGGCACTTCGTCAACAGAAACAGGGCGCGATTGGGGCACGAGCCGTTCTCGCTGGAGGCGGCCGCCGAGCTGTTCTGCGCCGGCGCGACGCCGTTCGGGCCGTACTGGGGCCACGTCCTCGGGTACTGGGGCGCGCACCTGGCGCGCCCCGGCGAGGTGCTCTTCCTCAGGTACGAGGAGATGGCGAGGGACACGGCGGCGACCGTCCGGCGGCTGGCGGCGTTCGTGGGGCGGTCGTTCAGCGCGGAGGAGGAGGGGCGCGGCGCGGTGGACGCCGTCGTGAGGCTGTGCGCGTTCGAGCACATGAGCGGGCTGGAGGCGACCAGGACCGGCACCACGAGGCTCGCCAACGGCCCCGCGTTTCCCAACAGCCACTTTTTCCGGCGAGGCGTGGTGGGGGACTGGGCGAACCACCTCTCGCCGGAGTTGGCGCGGCGCGTCGACGCCGTCACCGAGGCCGAGTTCAGGGGCTCCGGTCTCCGTTTCTAGTTAAGGGCTCGCGGACACAAATTTTGCCATGGACGTACGTGCATTTGCAAGCGGGCCTTCTCAACCTCCATGGATCAAGTGAAGTTGTAATCTTTACCTATGCGATTAATTGCGTCCTTTCGTGCTGTAATCTTCATCTGTTCTTCACCACAGAATGATTAAACATGTTATCGTGTTAGCAGTAATCTTGACTGAGTTATAATTAGCGTGTGTGCGTGTGTCAGTCCGCATGTTTACATGGATCTGCACGTTGTGTGCGTGTGTTAGCTACATAGACGTAGCATGCATGCAGGAGTCAATAAGCTAGGAGATTAGCGGAGTTCTCAACGGCAAGATGGCAGCTGATGCACAGTTAGTGAAGCACGTTGCAGCGTGGCTCGCATCCAGCTCGGAAGACCGATTCATGCGCATGAGTTGCGTGTGTGTGCTCGCATGAGTGTGGCTTGTGCAGGAGTGGATCGATCGTGCGCGTGTGAGCGCATGACCCGGGACATTTTGTTGCTTTAGAGGTTGAGCAGTTATAAAACACAAAAGGCGTTCGTTGCCACAAGAGCTCTCATGTGTGTGTTTACACTAAGTTCATTTCTGTTCTAATCCAAGTGTGCTCGTATTTTGATATTGCGTGAGTTTTGATCCTTGGACTGGTTCCAATATATCGGACTTCACAGGTTGTGTAGACTGCCCCTTTCCGCTGCCAATCCTAATTCTACCCTAGCCGCTGATACTCCCTTGGCTAGTGCTGGGAGAATGGGCCGGGCCAGGTGGGCTGGCACGGGCACGGCCCGATTTTTCAAACCCGAGGCCCGGCCCGGCACGATTCCTAATGGGCCAGGCCAGCACGGCCCGAAACTTCTCAACCTCCATGGATCAAGTGAAATTGTAATCTTTACCTATGCGATTAATTGCGTCCTTTCGTGCTGTAATCTTCAATCTGTTCTACACCACAGAATGATTAAACATGTTATCGTGTTAGCAGTAATCTTGACTGAGTTATATAATTAGCGTGTGTGCGTGTGTCTACTGCATGTATGGATCTGCACGTTGTGTGCGTGTGTTAGCTAGCTAGTTAGACGTAGCATGCATGCAGGAGTCAATTAGCTAGGAGATTGGCGGAGTTCTCAACGGCAAGATGGCAGCTGATGCACAGTTAGTGAAGCACGTTGCAGCGTGGCTCGCATCCAGCTCGGAAGACCGATTCATGCGCATGAGTTGCGTGTGTGCTCGCATGAGTGTGGCTTGTGCAGGAGTGGATCGGTAGTGCGCGTGTGAGCGCATGACCCGACCGGGACAGTTTGTTGCTGTTGTGCATGTAAGCGAGGCTATATAAGCCGTGTAATCGTTTTTTTTTAGAGGTTGAGCTGTTATAAAACACAAAAGGCGTTCGTTGCCACAAGAGCTCTCGTGTGTGTGTTTACACTGAGTTCATTTCTGTTCTAATCCAAGTGTGCTCGTATTTTGATATTGCGTGAGTTTTGATCCTTGGACTGGTTCCAATATATCGGACTTCACAGGTTGTATAGACTGCCCCTTTTCGCTGCGAATCCTAATTCTACCCTAGCCGCCGCTACTCCCATGGCCGACAACGCGCCGTCGCCCTGGATCGTGAGGCCGCGGTCGCAGCTGCAGCCCACGAAAATGCACGAGGTCGCCGCCAATAAAAAAAATGATTAATTAAGTTTCATCTTATGCGAATCAGTTAATGTAGAAAATAAAACTGTTGGTGATTGGTGAACGGCCTACTTTAAGAAAGGCCTTGGGCCGATTCCATACCGGCCCACTGTGCAAACAGAAGATCCAAAAGGTCATCCCTGGCCGTACTAAAGTAAGCACCTAGCCCGTCGGAATCCTTCCCGGGCTTGACCAAGTCAAAACCATGCGTTAGCAGGCGTCGTGCACCTCCCGGGCTAGCCTTAGCCCGGGGGACGGTCCCGTGGATAGTCCGTAGGCAGGTGGCAACGACCGTCGCGTCCCACCACACTTTCTCCGGCCTTAAAGAACTGAGCACCGTCGGGAACCCGCAGCCCGGGGGGAAAAGCTCGCGGGTAGCTCGGTTTGTCGTCTGCCCCCTTTGGCGGGTAGCGAACGGTTGTTACGCTACGCGAATCCCCCAACGGGCGGCGCGGGGCTGGCCTAGTCCAGTTAATGCTATATTGGGGATAAAGGGAAAGTGCTTTCTCCCTAAAGAGGTTTTCTCCCCTGTATCGGCATGTTAAGACAAACATGTATCCAGTACTAATCCGGTCAGCTTCTCCCTGCAGGCCCGAGACCAGACAGAGCCCTAGATCGAGACAAGAACATCCACTAAAGCAAAGACCGGCGCGAGGCCCACCGCATCAGGTTCAGGCGACCTGCCGCGCCTAAAAAAGGAGGATTCCTGAGCATTCGAGAGGATCCGAGAGCCGAGATCTGACTCCCAGCTCCAAGTGCACAAGCCACATCCGAAGCTTTTTTAGCAGTAGCTGTAGCCCTTAGACACCTCTGTAAGCTCGGGATCAGTGTCTTCAAGCCCGGTCTCGGCACCCTTGTATTGTTTTCCACCATATAAGCAACAAGACTGGAGTAGAGCTATTACCCGGCAGTTGGGGCTCGAACCAGGGTAAATTGCTCGTGTCTCCGTGGTTTGTATTCTCTCCTTTCTCCTCCTCTATCCTCTTCTCACCTTTCACCGCACGAAGGACCCGTACCCGGATCGCCAAGTCGCACCAGGCCTAGTCCGGGAATACTGCGCGGCCTGAGCCCCCATAGGCTCGGCCGCCACCCGGGCTGCTGAGTAGGGTTGTCGTTGGACCTCACTCCAACTACAAATTCGTTTGCCGGTCCGTGGACCCGCTGCTCTTCAGGAGCACGATTCCCAGACGCCGACAGCTGGCGCCCACCGTGGGGCCCATGACTAGCCCTCAGCACTCCATTCCCTCGGACGTGCCTGAGATTCCGAGCAACGATGAGGCCCTAGACCTCGAGTTCGACGAGTGCGATGATCTGGACGACCTGGTCCCATCGTACGAAGGTTGGCGAGAGGGATACCTCGCCGAAACCGAGGACGACGAGATGGAGGTTGACGCCTCTCTCGCCCCAGGGGTAGATTTTCGTCCCGAGGAGTCGCTCCCAGAGCTAGACCCCTCTGTCATCCACGTCATCGAGACTCCCATGGAGTTCGAGCTGCTTGGTGACACCGCCGCTTCCGCCGGTGACACTGGGACATTTCCCCCGGCCTCGCGCACGTCCTGCTGCGTCTTCGCGGCCGCGGTCGACAGTGACGACGAGAAGGCCCAGGAGCAGCTGCGCCGCCGCACTGCAGCCTCTAAGTTCTTCAACGATGCCGTCCGTCGCGTCATGGATGGGATCTGCGAGGAGGACCGTCGCCAGCGCACCCCACCGGGTCTCCAGCCAATCGATCCCCTCATAGAGACGATGATGAACCCGCTCCTGCGCAGCCAACAGAGGGCGCGCGCCATCACCACGGTCGTCCGCGACCTGGAAAGGGACCCCCGAGGCTTCACCATGGCGGACCTGTGTCCTGCCATTGCCGAGGGCGTCGGTTTCATCACCTGCGGCATCGATCAGCACGAGCAGCAGACTGGCGGCGGCCGCCCAGACGCCGACAGCTGGCGCCCTCAAAACCGCTCCGGCCAAGACGGCGCTCAGGAGCATTCCCGCCGTCACCGCAGTCGCTCGTGCCAGACTCAGACGGCCTCCTCTGCTGGAGGCTCGTCACGTGCCCCGGGCGGAGTGTTTTCCCGCCTGGGCCCACGCCGGGACGCCTCTCCCCCAAATGCCATACCGGGATGCCCCGCCTTCTCCCACACTCTCCGCGAAGTGCCGTGGCCGCCAAGGTTGAAGCCCGGGCCGATCGAGAAGTTCGTTGGGAGCAAGAATCTCGAGGAGTTCCTCTCCATCTACACCACTGTCGTCCGAGCTATGGGGGGAGACGAGGCCGTCATGGTCAACTACTTCCCCACAGTGCTCGAGGGCATGGCCCGGACCTGTCTGTTCAATCAGCGGCCCGGTTTTATCCGTAGCTGGTCCCAGCTACAGGATGCCCTCCGCACAAGCTTTCAGGTGTGTTACGCCCGCTCTGGGCACCCCTAGGACCTCAAGCTCGTGGTGCAGCGAGACGACGAGAGTCTTCAGGACTTTGTGTGCCGGTTCGTCAGAGCCGGCAACACAATTCCTTGCATCTCCGACGAGGCCGTCATCGAGGCCTTCAAGGACGGTGTGAGGGACCGGCGTTACACCGAGGACCTCGAGCTCCACCCGGTCAATACCGCGAGTGAGCTCTTCCGCACCGCGGCCTTCTACGTCAACGCCTCCGAGGCGGTCGAGCGCAAGAGGGGCCGCGCCAAGGAAAAGGTCAAGGTCCTCCCATCACCACCCATTCCACTACCACCTTCTGAGGCCATGCCTAATTATGATCCCACTTGCTACACTAACATCTTTCTTAATTTCTTCTTAGAGCCCACCATTGGTGCCCTTCCCGATTCCTTGGAGCCTATTGCAATGCCCGCACCAATGTTTTTTTCCCACAAATTGGAGCCTACCACTGGGTTGTTGTCTTCCACATTGAAGGGAACTAATTTTAGAGTGATATGCAGAACAAGTGTTTGAGAACGACATGGAGGCGGAGGTGCTAATGAAGTCGTGAACCAAGTGGTGAGAGGCACACACGCTTGTGTCATCCTTCCTAGTGACCCCAAGTCGTAGTATCGTTCTTTTTTGCCTCACCTTCATGTTTTTCCCTGTGGGTTGGAGTCACTATTACTAGCGGGAGAAGAACGTCGGTGTTGGCGTTGTTCCCCCTCCCCTCGAATCCAACCACCATGTTGAAGCCAACTTCCTCATCAGCCTCCTCCAACATGTCTCAGAAGCACTACATACACTTCATGGTTTCTTTGACCGCGATATGGCGTAGCGGGAAGAGACAAAGAAATGTGGCAAGCAAGAAGGAAAAATCCCCCCAATATTTAAAGGTGTGGGTTTCTTCCTAGTGGAAATCCCGTAGATTGAGATAGGATAGTTTTGTCACACAACATTCAAATGGATCTAATTGACCTAGAGAAACTTCTCACAGGATAGCCAGCTGTGGGCATTGACCGGGTTCCTTACCATTTGGAAATGGGCTCCCAAACAAGCCCGAGAAGAAAAGTAATGGAGAGGTAGACAGCTAATAAGTGGGACCCTTGATTCCCTAAAAAAAGTGGGACCCTCGATCTAATTCATAGAGCTACAGAGATAGAAGAAACAAGGAAAGAAGGGGGGTGGCGTTGGCGGAGGACAAGCAAAGTGGGTGCTTGTGAAAGCATGTGGTCTCGGTCGAAGACATGGCCGAGTAGGATATATGCCTAGCACCTAAATAATTGACACTAGGGAGGAAAGTACGGGTTCGGAGCAACTAGAATGCTTCTACCAGTGCAAAGAGGAGGAGGATGCGACCCTTGACCCGACTATGACTTGTACGTATATACGACATTTACGACCTTCCCGTGCACATGCCAGTGGCATGCTCTCCTCAGTAGCAGTGGCTGACTTCGGCCTTATGGGCTGGTCATTGATCATCTCCACAATATTTCCTTCTCTCTTCCTTTCCATTCATCAAGAGAATCTTGTTTCCTTCACTGCTGCAATAAATTCTCTTGTCTATTTTTTTCATAAAGATATTCTCTTTCCTTTCCTTTTAGGAAAAGATTCTCTTTTTTTTATGCCATTGTTTTTTGGCGAGCGCCAGGCGTCGGACGTCCATCCGGACGCGCCCGCGCCTGACCAGCGCCGTCCGTCCGATCGCCGGCACCGCGCGCATCCGACGCAGCCCGCACTCCCGCGCGCATCAGATGCAAGCGCGGAGTTGTTAGCCATGTAGTTGATCAAATTTTCAATTAAACTTCTGTTTTTTGTATAAAATTCAAACAGTGTTCAAAATATGTGGAATAAATTTCATAATTCTTCAAAAATCGAGATCAACCCATTTTAAATACTTTTTAAGTTTTTTTCACTTTTTTACTTTTTTATGTGAACTTAGGAGAAGTCACTTATGAAACTTACACCTATATATACTAGCGAAACTTGGTCGTGTGCTGATAAAAATTGGCCGTGTGCTGATGAAATCTGATGAAACTTGGATGAAATTTCGATGAAACCTGATGAAACTTGGATGAAACCTGTTGAAACTTGATGAAACTTGAATTGACCTGATGAAACTTGAATAAACTTGGATGAAATCTGTTGAAACTTGATACTTCGGTAAAGTTTAATGAGTATGAAACCCAAGTTTCAATAGGCGAAACCCAAGTTTCACCAGGTAAGTTTGTGGATTTATATGGCAACAAACATCTTGTTTTGTTCGTAAAAATACGAGAAACACGTTGGTGCAAACGGTTTGTGGATTAGAGCAACAAGACAAAATTTATGGCCATAAAAAAATGTTTGTGGGACCCACCTTGCATGCTACAGCTGCCACACTGTGCAGCGTCCGCTGCGGGCGTCCGGCGCGAGCGCGCGCATTCGGACGCCCGCACAGTAGCCTTTCCGTTGTTTTTTAGGAATGCCATTGAAGATAGCGGAAGTATAGGAAGAAAATCCGTATAATAATGGGTGAAGGAAACCAATTAAACAAATGGTGTCGAGTAGATTCGAATATGTGGAGAGAGATGCTCAAAGTAAATACTCCCTCCATTCTAAAATGTAAGGTGTGCATGTATTTTAAAAAGTCAATATTTAAAACGTTTGACTAATAACTATGCTACGAACATATATGTTCAATGTTATGCATGTGATATAGTTATATTCGTATTTGAAAGTACTTTGATATGATGTTAATTTTATAGTTATTGATGATATAATATCAAAGAAATTAATGATCAAAGTTTATGTTTGCTGACCGCATCAAAAAATTATATGTCTTATATTTTAGAACGGAGGAAGTATTTGACATGCTTCTTGTTGCCGGGCAAACATATCCATCGATCCACCGCCATCCACGTAAACAAAACAGAAGCGATCGCTGTCCCGTGGCACTTTGCTACCAAAAAAAAAAAAAAAAAAAAAAAGCTAAGCTTATAGTGGCGAGGACTGTGCGACTAGCGATCGCATAGTCGTATGCACACAAGAGCTGGCTACAGTGGCACGGCTCATGTGAGATTTATCACTTCTCGTCGCGGCTGGTGTATGAACTGGATGAAACGTCGCGTTTACGAGACGGAACCGCAAGAACAGCCACACGCGGCAGCTTAATTTGTGCCGACTTTTATCAGGGTATATGTGTTCAATGGGAATTCTCTTGTACATTCGCGTGATGCAACTAAGCTTAGTTAAACTGATAGTATCTTGGCTATGAGAGCTATCAGTCAAGGATTAGATCTCTGATTCTCATGACTCCTTGGATTTAATCCCGGGATAAGAAACTTCCGTTCTCGTATCTTGCAGGGCAAATCGCCATACCAGCTTTTTCTTTCTTTATACTGCTCTTTATGATTTTCCTTAATATATACACGATGACGGAATGATTGTTCTCAATATATACACGACGATGGAATGCGGTGGTCAATGACCTAAAAAGGGTATCTCGCTAGTTCAACAAAATAAAAAAACACCATTGTGCGTCTGAAGATAGCAGCATGAAAAGTTGAAAACAACAGAGGAAAAAAGAGAAGAGGAGGGCAGGCTTGGGGTCCTGGTCCTTTTTCCCTGCCTCTCCCTAAAATGCTCCCTGTCCCTCCTCAGATCCAGATCCAGATCTTGGGTCAATATCTCAACCGTCGACAGGTCGTAACGTTTTAAAAAGCAAGTCAAACGAAATATATCCAAATCTCGAGACTACCTCAAAAAGCTCTCGAAGTTTAGTCATTTCAGCCGTTCAACCGATCAGCCATTCAGATCAGCTCAAAAAAACAGAGAAATATTTGGCATGCTTCTTGTTGCCTGGCAAACATATCCATCGATCCACCGCCATCCACGTAAACAAAACAGAAGCGATCGCTGTCCCGTTGCACTTTGCAAAAAAAAAAAAAAAAAAAACAGCTAAGCTTATCCACGAGGACTGTACGACTAGCTCGCATAGTCGTATGCACCCGACAAGCTGGCTACAGTGGCACGGCTCATGTGAGATTTATCGCTTCTCGTCGCGGCTGGTGTATGAATGAATTGGATGAAACGTCGCGTTTACGAGACGGAACCGCACGAACAGCCACACGCGGCAGCTTAATTTGTGCCGACTTTTATCAGGGTATATGTGTTCAATGGGAATTCTCTTGTACATTCGCGTGATGCAACTAAGCTTAGTTAAACTGATAGTATCTTGGCTATGAGAGCTATCAGTCAAGGATTAGATCTCTGATTCTCATGACTCCTTGGATTTAATCCTGGGATAAGAAACTTCCGTTCTCGTATCTCTTTTTTTTAAAAAAAAAAGTCCATAGGCATGGAGGGCATGCTTGGGCCATTTTACACCTCTCCTCGTCTAGTCGCCTCTGCTCTTTTGGATCATTACGGCTGCCATACCGAGGAATCTAGACCCTTCGACTTATTAATCCTAAAAAGGGTATCTCATTATATACACGACGACGGAATGCAGTTGGCCAATGACCTAAAAAGGGTATCTCGCTAGTTCAACAAAATAAAAAAAAAACATTTGTGCGTCTGAAGATAGCAGCATGAAAACAACAGAGGAAAAAAGAAAGCTCTTTCATGAGTCAGTAGAGCCCTGGCCCATGACGCCTTTCCCTCCAACTCTCTCGTCTCCTTTTCAAAAAGAGATTTATTGGCCATTTGGCTCTGATCACTCTACTAATTATTGACATACACCACTCTTTCTCTCTTTAATGGCACCCCATTTTCAGAGTTGACACTTGGTCCTCTATCCTCTCCGAGCTGACGCCCTCTACCTAACCCCAATTCCTACTCGATTTTTCCTGCAATCCAACCCTATCTTCTCAATCTCTAGCTTGATCCCGAAATTCCCATGCCTTCTTCCTCCGATTCGCGCCTCATTTGCTGAGCCGAGGAGCGCCGTGATCGAGCTTGGTGTGTGTGTGCGGCCATGGTGCGCGAGTTCTTGGCCGTGGCGGCGCGCGCGGCGCTGCAGTGGGCGCTGGCGACGGCGCTGCTCGCCAACGGCGCCGCGTTCTGCCTCATCGCCGCCGCCGCGTCGCGGCTCCGCCTCGGCCCGCCCTGCCTCCTCTGCGTCCGCGTCCACCGCCTGCTCTCCTCCTCCTCCTCCGATGCCGGCCAAGAAGGCGGCGCCTTTCGCCGCCTCCTCTGCGACGCCCACGCTGCCGCCGTCGCTGGTACGGCGGCTCCGACGACAGAGCGGCGGCCGACGTGCTCTGCTCCTGATCGTGCCGACGAGGGGAGCAAAGGTGCAGTGGCCGCAGACGATTCAGACAAACTCAGAGGTGATCGATCACATCCTTTTCACTACTCTGCTTGTACCGATTGCTTGAAGCTAGCAGTGCCAATTGCCAATGAACGAATGAAGCGTGTGATGCGCATCGTGTGCGTGGAGTTAGTTCGGGATTTTCATCATCCGATCGAGCTGTTGATGCTTCCAATCAATTCGACTTAAAGCTCTCATTTTTCTTCCCTACGGTTGATTGATCACTTTGTGGAAATGCACTGCACGGCACTTCTCTGAGTTCTCTCTTGTTCTTTTGGCTGGTACAATCTTACCAGTTAAGCTTTAGCAAATGTCTTTTTAAGAGCTTTAATAAAACTTTTTGGTAGAATTTTATACATCATCCGGGTACAAAATGATTCCATGATTAACTGCATAAGCATAAGAGTTACTTAGAGAGCTGTTGAAAGGTTGTGAGTGCCTCACAATTCACATGCAAGAGTAATCAGTGTGGTTAATCAGTTCTTCACTGAAGACCGTCTCACTGTCTCATGGCAATTGACAACATGTGCCACAGGTCTAGAGGCTAACCGCGTCGTCTCCATCGGCAGCGAGATCTGCGAGCAGGACCACGCCGGCGACGGCGAGCGCCACCGCGTCAGTGTCGCAAGAACCAGCAGCATCGACAACGACGACCCGTACGTCTCCCTCTTCGAGCTCGCCCCCATCGTCGAGATCCCACAAGGCAACTCCAGCCATGTCCAAGAACTCGGCGAGACGGGCATGCCCGGCGAGGAGGCGGCCGGCGCTGAGCGGCGGGCGACGGTGGAGCGGCTCGCCGCGGCGCTCCGAGCCCAGCAGGGGGAGCTGGAGGCGCTGCGCGAGGAGCTGGACGGCGAGCGGCGCGCCAGTGCGGAGGCGGCGGAGCGCCGGCGGCAGCTGGAGGAGCAGAGCGAGCTCGACCGGGAGGCGGCGCGGCTGGCCATGCAGCTCGTCCACGAGGCGGAGACGGAGAAGCACGGCCTGCAGCGGCAGCTCGACGCGTGCAGGGTCAAGGCCATGCTCTACGAGTCCTCCATGGACGCCGCCGCCCCGACGCCGTCCATCCGGCCGGAGGCTAACGGCAACGGCAACGACGACGGCGGCGGCGGCAACAACTACCAGTCGCTGGTGGACTTCTTGCCGGGGTCGGTGTACTCCTCCTCGCCGGACCTGGCCAACCTGCTGAAGCTCCACACGGAAGGCAATGACGCTCTTCGCCGGAGGGATGGCCTGACCATGACCAATACCTCAGGCGTCGCGGTGGTTGCCGAAGAGGAGGAGACGGAGGAGGCGGTGGTCGCCGAAGAGGAGGATGCGGAGGAGGCGGTGGTCGCCGTCACGGCCACAGCTGTTTCTGACAGTGCCGGGAACGGTGATACTCTCACTGCAGGCAGTAATGACGCCGTCGAACCCACTGAAGCCGCTTCGTTGCAATGAACTCTGCAGATCATGATCCCAATGCATACTGATTACTGATTTGTTTTTATCTAAAAAAATTGCGCCTTTTTCTTTTGTACAGAGCTTGCAAGGGAGAGGTGCACTTCTGCTTGTATATTTGCCAATGGCCCTCCTTTCCCCTTTCTTTTTACATGGTTTTGCACAACCTATGTACGATTCTTTTAGAAAGAGATTTTTTTTTATTCCTTTGCTGAATTTGTGAATTCATTTTAGTTTCCCTTGATTGATGGAATGCAATGACAGTACGAAAAAAATGTAGGCTTAAGATGGTCAAACATGTTAAGGAATATTTTGCTAATACCTGTACATGTACATTGGGCAATATATATATATATATAAAGGAACCCCCCAAGTGGGTGAGGCTTCCCCCAATCTCTCTCTCTCTCTCTCTCTCTCTCTCTCTCTCCACATGGTATCAGAAATCTAGGGTTAGATCCTCTGTTTTTTCCCCGCCGCCGCGCCCCTCCTCCCCAGAGCCCGCCGCCGCCGCGCCCCTCCCCGAAGCGCCGCCGCCGCGCCCCGCTCCTCTCCGAGCGCTCCTCTCCAAGCGCCGCCCCGCCGCGCGCTTCTCCTTCCCGAGCGCCGTCGCCGCGGAGCCCTCCCC